>JAWWEY010000130.1:1840895-1853168 GCA_035582745.1 Loriotus luctuosus
TAGCTGAAAATTCTTCTCAAATTTTTAATACTGATACTTTGAAATATGCCCCAAAAATTATGAAAGTGGTTAGATGCTGTTTGACGTGTTGCCCTATGGGTTTAGTTATATAAATAAAACTATAGTACTACTTTTCATACAACTGCGTTGCATGGCTGTCTGATTTTTGATTTGTTTTTGGAGGTGCAGAAATGGGACAGTATTGATCTACCTGGCACACATAAAATAGGAGTAAAATGAGCATAGTAAGGTGGTTTTGAGATTATCACAAGTCTAGTCTAGGAAACCTGACCTTTCTAATAATTTCTTCTGCGCATAATAAACTTCAATGTCACTTTAAGTATTGTTGCATAAAAATATAGGAATTGGACAGAATTGTACTCTTTCTTTCCTAACACCTGCAGACCTTGAATCTGTTATCTTTATGGACAGGAGTTATTGTGCAATTAGAATATTCTCCTTTAAGTGAGTTTTTTTCTCATTCTGACTAGCCTGGTGGCCTTACTGCAACCCTTTTTTTTCCTTTCTTTCTTTTTTTCTTTTAGAAATATTAACTGCTTCTTTCCAGAGTCACAATATATATGCAAGAAAAAAAGATGGTTTATTGAAAAGACCCGAGGAATCAATGATTTTCTGAAAGACTATTAACAGTTAGGGATTAAATACTGAAAATCAGTCTAGCCACTTCTAATCAGCTACACCTCACATGCCTTCAGATAATGGGTCAGAACTTTTCATAACTCATGTCACAGATAATCTGCCCATATAGACAAATCTGGTTTCCTTGGGAACATCTAACATAAATTATTGTTATTGCTATTTTTAACTTAGAATATCATGGTGATTTTGAGATTTTTTTTTACTTCTCCCCTCATAGTAATGATAGTAATTTAACGAACAACAATAGCTGGAACATGTGACACAGTTAGTGTACAGTGCTTTTAAGACTGTGGGAGAATTTTATTTAAATAATTAGTCGAATATGTTAATCAATTTGGTGCATCTCCCATTATGTTCTTATTCTTTGCTCCAATTTAATAGTGTTTACTGTTGCCTATGTTTATACAAACCTTCGTTTGGGGTACCTGTTTGTGAACATGCTTGTAAACCGAAACCAAATTTTCATCCATGTTCTAATCAGTGCTTTTTTAGGTCAAATAAAAACAACAATATGTGACATCTGACTAATAACTGTATTTATGGAAAATCAAAGCTTAATACTTAAGATACAATAAGATTGTAATACTTTTGAGACACTTATTCAAATAAATAAAAGGTTCAAGTACAGCATGAACTCATGAGGGGTGAATGTGATCACAACATTAGTCAGAATTAGTTCTTGAAATAATGACTGGGATCCATTTTACTTTTTGCAGTGTGTATGTAGTGTGTCCTTCATAGCAGCTTGACATTATTCATGATCACCTCATTTGCTGTCAACAACTTTTTAAACTACTACCTGGTTCACAATGAAAAAATGTGCAGTAAGACTAAAATCCTCTTCCTAATGAGCGCCTTAATTGTGGATGAAGAAGGAATGGAAGCTAAAACAACCAGAGGTTTTATAATTTCTGGTGTTTTATGTAACAGTTAGAGTCTGACAGCCATGAAGCCAAAAGGAATCTACTGCAATGTGGAATTGTTAATTGGTCTCTGTCACCGTCTTTTATCAGGCTTTATATGAAAGCTAGCCTAGATGAGTGGCTTTTTGCTTTTACGAGAATTAATAATACTGGGCTGTTCTGACTAAAATTAGTTTCGTAAAGGTCAGACAGATATTCTAAAATGTCTCTCCTGGCTTGAGCAGAGGGTGCTGACAATTTACTTGTAAGAAAACTATAAATAGCCAGGTTCTGTATTTTTAAAGCACTTAGTATCTAATTAATAAGTTATATATTAAATATATTCAGATCAAAATCTGAAAAAAAATAGTTGTAACCGTATTTAATTATAATATTGGTAGCATTTATTACTCTGTACCATTCAGAACTGTTTCATTCAAAATCTGTGCATCAAACAGGGGAGTGGCAATTATACATTAATAGGTCAGTTTACACAGAGTGTTTCTTAAATTCATATGTTGAGTTTTGAAATTTCATCATTCTCAGCAATTTCTTTTTATATTGGTAAAAATACTTTAAAACATGGGGGTTTATATATATTTTTTATATATATTAGTGTACTTGATTTTAAAATCAATGAGTATCATTGAGTCCACTTTACTTCAGGACTAATTATATACTGACTGTGTATTTGCAGTTAATAAGCTTAGATACTAGGGAAAAAAAATCAGTAAAAAAGATTACACCACAGATAATTAATAAAAATCAATTAGTTTGTTAATGAGTACTCTGTCATTACCCAAGGTAGCAGAAACCAGCTGGGGAAAAAAGCAACATCCCTGAATTGGACATTTTAGATGCCTGAGATCTGCTGAGAATTTCAAAGGAAATGACTATAAGAGGCAGCACTACTTGGGTTAAATCTGGCTAACTTTCCTCTTGAGATTGCAGGTCCTCCAGCTAATAAATCTACTAAAAAAGTGATTCACCTTTAGTGTGTGCTATAAACCATCTTCTGATGCCTTAAGTACATTGCTCACTGCCCTGTATTAAAAACAAACCCTATAGTTGTAAATGTCAATGACTAGGATTGTTAGAGCTCTTGCATCTCCTTGGTTTAGTGTAAAAGCTGGAAACACCCATTACCTCTTAGATGACTTTAGGATAACATTTTCCATTCAGATATATAAATGGCATAAAGTCAAACATGATCTGGCAGCAAAATGCAAAATACTTTTAAACTGTCCTTGGAATAAAATGGAAAAGTTCAATGGAAATGCTTATTCATTTGTAAGTATATTTCTGTAACAAAATCTATAACATGTTTTCTGTCACCTTTCTGTTACTTTGTTGCTCCATTTCCAGGCCATAGTAAATTTAAAAAAACTCTATACAGAACTCAAAATAAAATTATAATCCATACACACACTGTCAGCCACACAATTAATTTAATTTTTTTATTTATTTTCCTTTTCTCTTTGGGTGGATATATCTGGGAAGGTATCTCTATGGTAAGACAGAAGAATGTGCTTGGATCTGGAATCATTGTATAAAATCTAAATAGTGTTTTTCTTGTCAGGAAACAATGGAAAATAACTATGTGTACAGGGTTAAAGCATTGACCTCACCAGAAATCAAACTCTTTATACTGATCAAGAGAGACATACACAAGAAAAAGAGAATTCCTCATTTTTAAAATAGTTGTATATGCTTATAAAGTGGATGAAGGAGGAGTATATATTGCTTCAAAAGTATTTTCTCTGTAAGAGAACTTCTATAGATGTGTACAGTGCAGGCATGAACCAGATAAGTATAGTATTTTAATTACTGTTACTCTGTTACTGTAGTAATAGAGTAACTATAATATTTCTTATTTAAAATACTTTCAAACATAGGGTTGTAGTTCTGTTTTGGTAAATTTGGCATGGGGTTCACTGTGAGTAAGGTGCCCTGAATGACTTGAAGTCCTCAGGAATGGCTCTTAAAACTTAATTTGTTTCCAAAACATTGTGATTTTGAAGTTGGAGAGATAACTATCACTTGTTTTTGAACAACTGGAAAGACATTGTAATGTTTAAACGTCTGAGTGGGTAGTCAAAAATAATTCTGTGTACTGCTGACTGTCTGGTTTTCACTATTTCAATTCCTTTATTGGAATTACAATATTTTAATTTTTTATTTGAAAATCTACTTTTTAGATAGTATTAATTGCTTTATCCAATTAAATAGTTCTGTGTACTGCTGACTGTCTGGTTTTCACTATTTCAATTCCTTTATTGGAATCACAATATTTTAATTTTTTATTTGAAAATCTACTTTTTCGATAGTATTAATTGGTTTATCCAATTAAATAGTACTTAAAGGAATTTTTTATTCTCTATATTTTTTGACTGTTATCTTGAATCTGATGATTTATTAAATACTGATAATTTTTTTAATCTTATCAGATGGTTTATTAAATACTAGGATTGATTATGTTGTTTTATATGACCATAAGTTATCTATATGACCTTTTAAAAATTACTGTCTTTTTAATACATAAGCCTAACAGATAAAATACCAATGCCATAACTTCCTCATTAAACTGCTTGCCATTGCAAGCATTTCCTCATTAAGCTGTGTACCTGTGGCATTTAAATACTGTCAGAAAGTAATCTTTGTATCAAGTTAGGAGTTCAGACAAGGTGCATGCATTTTGAAAAAATGGAGCAGAAAAGCTCCATATTTACATCATTATCTCAGTTTCCATGTAAAGCATCTCAATTTTGAAGAACTTATGCTAAGCTTACTGCTTTTCACACATAACATCCTGCAGTGGAAGCAGCAGAGGGTTGTGAATGATGGTAATCTTGGAAGTACACTGTACCTTTAACATTTTTAGTGGCAGAGTTAAATTTTACATTTTTAACCTCCAGTTATGTAGCAAGCAATGGACTACAATGTGATTCTTTGCACTCATTAAACCCTGATTGCCTTTTCCATCAACCAGAAGGAGCAGACCCTTGGCATTTATTAGATATTGATAACTATCTGGAGCCAGTGAGGTACAGCACCTTGTGTTATTAGATGTTGCCTGCTGAAGTTTCAAGACATTTCAAGTTGAGAGATATCCAGCAGCAGAATGTGTGAACATGTTTCATTTCAAAACTGAGACCATAGTTTGATTACTTATATATGGCTTTTCAGACTTATACAAACTTCTCAGTGGGCTGTGAATGTTCATCACACTTTTGTGGTATTTGCATACATCATATAATATAATGCATCATACAGGGTAATAGAAGGGTTATATGGATAATATTATTCTTAATGTACATATTTCATGCTTGATATTTTATATTAATATCCAAGGAAGCCAGTCTCCTCCTAACACTAAAGATATTTAAAACAAGGAGATTTAGAAAATAGCATGTTACCAACACTGGTCTATACATTCTGTCTCTCTGGCTAGAGAATATAGATTCAAAATATGTCCTGATTGTACATTATTCTTCATGTGTACAACTGATCTTGTTACAGAACTATTAAAAAGAACCATCATGGCAATCTGTCAGTTAGAAGAGTTTGTTAAAATTAATACTTTGATTTAAATGAAAAAAATCATAGCAGCCCCTAGGTAGCTGTGACAATAACTGGAGGAAAAAGGGGCAACATTTTTAGAAAGAAGTAATATCCTTAACTGCCTGTCTTATTTAGGCAGCTGACACACTGCAAAATTAATAACTTGGAATGTTAGTTCTCTTAGCCTTTCACCCCTTACAATATCATTCTGCCTAACAAGCAGAATGCCTCTTATTACAAACCTTGGAATAATGGAGTACCTTATACATTGAGTATTATTTCCTCAGTTTATTATCAACATCTGAAAATATGTGGCTGCATTTTCAGATGACTCTTTGACTGCTTACATTTAGAATTAAGTTTAGTTTTCTTAGTGGTTTTCTGTTTCTCACTCCACATTTAGACCTTTTTAGACATGGGTATGCCCTGGACTACCCATTCTGCTGGAGAAATGTGTATCTAACTTGAAAAATGTTCTTAAACCTTGCTGAATTGAAGCCTAATGGCTAGTACTGCTTTACTGCTTTCCTCTGCTTCCCACCTCCCCACCCCTCAGCCACCTCAACCCCAACCCCCCCCTCCCCACTGCAAAAGAAAGTTAACAGCTAGACTGATAATCCTCCGGACAAATTGTACCAAATACAATCACAAACAGTTCAACGTATATCTTGAATAAATGCTTCATCATCTCCTACTTTGGTAGATGACAATGAACATTATTTTTTCTGCGTTTGGGGCTGTGAGTTTTTTTAGTTCAGCAATCCTGTTGCTCCTACCATGAATTATTGACAGAAACCACTTTTCTGTGCGCAAGCAATAAGTTACAGTCAGAAGGTCACTTTGAAGTAGGCTGCTTTAGGGCTGGAGATCAGGGAGTTGTAGGGATTTCAGAGGGAGAAGCCATGAGCTGTTGGCTGCTTCTAGTGATGCCTTTTTTCTGGTCCTAAAATCATGAGCCAGACAAAGTTTGAGTGATAAAAAGGGGTTACCTTTATAAGGATCCTTAGGTGCGTGATTCACCACATTGAAAACACTGAAGATGCACACACAGCATGCCACATACATAACTTTTATAGATTTTGCAAATTAGTGTATCTGACAGGAATCCCCAGCTGGAGACATATGTGGTGAGGTAACTGCCCCCCAGTTCAACCATCCTCTAGATAGGAATTAAACTCTGCTAATCAAAACATGTCTTGAAGAACCATTTTCAACCTTGGTTCCCAGGAAGAACCAAGATAGCATAGGAGCCTTGGGCCCACTCTTTGGAGCCCCTGGAACGTGTTTTGCCTTTTTGCCTTTTTGCCTATTGGGTTAGGGAAAAGTACCGGAGCTAACTACAAATGCAAAAACAGGCTACAGAACTACAAATACATGAGTAAAGAATATAGGGAATATATAAAAAAGAAAAAAAGGCAAAAAGTCAATTCGGCATCACCAGTAGCTCTCCCTTTCTGGATGTGTCCAAATTCTTCTTTTGTTTATTCAATTTCATTGTTTCTCTAGCAGGGGGTTTAGTAAGTCAGTTCATTCAGAATTTTGTCTCTGAACGTGTGCTAGCAACGTTTCATGCATCTCTGGTAGAGTTGGGACTGGAAGTGGGGAGAAGTAGTGGCACAAAACTTATTTCTGGTCATGTTTTGACTGTCTAGGCAGAAAGACTGGAAGGTGATCTAAGAGAAAACCTGTTTCAAACTATGGTCTTATTTACTTTCGTGCTCTTCAATATTCAAGCTGTAAAAACAGTGCACGAAACATAAGACAACTAGTTTTTACCTACTGATTTGTAAGTCGAATCTTTCTTAGACCACATGATTTTCATTCAATCTAGCTTGCATTTTGCAAAAGAGGAAACACCAACTTTGAACTCCTTTGGAGAGCTGTGGATTGATATTCCAAAGGAAAAGAGTTAAAGCAAAAAACTTGTGTTAGTGATGACGTGTTGAAGATGAAAGTTCAGAACCCTTCTCTGCACAAAGCAGCAACAGAATTTACTTGTCATCAGGTCTTTTACGTCAGCCATCTGCAGTGTGTGTCTATTGGACAGGGAGTTTGGGACATTAGTGGCAAACACAACAGTCATGGCTATGTTGGTCATTTTGCTTCAACCCAAAAATCCTGTACAGTGCCTAAGGAAAGACTGATCAAAACTTAAACACTCTATACTCTTAATTTAATTTTGATGTCTGAAAAAACTGTGCTGAATATATTCCCAATTCTTTTCCAAAGAATTTACTGAATTTTAATTACTTCACAGTACTATGAACCTAGAATTGTGGTCAGCAGCAGCTAAATAAGTAACTTCAGTAATTTTCCAGCTTGATACAGATCATGTTGGCAATTTTCAATAAATTATATTATAAGTATAATAATATTTTTAATAATTTTATAAATGAATAATTATGAATACTATAAAATATAATTTTATAAATAAATCAGTAGGCAATAAAATATCTGCAAGACATTGGGAAGAGTAACAATCCTTTTTATCTATTATTAGTCAACCATCTACTAGTTTTAGTGCTAAAGTTTAACTCTTCCACTTTTTCATGGTGAGGTTTTTTTTTTTCCTAATTGCTCTATGTTATTCAGTTTCTTTATCTCCATCCTTCACCTCAAATAGAGGATAAGCACCATCCTCAAAGAATCTTGTGAATCCAAATTTTACACCTCTGAAGTTCTGCAGTTGAGATTATATGCAGTTGGGTCCCAAGTCTCCAATATAAAATCACATTTTTCCTTCTCTTATTTAGCAATCGCTTTTGAGGTTTTATTGAGAGATAGATTAGCTTGTGCATAAAGTAAATGCTCTACTGGCAGTCAATGTGTTTTGTGCTGCCACTTCATTAAATATTGGATCTCTATCATATAAAGAGTACACGACTAAGAGAAATTGGAACATATTCTTTAATGAAGAGCAAAGCCATGCCTGGGCAAAGAAAGAAACTATACTAGCATTTGTAGAAGCTGACTTGAACAGAAATTGCTTGTGAATTCTCCATCTGCCAGTGAGATTGCATAAAATTTTGGTTGCGTCTATGTATTAAGATACAGCAGAAATTCAAATGAAAGCAAGAAAAGGCGAAGGTAAAGTGAAAGATCTTGCTATTAGGCCATTGCTTTGATCATAAGGTTTCAAATATATCTATCATCCTACATCTGTGAAGCTGTATTAAAAGGTTAATGAAGTTTTGTACCTTTTTGGAGTTATTATAGCTAAATTGCTGTATCAGCAAATAAAAGGAATTTAGCACTCTGTGATTTATCAGGAAACTGGTATTGCAAAATGAGTAGAAAATCATCAAATTTAGTTTCAAATATATCTTAACATATTTTTTAGAGTAACATGTTAAGATTGTTGCAAAGGGCTGCAGAATACTCCTCATATTCCTGGGGACACAATAGCTCTGTCAAAAAAGAAACTTTCCTGTTTGCCAACTGTAGTGCTGTGATTTATGTATAACTTGTAGACCTTAGCAGCAAATGCTCATCATTTTAATGGTTTCAGCAAGACAACTGGCTTGCATCAGTCTTGTAGTGCAAGACTCATATCATAAGACTGTGCATATAATAGTGATACTGTCATGTGTTAAATGAGCATAGCTTGAAGTATTATTTTTTTAAAAATTGAAAGGTTGTGGCAGTAATAAAAAGGTTGAATGGTAATGTTTCTAATTGAACAGTAAGGCCTCTTTCCTATTAAGTCACTCTTTCATCTGTCTTTTTAATTATTGCATTATCATTTTGTACTGCAGTTCACAATGAAACGACCATTTGTGTTTAAGTGAAAGCTAATTATTAGGACTGAATTATTGTGCAGTTTATTGATCCCTATGGTGGATTAAGGGCTCTAAGTTCGTCTAGACAGAATAGTTAGCAAAATGACAAAAGGAAACATATAAGACCCTTGGGAAGAATCCCCACGCTCCATAAGCAATTAATGCCTGCCAGGTAATGGAATTTAAGTTTATACTAAATCTAGCAGTGCTTTGACATTTCAGCTGCCTTATAAACACATTAGTCTAATGAATTAAGACTTATGAATTGTGTTGATATACAAGAAGGAGTAGTTGCAAATGCAAGATATTTTTAGCTCTCTATTGAAAAATGAATACTTTTTAAAAAATTAGATGAAAAATGAAATGTGTTCTGTGTAATGTTTATCTCTGTTCACCCTGCTCTCTGCTGATGGATGGGCATTAACAATTTCCATTTCCCAAAGAACACTAATCTCTCTTATGCATGCGAAAAGTATGTAGTGAAAAACCAAGGGGGAAAAAACCAGCCTCTCCCCAAAAAAAACAACAAACCAACCCCAAATGAGTGGGGTACTCTGTTGAGTAAGAAGCCAAACAGGCCACTCATCTCAGTCCAATGCTGGACAAGTTTTAAAGCCATCTATCATTATCTTGATGGGAAAGGCAAAGCTTGAGCTAAGTATACAGCCCTTTGTTATTTATAAGAACTGTCTTTGAGTAGACTGTGAGCAGACAAGACAAAGTGGTTTTACTGGATCCTCTTTTCTTATAAAAGTTTTTGTTTGTAAGAGGTCTGTTATAAAAGACTTTCCAAGTAAAAGCCAGCCAGGAGATCTGTTCAAGGAAACAAGGTGTCTTATGACACATTACAGTCCTAGTTTGTTTTATATAACTTTTTCTGATAAATCTCTTTTTTGATTTTGTACTTCAAATTTTTTTTTTTCCTCCTAAATGCATAAAGAATGACATTTGGAAGACTGGTAAAATGTGGTTCCCTAAGAAGAACACAGGGTCAAGACTCAGGGCATGCATGCTCTGTCCTTGATTGTCTTTGTGACTTGCTCACAACATTGGATAACTGAGGCTGGGGCATGTCTCTACTGCGTGTTTGGGTTTCCCCACATTTCAGAGAGGAATGATTGGTTAAAGAGGGAACCAGGCTGTGTGGTGTCTATGAAGACCTGGTTTGCATCTACTCAACAGGAATATGACTGGAGGGATAACCTACATTTTTTCATGTGGGGAATATGCTGCTTACTTGTCTTCCCATTACTCCTGCCTTTTTCTTTTGAATGAAGAGAACAAAGCTTTCCAGCCCAAGAGAAGTCATCTGTTTTGTTCACGACTGTATGACACTCATAATGTGTCATTAAATTAATGCTGATACCATTTTTGAGATAAATTAATAAAAATTTTTGCTGCTGGTTTTGGTAATCTAGGAGAGTTTTATATAATGTAATCCTCATTTTGGATTATTTCTTTCTGAAGGGGGAAAATAATAAAAGTTATCTAAACTGTTCTGTTCCTCCAAGACAAAAAAGAAGAAATACATATTTTGCTATATTCTGAGTGTTTGCTTGAAAAGATTAGAAAAAAAACCCAAACCAATATTAGAGAATTTAAAGAAAAAATGCCCACTAAATGATGACTTGATCAGCTACATCACAAGTAAGGAATAATTTGAAGAGAATACTGTTAGGGAAGGGCCTAGACTTCAGTGTCTTTTATTCAGAAAGAGGTTGCAAAGATATTTATAACTGTTGGCTTCAAGTCTAGTCTGAATTAGACAAACTTGTCCAACAGGAGAACTTCTATAACATAACTTATAATTACTCTGAACATTCTTTTCCTTGTAAAATGATGTCTATGTTATTTTCTAATTTATGGAGTAACTGAGGCATAACATAAAATTAATCTATATGCAATTCCTTAAGTCAGCAGTGGTTACCTCTTGTACAACTTGTATTCATTCCACCAATTACCAGCAAAAAATTAATTTTTTTTGTTGTCACAAAAGACAGGTTATTACTTGGTTTGGAGAAAATCTAGGAAATTATTGAGATGACTGCAACTGTGTAAGAGCTTGAGCAAGTTAATTGGTCTGTATATATCTTCTATCACTGAGGTATTTTGATTATTTTCCCTTTTGTTCAACATCAAAGCAAATGGAAAAAGTAAAGAAACTCCTAAATGTAATGTAACTCATAAATTCTTGTAAAATACTTCCAGACTCAGATATTGCACCTGTTTAAACATCAGTAAAAGATCTCAAACATGATTACTGTTCCTGACACTACTCTGATTTTCACTAAATTACTAACTGAAGAGGTCAGTAGTCTCCTTGAATCCAGAGAGCTGGCTATCTCAGCCTTTTTCCCTCAGTGAGAAAAGAATATGCACTATTTAAATTAGTGTGCTGAATATGCCCTGTTTGCTAACTGTCCAACCGTGCAATGCCTTCCATTATTGAATCTGGTTCCTGGAATGAATATGATAGAAGACATGCAGGCTGATGGGCTTAGATTAGCAATGAACCTAGTAATTGTCCGGAAATATATATTTAATTCATAAAAAGTCTTAAATCATGACATAATGATGGGGAGGCTTTTAAAAGAAAATGAAATACTAGTAATCACAAAATAATGGAGGATGTTGGAACTATTCTTTTTCCTGACAGTATAAAACTTTTTTACCATTTCTTTGATGATATGTATAATTCTCATTATATTCACATATGTAAAATAAAATTAATTTACATAGTAATTTTTCTAAAAAGCAGCTGGAGTTATAGAGATAGGTCATAAAAATGAAAATAATGCATTGAAATTTGTCTTTTTGTAAGAAAAAATGTTTACAGAAGTGATACAGTAAATGTTACTACATATAGTATATGTAATAATATATACATGTAATATGATCTGGCATAATAAAATTAAATTAATGTTAGGGAGATTAAGGCTGGCTCTATATTTAAAAGAAAAAAGAACATCACTGTCTTTCTCAAATCAGGTTTTGGAATGTTCTTCCAATACATATTGTTGAAACCATGATACTTCTCTTATTTCTAATTGCACTGAGAAACATTATATATGCAGCCGAAAATATTTGTTTTGCGCACGCTAGTCCTGAAAATCTTATGTTGTCCATTGGTCTTTAATTCTTCCTGTGTTCTAATTTACCTATAAATAAATACTTAAATATCTGTCCCTAAATATCAAAATCACTCAGGACTTTAAATTGGTATCACTATAATTTCTGGAAGTGGAAGTTGATGAGTCTGATTTGGTGTTCTAACAATGAAGCTTCTCCCAGACCAAGGCAATTGCTTTCTCCAATAAACCATAATCAGCTTCTTTCAATGGCTGATTTTTAAGCTGTCTGATTCTAGCGTT
>JAWWEY010000130.1:1853268-1863845 GCA_035582745.1 Loriotus luctuosus
TTTTTTTGCTGCACTGGGTAATAGGATGTCAGCATAGGAGTGAGGTGAGTCTAGACACTTTTGTCTTGTTTAGTCTCTTAAGGTGAATCACAGCTCATTTTTATATGAAGATGAAAGCTTTATACATTTTTATGTTTTGGTCTTCACTATGAAGATTCAGAAGCCTTTTGATTTTTTTTTTCTCTTCAAATCTACAAATTTTTCTGTCACTGTCATTAATACTCTGTCCTTCTCAAACATCCTAATAAGTTTAAGTTTTCAAGACTCTCTTCAGTGCAGGAGTGCTTGTACCACATGTATTAGAGCTACTTTATAAGAGGAAAAAATTAAATACAGAATGTCCTCAATTTTAAACAAGCTTGAAAATTCTCAGTTCCATATGTCTTCCCTGCTGCCTAGTGAACCTTAAAACAGGGGTTTATCCTGAAGTGCCTTCTGAGTTGTAATTGTCAATATAGCATTACAACACATGCTCTTTTCACTAGTTACTCAAAGTATCCTGACAGTCGTGCTTCATCAGATTAGATATTATAATCTTACGCTTAGGTTGCATTGCTTGGTATTCCAGGCAACAAAAGAGTTGATCTACTTATTGCATATATCAGATTCTTCTAGTCTCCATTACTCTAGGGGGCTTTACAATTCATTTAAAAACAGATTTCTCTGATTCATGCAAACAGTGAGTTTGACTAAGCTGTGAAATAACTTTAATGTTTCTTTTGGTTTCTGTTATGGACATGACTTTAAGTATTCAAAGGTGATGTGAGTTACTCCTCTGAATTCTTCTGCACTGATCATTCATGTCCACAGAAATAGCATGTAGTAACTCCAAGAACCTTATGACCCAATCTACACTGACTAAAAAAGGCTTCTATTCTTCTGCTGCAAATCACTATGTCTTCCTTACATTCTAGATGTTTTCACCATAAATTACTTAAAAAATAATGTTCAGATATAGACTTATATATTTTTTAAGGGAAGAATCAGTGTATTAGTTCCTCAGAAACAGAATTTTGATTTTTCCAATACTAAAGAAAAAAATTGTAAGTATGATTTGACTTTCATTATAATTCTAAAGACAAAAATTGTAGAAATATGAATTTGTTCACACTGCTAACTTCAGGCATCCTGAAAGTACAGAAAATAAGATTATGAAAACTAAGACAGTGAGCTAATCTCTTAGAAAATAAAATAATAAAATTATACAGAACTCAGATGAGTGTAGAAATTAGGTGTCTAATTCACTGTAACCTTTCTCCATATTATTATCTAATGTAAGTTGTATTAGAAATAGACTGCTCTCTGCAAGAGAATATATACATTAATTTATCACAGGAGGCCAGAAACCTCAGATTATATTTTGATAAATATTCCAAAGTTTGAATGCTAAATTGAACCTTCTATGCACTTCATCCTGCAGCTTTCCTGACTCTGTTTTTCCTCACTGGCTGTTCCTCTCAGCACTTGTTTAATTTCCATCCTACCTGTGTCAGTCAGAGGATTCTGTGAAGGAGTACAGCCCTTCTATTATGCTAAGACAAGGAAATGTGTAGCTTACTTAATCAACCATATATGACACTCAGCTGGTGTCAAAAGAAACAACATAACTGAGAAACTGCCCATCACTTCTAAAAGTGCTCTTGGTATGTCACTTTGTGTCACTTTTCCTGTGCAGACATACAGCTTAACTTAACACTCCAAAGTAGATCTTTAAAGAGCCATTAATGTGCTGTAAGCCAACCATACTAAAAGTTTGAAGTTCTTCTATTTCAGACAAGCCAGGTCCAACCTGATACTCTGAAGTTATTTATGAAGTCTCAAGGAGCTTTTTTCCCCATTTATATATCACTGAGTAATATGTGTCAGTTTCATATCTGATCACATGTGAAGACAAAATATTGTCTGGCAGCATTATCTTTTTAAAGGGAAAATTAATTCTTCATATCTTTCAAATACAAGTACTACTTCTCTTTCAAGTGAATATTTTCTCTTCTACATTTACAAGAGTTCCACTTAAAATAACAAAGTCTTTTGTAATTTATTTTTTAAGAGCCAGAATCAGGAAGCATATCTTATTTGTCACTGAATGTGCACATAGTACCTCAGATTCTAGCTATGAATCTGCCTACTTGTTTCTGCTGCCTATCTGCAGTTTTCAGTTCTTCATACCTTTATCTCTTTTCATAATGCTTAAAAAATCTGTATCTCTGTTATGTAGGGAAACACAACAGCTTTGAAAGAATTAGAGAGGAGTGTCATCTGCACACAGGTAGGATACACAAAAAGATCTGTCTGCTTGTGCAGTTCAGACTAGTGTCCATTTTCCTTGTATAATATTTACTGCCAAAGTCATAACTGCACTACAGAGGATAGTATAAGAAGCAGAATTAGAGCAAAATAAATTATTGTGATTTGATCTTGAAACATGTATAAGACTTGTCTGGAGCAGTATCTGATTTTCAATAATCCAATAGTCCTGCTTCTTGTCATCCAAAGCTGTAAAGCTTTGACTAAGACTTTATCTGGCTCAATTTCTGCCCAGAAACAGTAATAAGTGACTTTTCTGGAAGAGCTACATGAATGTACCTGTCTTAGAGGATCCTCATTATAAATTTTACAGTTTTCTTGCAGCTTTAGTATCAGAAAGAACATCATTGAGATGTCTTATTTAGGTCTTTCAGACGTGAAAGATAGTGAATACAAAATACTCAAACTCAGTTAATTTTGCCAAAGAATTTTAACCTCCCTCAAACCTGATAATAGTCAACATGATCACAGCATCACATATCTGAAGGTAATTAACAGATAGAAGAATTAAATACCAACACTCGCATAATGTCATGACATGTCCCTGCTCTGTGACGCTGAGCTACACTGAGTGCCACTCATTACCTATTCATCTTCATAGAATGAAGAACTGTGTGGCCATTTAGTTCCCACTTGCAGTGGAGAGATAGAAGTTTGAGGCAGATGCGCTTCCAACCATCCTTAAACAAATATTAGTTTTCATTGCTTGGGTGATGGTTAGACAGAATCAAAAAACTCAATAGTAAGCCAGAGATGTCTTCAAGGCCCTTGCTGGGATCTTCTGCATTTGTGAGTCCAAGTAATCTAGATACTGGCAAATGGAGTATTTAGATTACTTAGACTCACAAACGCAGAAGTTTATGAGGAAGATGGCAGGGGAAAGGTCCTCTTTTTTCCCCGTTTTCTCCTTTTCATCTTTTCCTTGTTTTCTGGAAAAGGCACTATTCAAAAAGGCACCTGAGTTGTTTGCCAGAGTCATAATGAAGGGTGCAATGATACTGGCCATCACCAACTGAGTCTCTGGTCCTTTTTATGTTCATCAGTTGGCTTCAACACAGTGTCCTTTGTATTTACGAGATTTTGTTATTAAATAACAGATACTTTTTGTGATTTTTAAACTTATTGTAGGAATCATGGACTACTATAATCAATCAAGGAGAAAAGTTATCCTCACTTTCATGAACTTGAGGATTGCTAAAAGCTTGCTGTTTCTACTTCAGGTAGGTCAGTTGTCAGCCAAGTAGGGTAGATACCCTTTGTATCTGTTCCACTGTAATTGGGACAAACGTTGGGATGCTGTTATCACAGGAACTTATGCATTCAATCTACTTTAGTCCTACATCCTGAAGCTTTTCTTTCACAGATTTTTGTGGCTCTTTCCGCACAGCATTTATGAACTGTAAGTAGAATCAGAGCAGAAGAGTGGGATTTTTCTGTAGCAATTTTCTGTATGGCCAGAAGAGACATGAAGAGTTCAGTCCTTCCAGTGTGGTGGTCACTATTCACTGAAGGTACTAGAAGCAAACTTTGTGATATGAAGAGATGCAGGATCTGCAGCTTTTCAGATTTTTATTGTTTTCAGCTTTTCCAATTATGTTATATGTAGTCCATTGTTATTTGTATTTGACTTTCATAAAGATATTGAATTTGTCTAAGATCCTGAATAAGGTAAAAAAGCAGTATCACATCATCAACAGAAACGTTCCTAGTCTTGTTTATGTGTAGCAAAACAGAGATAAATCATGTGGAAGAGATATGTGGCACTAATTCCCTGTGTGGATTTGCACATCATGCAAGTACAAGGCTGAATAGTAGGTACAAGGCTGAATACCTCCCCTTGAAAAATAAAATTTCCAGCTGGAAAACTATTTTATATAGACACACACACATACCCCCACACCTACCCACACACACACATATACATACATACACATACACTCATACATACATACAGAAAGATATTATTTAAGAAATATCTAGTCTGTTATTATCTGAAATAAAAACAGAGTTTCCTGTGAAAGAATCTCTTTTTTTTGTTTGTTTTTTTTTGTTTGGGATTTAAAGGATTTGAATATTTTGTCAAAATTATTTTAGAAAATGGATTTTTGTGTTGGAAAAAGCTGCATTATTATTGCATTGCTACTCAAGAACTACATATAACTCTGTTGCAAAATGCTTGCCATATGACATTTTTGTTCTGAATGTGTTGTCTCTGACTCTTTCACTTATTGTCAACATTTCAAAAGTTAACATGAAGAAGCAATGTGAGAAGTCGCAAAGAATGAAACAGAATCTGAGCTGAATCCTGTAGCTTAAGACACAAATCTCTTCTTGAGATAAATTTTGAACTGAGGAGCAAAAATTACAGTAAGTGAAAACAAGAGTTCAGAGCCCTGTGCAACCAAAAAAAGTTTTTACAACGACTTTGTAGCAACTGGACCAGACTTAAAACGTCCATTTTCAGTAATTATAATGTTACTTAATCTCATCTGCTAAAGAAAAACCATCTTAATCTCTGTTTTCACATGGTAGACTGTATCATCTACCATAAAACATTTATTTTCATAATGTACATTATTAACCTGAAAGTTGTGTAAATGTTTTGACACATGCATACTGGGGTTTTTTTATATATAGAAAACAGTTGTGCTAATATCCATCATATTATAAACTGTGACAAACTGCACTTATATGTTTCTTCTTTGCTTGTTTTTAGCTGGACTAATTCAGATGTTTCCTTCAGTTTGGAAATATTACAGCCTTCAAAAATTCATGGGTAGGCTATATATTATTCTTTAACTGTCTAGATTTACACTTTATCTTCAAGATAACAGTTTTAGAGCTGATTAAAATTTTACTTTCATCTAATAGTTTTAGACATTAATATAATTTTGTTTGAACAGATATATTTATTAAACAGGTCTAATAATGGTGATATTTTCTTAGAGAATCTAAGAGGGTTTTTTTCTTCCAATAGCTGCAAATACATTAATTATCTTTTCAGGTTTTTTCCCAAGAAATATTAAAGTAGTGCTGCAAACACAGTGATTTAAGAGTAGCTTTTCAGAGTAAATAACTTTAAAATACCTGGAAAAATGCTTGATACAAAGGTCTCTGGACTGTAATTAACATTTATATGTTCATACAGATATATATGAATATATATCTGTTATAGTCATTACCTTCATTAATTTATTTTTAGATACCAGTACATATGTTGGTTTTTTCCATGAAATTTGACAGTGTATTTTACTGAAAAATCTTTCCACTCAGAATGTAAACATTGTTAAATTGTGTGTTCTGACAGAAACAAGTCTAAAGCCTTTTGGTAATCTGAAGGCAATAATGGCTTCATTTAAACTGAATTCCTTGTTGATGGGAAAAAGCACAAAAAAAAGCAGATATGGAATCCATTTATTGGTATTGGTACAAATCTAAACAAACTTCAAATGAAGCAGGAATAAAGAACCATTTGTTTTGATTTAATTTTAATATGTTAAAAAAGTACTTTGCAAAAATTGGGTAATTTTACCTATGGTATGACAGGGATATGAAAGGAAAGTGTGAAAAGAACTGAGCACTTGTAGAACAGAAATAACAGGATGAAGAGTACATGAAAGATTAGCAGAAGGCAGGCATGACATAGACAGATTTAAATCCCATTGAAATCTGGAGTTCTGTTCCTGTTTTTCATTGTTTATCAGAATTATGAATTTCTACTCTCATTTTTTTAACTTAAGATATTCTGCATGTTTGATTAAAGGTTTGTCTAGAAGACCAAGACAGGGAGTGATTGCTTTGAGGTAAATGCTTATCTGGAAACACCAGTTTCAACCCTTTATTTGTATCAGTAAGTTCTGGTGCTTGCACATGGTTTCACTGACATAGTTTGCATTTTCTAACATATGTCTCAGTGTGGGACCTCTGTGTGTGTTTTAATGGCTGTCTTGTTTTGGCAGGTTGTGTACGTTGTTCTGGCAAGATTTCTCATGCTGTGTTGTGTAAATTTTGATGGATTTGGGTTTTTTGTTTGTTGTCAAAAGACTAGAAGGAAAATAAAAGAAAGGAAGTTTTGAGGAAAACAGTAGATTTAAATAATTCTAGAAAATTAACTTGAAGCAGTTATTCGAAAGAGATTCAGCTTGAGGACTGAGCTTTCTTCACAAGTAAGTTTTACAAAGACAGAATATGTCCTTAGACCATAGACACTGCTGGACATGAACAGATTTTCATCTGTTATACAAACAGAAAATTCCCTTTGTAGTGTCCCCTAATTTGAAGGAAATCCCTGGGAAGTATCATAAAAGAAGACATGGGTGGAATTCCCCATCAAAATGCATGTCTAATCACAGAAAAGTTGGTCACTCTTAAGTGCAAATCTCCATCAAGGTAAACACCTCCCTGAGCCAGTGGAAACAGCATTGAGTGTTAGATCTTAAAACTGAATCTCTCCTAAAAAACCCTATGATGACAGAAGACATTCAAGACTAAAACTGAATTTAGCAATAAAACAGAGGAAGAAAACAAGCAGAAGAAAATGTGTTTGAAAATGAGTCCCATGCTGGGCATTCCTTCTACTTCAAACTCTCATTGATACCCTTTAATTTAAAGTATCTCTACTAACATTAAATAGATGTTAAAATTCCTAGTTTTCACTACCAAGGGAAACTATTATCAATCTTTTTCAGTCTCTTCCTAACTTCTAATCTAAAGGTGTGATTCATGGCGATTCTTTTTAAATATCTTCCCTATGGCAAAACTATTTTTTGTATAATGACTATTGACAAAATTATAAATCCTTTACAATTAAAATAATAAATAATTGTAATATATAACACACTTTGCTCCTCTTATTTCCCTGCTTTGTCATTTGACTCTAGCTCTGAATGCTAAATTATGTTTATTTTTTCCATCATAAGAGTATGGTTATGTACTTTAGCACTAGAAGACTTTATATTTAAACTGTGAATTCAGCAATGAACTCACCACTGAAAATGAATATTTTTTTTCAGTAAATTAAATCCTTAATGTCAAAGAAACAGTCTGAACTCTGCATCTCCTTCTTAAGATGTCATTTTCTACCTCGTCTAGGAGGTCTATACCTATACCTTAAATGAAAAAGAAATCAAGTATAGAGGCCAATGTCTTAATTTTCTCTGACTCCTTTCTTTTTTTCAGCATTTTTTTTAATGTGAGATCACATCATTGTTTCCTTCCTGTTTTTTGGAGAACAATAAACTGTTATTTGCCTTCCTTCAGAAGAATTCTCCCTGCGCTCCTCCTAGTTATGAAGGAAGTGGTTCTTTAGCATACTTACTTGTCACCTCCATACGTTAATACAGTGCTCACATTTGCTTATGAAAACCAAGTAATTTTTATGGTTTTTTTTGAGGTGGTGTCCATTTTGCCAGATTAAGGAGCACTGATAAGGATTTCATTAGGGGAAAATTTTAACCAAACATCTAAATCAGCCTTGAATGACAGTTAACAAATAGTTTACAAGTTTAAATTCCAGATATTTGGGCTTTTTGCTTTGGTCTCTTAAAGCAACATTTGGTGGTCTGTAATGTTCTATGTACATTAGTGATTGCCTATTGAACTATCCAGTTGTAACCTTTTTACTTTTCCACCTACAAACCTTCAAATTCATATCACAATGATAAATATTTCTATAGAAAGATATGTACTCTACATAACTTTTAAGGTAAGATAAACAAGTAGCCTAAGCCTGTCCTTCCCTTCCTTTTAACACCAGAAAAGGTAAAATTTTATTTGTTTAAGTAAGTTAGTACAAGTGAACACATCTGTCTTTGATGTGAGTCATTTAGATTTTTCTAATTCTATAAATCTATATACTTTTTTGAACAGGCCTCTGCACTAACATTATACTTTTATTTGTTTTAACCTGCTTCATACAGTGACTTTTCTTGCATTCAGTTCAGGTGCAAGTTGAAACTGATAAGAGCTAGCAGTGTTTATTTCATTGTGAACCTTATTCAGCCTGATACTTAGTTATGTTTCCATGTGGTTTTGTAATGTGGTTTAATAGTTTTATTTTACTCCTGTGATTAGTTTCTGTTTGTTCTAATTTCTTTTTGACTCTTTCTTGACCTTGAGGTGAAAAATCACAGAAGATATATTCCCTCAATTTAATGCCAGTCTGAGGTGTTTCTCCTGCATCATCAGATCAATGAAAAGTAAATAGCCTACATTTCTTGTTTCACAGTGCAGTATTGATCTTTCTTCAGCTTTTGCTTTGCTTTTTCCCTGCGCCTTGTGTCTTTCAACCCCTGGGACCAAAGTGATTGCCATAGATTGGACAAGCTAACAAGCGCATGAAAAGGAACTAGTGTTTTGTGGTATACTCGCATTCTCATGCCTGGTATATAAAGCCTGGACCTCTCCGCATTTAAAGAGAGGTGCCATTTTGTGTATGGCACAAGTCACTATGAAAAAGAGCCACAGGGAAGGCACCGGAGCAGCAGAGGATTTTATTCTCCACTCCAATCTTTTATTCCTACCGCTGGTACCAAGCTGGGCAAGGACATTACTCCTCTGAAAAGTACGACAAGTAGCCTGCAGGGAATACCACGAGCTGCTTTTTTTCTATGGCAATGTATGGGATGGTAGCAGCCCATGGGTAAGTCTGAACTCGATCTTATAATGACCGTGATATGTGTGTCAAGTTCCATTTAAATTTGGAGCATCAGGCACCTATGAAGAAAGTTTGAGAGATGAACTGAAAATATACAATTTCTAGCTGGAAATGAGACAGTCAGTATAATGTCGTGAGTATATTTTGTTGTTCAGCATTGGAATGAGAAAAGCTGAAGTCACTATTTTATTTAGTAAATGAACTGAATTAATCCAGTAACTGTGGGGAGTTTGAGGGTTTCATGCTTATTTTTTTTTCAAAATATTGTGTAAAGCATTTTCCAGTTTAATTTATGTCAATGGCCGAACCTTAGTTTTTAATGCTTAGGAATACTGTCCATAGCGTCTACCTGTCCTCAAGTGCTACACAGATTGAGAAATAGTATCTATTTCAATTTTGTCTCTGGGCCCTTAACTGTGCAAAGTGATCCCTGCTACTGAAAAGTGGTTAAATAAATAATTGATATTATATTACATGTTATACAGTATATTGTTTCTTTCAGGGACATAGGTATTTGTGCTGGGCAGTGGAGAAGTTTTCTGACATTGCTTTAGGTTTCTGAGAATGCTCTTTTTATCTCCAGGTGCTTATTAGTCCCTAATGCTGCTAGATTGCTGCCATACTATTCTGCTGTAAATAAGCCTCATATAATTTTTCATGCACTTAAGTTGATTACTGAATATAAATGATCCCTTGATATACCATGTCCCAAAGTACTATGCATGAAAGAATCTATACAGTCTGTAAGGAATACTTGCTATTTTATCTGCAATCTGGTAAAGCATTATTATTATATATTATATTATATTAGTACCTTACATGTGCTTTTGTGGACATGGTATTTTTCACTTTTTATTATAGTGTTACAGTAGCTAACATGAATCCTTTACTAATGCAGTAGCAAACTGAATTCTGTAGTCTTATTATTAACAGTACAGTGATATATGATTTTCATATTTCCCATGGACACCACTGCAATGCGGTTTGCTGGCAATATTTTCAGCTCTACACTTTTATAATGCGCATCTTTGTTGTTTAATGTGTTTTAAAAAAGTCAGTGTATACTACACAAATTATTCTTAATGTAGGACTATTCTGTATCTTTCTAGTTTTATGACATTTTACACTTCTTGGAGCTAGATGATTGTTCTAACCCAAGCTATTATGTAATCCTTAGGGTAACCCTGCTGCTGATTTGAACGCTATTAATTTTCTATTATAGTGTGCTAAAGATGTTCTACAGTGTGAAGCTCACCTGCATTATTGAGTCAATGACCAATTGCAGAGTTACTCTGTGGCAGTTGGAGCTTAACTCAACCCTTTGGGATCTCATTTATTATTTGCAGATATTGATTCTGGAAAAAGAAAAAGCCAAGATGTGTGAATCTAATACTGAATTAGACCTAGCCTACAGCTGTTAACTCCTAATGGTCTGCTTACTATATATGTGTCAACTGAAGCTTACATTTCTTTATGTTTTCATGTACAATAAGCTATTTGCTGCTACTGCATAAATATTTTAAGTCTTGTAAGCAACCTGTTAAGTCAGATATCTGCTATATTCAAATTTAATTCAGTTTAATTATTTTCCTGATTCATTATTATTGGATATAGA
>JAWWEY010000130.1:1878274-1891479 GCA_035582745.1 Loriotus luctuosus
CTGAGTCTGCCCTATTGTTTTCACTGGCCAGGGTCAAGTCAAGGGCATTCAACCTAGATTGGAGTCATTTGTCACAGGGTCTAGCAACAAAGCTGATTTCAGCAGAGACGGCATGAATTTCATGGGGCTGAAATGCAACCTTTGACACAGAGTGCCCAGGGCTGCTCAGGCTTGCACAGATGGCCTGCCACCCTTAGATATCTATGAACAAAGGATTGGTGAATTATAACAAAAATAAAGTTTCCACAGTCGGCATATATTTTAAGTGTTAAAATTATTTGCAGGGTTGGTTTTTATTATTTGCAGACTAAAATCATATCTTGAGCACTTGTGATAATCGCTGTGCTTTTTAGACTATGAAGGGAAAAAACAATTCAGTAGGGGACTTACTGCTTAACTGGTGTAACGGTGTAAAGTGTAGCAATTTAGTGTGGAGTGCAGGTTTTCATGGTCAGCAGGAGCCAGCATGAACAATGGGTCGTGCTGAGGTAGCATGTGGAAAATGACTTTAATACACTATACAGAATGGCTTATTGCTTTGGTCAATAGGCTGCAGTGAAGATGGTGTATTCAGCCACTTGGGAAGGTTAAACCTGTCAGGGTACACTGTGACTGATATGCAGGGGCTGCTTATGAGGTCTCTAATGGAAAAACCTGACAAGCAAAGTTATAAAGGTTACACTTGACACATACTTTAGCATTATGCCTTATATTAATCCATTTTTTTTAAAGGGAAGATACTTCATATTTGTTAGAAATTGATGCCACAATAATGTTTCTAGAGGAAACATTTAAACTTTGGAGTAAAATAAAGGACAGGATGTTTTGCACCTGCATTACACAGATTAAATCTCTCTAAGGACAATAGTCTAACATATTTAAATCCCACTCTGAATACATTGCTGTTTTCTTAGACATAGTTGTTTGAGATAAAATCATTTAAGCATGTTACTTCCTAAAATAGTACACTGGGATGTAGCACAGTACACTGAAAAAGTCAAGATGTTCAATAACTAAAGTCAAGCCCAGTGCTGCTGGATATAACTTTACCATTCAATTAAGTTCTGGATATTGGTAAGAAGGTGTGGTTGTTTTTTTTTTCATTTGAAGAGCAGGTTTTATACAGAGAGTGCTCCCCAAAAACCCAGTGCAAGACGAATCTTAGAAAGACTGGTTTCCTTAATAGGATTTCTACATGATAACATTATCCTGAAAGTAGCTGAAAACATAATATGATCCATTCTTTATTGTTAGTAGTAGAAGATGAGTGCTTTTGTTTGGTTTTTTTTCATTTTTTTATTGGGCAAGTGGTATCTTCTACTGGAAATGTGCATTCTAAGGAATATAAAGCACTCTGATATTTGTTGCTGGTACTATTTAAAACCAAAACCATGACGCATGCACTAAAGTGCTATATTAAGTGATAAATTTCAGTGTACTGAGACTGATTTAAGACACTTTTTAGACATAACTGTGATAAGAATAAAATGAACAGGAGAGACATAGAATACATTTTCTGTGGGTTTATTATATCTCAGCTAGGAGAGTACAAGTACAGGGAACCCAAAATAGTTTGGATTTTCTTCCTTGTATTATGTTGGTTTCTTGGTGATCTAATTCACTTTAAGTGGATGTATCCTCATAGAGGATATGTGGCACCTTTTTGAAAGGTGCCACGTTTGACAGCATAGGACAGTAAAATCTTTTTCTATTATATTTTGCTTCTTCAGCAAACATAGTGGTTTAAATATTTGTGTAGAATGCAGACTATTTTAGATGACAAAGGTAATTAAGTGGTGAAATGATAGTCATTGATTTGTCAGTGAGTGGGGGAAAAGAGAGCTGAATAATTTATGATGAAAATGTACTGTCTTCAAGGGAATTGTACCTCTAGACTAGTACAGGTCTGAATATGGCCCAGAACTGAGCTACACTGCATGGATTTGAGGAACTTGGATGGTAATTTGTAGTCATGGCACTTGCCTGAAATTGTTTAAAATGAAGTTAAAGCATAGCAAAGGAGGAGCTGCCTGCTAACATAGGGTAGAACATTTTAATGTAAAGAATTATTCTAGTAGGAAACCTGCACAACTAGGAAAATTGCATAGGAACAAAAGAATAACAATCTCATATTTTTATTATGTCTGAATAAACAAATTGCAGGCAAAATCTTGAATGATTTTTGCAAAGGAAAATTCAAAACCTTAAATACTTTAATGTTCTCTATCTGCCAATAGAGTGATCCATATACACCACTAAAGAGAAGATTAAGAAAAACACTTTTAATGAAACTTGTTGTGTTACTATCACAATCCAACGAGAGACTTTTGAAAAGGAAAGTAAAATTATAAATGAGAAATTAGTCAAAAATAAACAAAAGATATGTGTAAACTGTTAGATATTGTTGAAGGGAAGATAAACACTACTGAGCACTTGGCCTTGAATTGGCTCCATCCTTAGCTGATTGTGAGTGGAATATAAGGTTTTAGTTGACCCCAGAACAGAATGTACCCTGATGCCATCAAGATATGTAGGGGTAGAATCTGTCTGGGTTTCTGGGGTGACAGGAGGATCCCAATGTGACTGTACTGGAAGCTGGTGTGAGTCTGACTGGGAATGAACGGCAAACACACCCACTGTGACTGATCTGGAGGCCCTGTGCATTCTGGGCACAGATTACCTCAGGAGAGGGTATTTAAAGGACCCGAAAAGGCCATTGGTGGGCTTTTGGGAGAGCTGCTGTGGAGACCGAGGAAGTCAGACAGCTGAATACCTTGCCTGGTCTCTCAGAGGACTCTCCTGCTCTGGGGCTGCTAAGAGCCAAAGAACAACAGGTACCAACCACTACCACAGCAGTGCACCATTGATAGCACCATTCCAACCGGGACTCTGTGAACCCCAGCCATGAGATGGAGATGACATGGAAAGGCAGTGAGTGGCCAGCAAGACTTGCTCATCTCCTAATATGGCCAATGTGTAGATCCTATGGAGGGTGGACACTGACGGGACACTATCATTGCCTGAATGCAATGTCCAGCAGACATTTTTGAGAAAAGGGAGAAGATTATCCAGAGCCTCCTGAAGGCTGATTTTGCCATAAAACAAAGGTTGAGATAGGGGGATGGCCATTGATTATTGATATAATATCTTGTGTATAGTTATATGTGCAGATATATATGTATATATATATATTTGGAAAGTATGAGATCTGGGTATAATGTGCATGGTATAGAACAAGGGGTGGAAAATGTCCTGGTTGCAGAGAGGAGGGTGCAGCTTAGCATGGTGTGTGTATCTACATTGTTATTCTATAACACTTAATCACTGATGGTAGACATGGTTTTCAGATGAAAACGAAAGCACTCCATGGAAGTCAGCACTTTTTTGTTTCTCTCTCTCCAGTGGGAAGATGTTAAAGTCAGGCCCTTTGGCTGTGTCACCTGCCTCCACCACCAGTTCCCCTCCCATTTTCTCCAGAACCACGTTGCAGGATAAGGTGCTGAAGGGGAAAGCAGTGAAGGTGTAAATTGATAGTGAAGCTGAACTGACAGCACCAGCACAGAGACTGCTGCAGGCTAAGAGCCGGCAGGGGTGACCCCAGCCCAGCCAAAACTATCAAGCCCAGCATAGGAGACCTCAGCTGGGCCTATCTGAGCTGAGCCAAGGGGAGCACAGCAGAACAGTTGAAAAAGCGGCAGCAATGCGTGGGAACAACCTCCAACGTGGTGGAGTGGTACAAAGGGTGGTGCAGCCACCCGCACAGAACTGAGCCCAGAGGGGCAGCGGCGCAGCCGGACTCGGATAGCCCAGCTCTAGTGGGGTTTGTTTGTCATGCTCTTTCATTGTCTCAGTCTGATGTGTGGGAAACGCTAGCCATGGTAATTCCCCTGCCGTCTTGCTTTTGTCCTGACAGCTGCATGAGCACTGTGTGGGAACAGTTGCCATAAGACTTTGAGGAAAGCCACAAAGATGCAACCTGTGGGAAGTGGCCACCATCATGGGGGTTTTTTTCCTGGAAGTAAACAATTTTTCTCTGGGTAAAATACCTTCTGGTTTTGTGTGCATTTGCTATCAATATTACTGTTATTATCGTGTATGCCTTGCTCTATTGCTTTGTGCTTTCAGTAAATTGTTATTTCAACACATAATCTCTGCATTTGTCCCTCCCTTCCTGGAAGGGGAAGGGGAGTGGCTTATTTAAAGTTTAATTTGTGGACTGGTATTAAAGGCAGCCCATTCAGAATTAAGATTAATCCTTACCTTGATGAAATTTTTTTTTAACATATTGTTTAAGTTGCTTAACTTCTTTACTCCGAAATTGAATCCTGCTTGGTGACCTTGCTTTAAAACAGAGAGAGTTCATCTTAACAAATATGAAGGTCATCCAGCCCAAAGTGCATTATTTGTGTTAGTAATTTAATAACACGGTGAAGTGGAGCACTCCAGAGGACGGCTATAATAGCTTTACTGCCTTTTTGTTATTAAGACCTCTTAAGATAATTGTTTTCAAAATTATAATATAAGCTTTTAAGGACTTCCAGCCTGAGCACTGATTTATGCTGTCTGTCATTCCATTTCTGCTCGGTTTCACACTGTGTTAATTTTCATTAAGTTCATTATGTTTGAGACCTCTTAAGGGATTTATTTAAAATTCATCTCTTGATTAGACACATACTGTATACTTTTACTGCTCTAACAATATCTATTTTTTTTCCCAGAGATAACAAGACTGGAGTTATGGCTGAAATGCTATTCCTCAGAGTACTTATATCAAGTCTCTTAGAGATATTAATATGTTGCTGTAATTATTTTTTAGTGCATGTAAAACATATAGGATTTGATCAGAAAAGATATGTTTAACCTAAGTGGGTTAGTGAAGTAAATCCCAACCACATATTTTACGTTGTTTTTTTTCTTTTAGGTACTATAAAAGATTAGATACACTTCAAAACATGAATTCAATATAATTTTAAAGGATTCGATGAAGTCACTTCATCAGAATAACACAAGTAAAAGTTTAATTTGCAAAACAGCAGTTTGTGGACTGGAAATCTTTTTTAAAGACAAATTTTTTCTTAAGGAGTCTTTCAAATAAAAGACAGTTACACAACAGATACTTCTAAGTTGGTGTGCCATTATTGTTATTGTTATTGTTATTGTTATTGTTGTTGTTATTGTTATTGTTATTAGCTGACCAAATATATATTAAATTAATTACTAGTAACTGTAGTCCATCTTTTATATATGTAAATATAAAACACATTTGATGACATAAAAATCTCACAGCCAGGACATATTTTCAATGTTAAAGAATGCAATAGTTTCTCTCCTTGAATTAAGAATTAGTAAAATAATACAATATCTTGAGTGTGGATAAAATATAGATTAATACCATGTGTTTTCTTCTTACTCTAAAACCGTATTTTTGTTACAGTTTCTGTCTTTTAATCTTCAGCTACTCTTTCAGTTATTTGATGTGCTCCTGGATATTCATTGACTGTGAACAGGCACACAGCTTAAACTTCCAGAAGACTAGGTCTCTGAGAATAGTTATTCACACCCAGCACCATGTTCTCATCTTCAAAATAATAACTTGTCATTGTTATGGTGTACTACCTCAAACTTCTTTCTATTAAACAATTCAAATTTTTTGATGTTTAATGAGAATTAAAAAATAAAAAAACACTTTAAATTTGAAATGTATAAATTAAAGTTCTGATTGTCCTGGTTTGGATGTTTTTAATTGCCTCCCCTTCCTGTACATTATGTGCATATAGTTACTTGGCATGAGTAGAAGTTCTAGAAACTTTTGTTTTGGAACTCAGATGCATTTAATGCTCAGAGTGAAATACTACTACCTTCCAAACCACTGCACTTCATGTTTGGTTGAAGCATATATATTTTCCTTGGTTTTTGTTGTGATGCTTTTAACCATATGTATGAAATTTACATTAAAAACCTTCATTAATTTGCATGGAAAATTTTTTGAGAAAATTTTTAGAAATTGACGTGTCCATGAATTCTTCTCATCTGTTGAAGTATATGTTCTGTGAGTTTTTCTGACTGTTGTTGTCCTTTCTGACTTTCGAAAAATTTTAGTTCTAAAAAAGTGTATCATTTATTCAGAAAACCAGAGAGGCTTGAGACATGTATTAAATACCTGGTTCAAGTAGTTACCTCCTTTTTCTCTTGCTCATGAAAGTGGCACATCCCACATCATGAAACTCCCAAATTATATGTATCTTGAAGCCAGCTACTGGGGCAGTATTTTGTTTGGTTTGCTAAGCTGTCTGTGTACCATTGTGGATGTGCGAATACTAGTAAAGTGCATTCATATTTAGCTTACTCTGAGGTAGATCCTCTTGTGAAACTTTTGAATTATTGTTCAGGAAAAAAGATTCCTAGTGAAGAGCAATTTGAACAGTTGAACTTCTGTCCTGTGTGTTTCTCCACGTTGCAGAACATCATACAAATGCATTCAGTAGGCTGTTTTATAGATTTTTCCAAAGTTAATGTAATATATTTTCTGCAGCAGCAGTTTCCATAATCTGTGCTTTATACTACTAAAACTCCAAGACAGGAACCTCAATCTTCATTTTCTCTAGATATCTTCTCTTGTCTTTGTGCTGCTTCTCTGAAAATTTCATATATTCACTTGGGGTGCAATGAGTGAGTTTTTTAAAAAGGAAGTTACCATATTTCATAACAAGGTAGATTTTTTTAAAAATATATAAATGTGTTTAACACAGCGTAACTTTGACTGAAAACTTGAAGGTTTTCAATTGCCCAGTTCTTGAGGTTTTGCTGCAACAGTACACCTTCAGTGTGTTGTACTGGTAAGACAGTGGTCAGAAACTGAAGGACTCTTCCATAATTGCAAGTAGCATGCATTGCCTAGAGAGCACCTGAGGGTGTCTGGGATGATACTCTTGCTTCTAAAGTAATTTTCAGTGGGAGCAGGTGCAGTGGTAATACATCCTCATTCATCCACCTGCAGTTTTGGGAAGGTCTTAGGTAGATGCAAAAAGACATCAATGTAAATCATTAAATAGCAAAGCCAAAATCTCTTTTGTTCCTGGGATACTCTGAATCCAGAATCTTTACAACATTTTTATGATGTAAGAAATTAACAAAGGACAAATTGTAGAGATGTTAAATCGACAATATCTTTATTTAGTTACTGACTCTCTAGTGGCAGCTAGAGTTTTCAATTGAGGCTGCGCTTCTGATGCTGACATTGTGAAATAACTTATTCTTCATTATACTAAAAACAAAAACAAATTATAAAATTAATTTAGTAATGAGTAACATACCATAAATTGATTTATAAGGAGACATGATTTTCAACACTTTTTCTTTGTCTCATTGTTATGAGCCATCTCATTTTCACTCTTGTACACCAAGTGAGTTTGTAGAAGTTGGCATGTTAAAATAAATGCTTTTTGGATCTGCTTTGTCATTACAAATCTCTGCCACTGTCTTTACTGCAGTATCTGTTTAGAGGTTTTAATAAGGAAAGTTGAAAGCAAAATTGCCCTTGTGAGTTACGAAGATTTCCATCCCCTATCCTACCTGGTATCTGATGGGTTTTTTATATAACTGTCTGTTGTAGAAGATTGAAAGCTATAATCCTTATGAAGTGACATCAGACTTGCACAGTGGCCTCTAAAAATAGAGATTAGGAATGCATCTGACATGGAAAATATGTTAAAGAGGAAGGTGATTCTTTTTCTTTACTATTAGGTGTATTTCAGTATCACACAGAAAGACTGCAATAGGTTACAGATGGAAAAACAAAAAATTCCAGCATGGTGAAAGCTGTATGTAACAGCTATGGACCTGTGTAACAGAAAACATGATAAATCCAGAATTTTTGGCAATTTTAAATGAAACTGGATTAGAATGCTTCTTTTCATCCATTCGACTTGTTTGTGGGGTGGCTTTTTGCCTCCTCTGATACTTTCTGTGTGTCTTCCTGTTTAGAAATATTAGGGAAAGGTGTCCTTTGACTTAATTTGCTGTAGTCTAAGGTCTTTAATTAAACTGTAAAACCGATTATCTCATCCCAGTGGAAGAAATATTGCCCTGGCTGGTTAAATCAGTGTTTTGTGCTACAGAAGAGCTGCACAGTCACCAACAGAATAGTGAGAGTTGTAAACTTATTGTTTGTTCTCAAATGAGTATAATAATCAGGATATCCATGCTACTAAACAGTCTCCATGGAAATAAGATATTTATCTGTGTTCTGTTCTTTCCGGTCTATGATTGGCTGGATGACTTTTAGGGAGAGAAAAATTACACACTACATAAATCAGATATGCATTGCACAACACACACATTCAAAGATTCCTTTAAAATATGATATCATTTTTGGCTAGAGGTGGGATGGAAGAACAACCAATTCCTTTGTCTTCCATCATCGCCAAAATTGTTTAATATGACAAAGTTTGAAGTCTGAAGGCTTGAATTTACATGAGACCTTCAGAATTGGTGAACACAAAGAGATCTTTAAACCTCACAGTTATTTTTTTCATATTGTTAGGTTGATATATTAGAAGATTTATCTCTCAGTTCATGTTCATTCTCAGTGCTGAGGCTAAACTTTATTCTTCACTCTGTATTTCACATTTTATGGAGCAAGTAAAATGCTAAAGTTAGTAGGAAAATCTATTGTCTCCCTTCTCTGAGGACTGCTGGTAGGCACATTTGTCCAATTATTTGATTTTTAAGTTTTCACCTGTATGAGGGCATTATCAGTTAGATGAGCTCGCTCATTCCCCCTTTTGCATTAGACTGTTTTGATTTCTGTCCTTCGTAGCTGTGGTGATTCATTTTCTCTTCAATTAAATGTGTCTAACTACAGCATGCCTACTTGTCCTTCTTTTGTGGCTAATTCATTTAGTCACCCTCCTCTGTTCTTTATATAAATGATTTATTATATATATAGGATTTTCCTGTTTCTGTCTTATTTGAAGAGCTGTGGCTCCAAGGATGCTGTATGAATTGTGGTTAGTCTTATCAGAACAGGGAAGCTAAGATCTGAGAAGCTGAAAGAAAAAATGGACAAGGGCATGGGGATTAGATCACATTGATATCATTATTCTATAGATCATGAATAACCTACTTTGTAGCTCCTTTCTTATTTAGTTGGTTTGGAGATTTTAAACCTCCAAGTCGAAAGTCTCTTCAAGCAAATTATGTCTGCAAAGTCATTGACCATTCTGTTATGGTGTTCTTTCACTCTGTCTTCATGGTATCTTGCATTTTGTGTCAGTCATTAATAATTTACTGACTCAGAAAAGGGGAGCGGTGAGTTTCAGCATCCAGAATTTAGCTTGTGGATATAAGAGCTGGTCTGAATTCAACTGAGCAGGAAGTCAGTCTTGAGTCTTCAGGGAAGTTAACTCACTTAATGATGTGTGGAGCAGGTATGGGTCACCATGTTTGTCTTTCAAAAGATTTTGTCTTGATGTGTGGTACAGAAGAACTGATATAGCTTTCTCTTGCTCTCCCACATATGTACAAAAAGATGTGAAAAAAGTCTGAAATTACCAAACAATTGATTTTTCTCTACCAGACAGATATCATAAAGTACATGAGTCTCATTCCATGTGTGACATAGAAAACTTTCAAATGAAATGCTACTGGAAACAAAATGTTTCTTTTAAAGATTTTATTCATCAAATATACCTTTTAAATTAAATACTTCATTAAGATTTTAAATCAATTACATTCAGTATACTTTTGATGTTCATTTAAACTTGATTTTGTATTGTCCTCTATTACTATTAGTCATTACTTCTTCATGAGGAAAATGTATTGACTTGAAATGTACTTGAAGGCTATGTTTTCCCTTAAGAGAGAGTAGAAGGCTGGGGTTAGAACATTTGAAAATTATTGGTATAGATATTACTTAGCACAAGTTATCATCTGGAAGTAGGAGACTTTTATCAAGAAGTTAGTTTCTTCACATATTAATTTCCTCTAAAGAGTCACAACCAGATCCACTCAGGTAAGAGCGCTTCACTTTATGCTCTGTGAATTTTTTTCAAGAGTGCAATGAAGACAAAGGCCTTAGTTCCCCTGTAGCTATTTAATATCTATACAGATTTATTTTGCCTACTGTGCCTAATTCTACTAATTTTGATCTACCTTTGTATGCAATCATATACTTATGTGCTTCAAATTTACCCTGAAGGACTGGTAGTTGTAACCTTGTAGTCATTAATTTCTTGCTTTTTCTCATCACAAACTATCCTTAAATAGGATTGACCATCTACAAAGAAAGCATGTATCCATATTCATATAGAGGCAAGGTATGCTCTGGACACTTCATATGATTCATGTTACTCATCTTCATATACTAGCATGAATAGAAAAGTGAAAAGTGCCATTTGTTATCAATAAGAAATAATATACTTATTTTCAAACTTCTGGCTAAGGAGGTGAAAATTGCTCAGTGGTTTGTATGGAATTCAACTGGCACATTACTCTTCCCCAGAGCATTATCATCACCAAGAAGACTGAATTAATGATGTTATCCAGGTAGAATAGTAGAGAAAATACAAGTTAGCAGCAAGAGCAAATTAAAATTTTAAGCTTTTTGTGTTGCCATTCTTCAAACTCTATATGTTCTGGAAGGTTTTCTTGCAAGTTGCTAGAATGGCCCCAAGTATTACTGCATTTCTAATGTTCTCCAAGACTGTCTTTTCCACTTAAGAAAGAGCATGCTGTAAGGGCACTTACAGTTAATCTTCTATGGTTAGATATACCAATGCTGATATTTTCTCATGGCAGTGTAGGTGAACCTTTAGTCTTCCAAACTGGCTTGGACCAAACAGCTATCAACCATTCCTACCCTGTGAAATCTTGAGATGCAGAAGAGAACAAAAAAAAAGGTAATGTCACTATCGTTGCTCATGAACACGAGCACCTCACTGTATCTCTACGTGAAAGCTTCTTTTACTAACACCTAAGGAAGTCTTTATCCTTTTATGAGTGCTTACATGCTGTTTTACGAATACACCACCACAGTTACATTATAAGCACAGCATTATTTTTGCCAGTGGCATTTTACGAAACAAGGAAAGTAGCTTGAAAGTAACTTTGAAAAATACCTCTGCATTATTTTGCTCTGGAAGAAAATAATTGATAATGTTTCCTCACATTAAAATTTGATTTTTTAAATAAAGTTGGGTTTTTTTTCTAAATACTATGTAACATTTGCAAATCATTGAAATACAGTAAGCATAACAAATACCTTGATTCAGATATACAGACTGAAAGGAAGTTGCAAATCATATTTATTGGATCTGTTAGTAATATGGACCAAAGTAAACTTTCTTTTTATACTGGTTGTGGTTTTTTTTTCTACTTAGCATAAGTAACCTTGTTGGTGCATCTTCAATATACATATCAAGTTAAATACCATAATTCTAGCACTTTTATTTTTACCAATAGAAATAGGTAGTAAGATTTCCTCTGTGAACAGAAGAAATGTTCCAATAAAGAAAAATTACCAGTATTTTTCTTTTATCAAAAGACACTTAAAGTACTGTATTAAAAGGATCTTTCTTAAAGAATCACTCTTAAAATTTCAGAAAGACTAGTGCTTCATTTTCTTTATCTGACTTGTCAGTAAATTCCACAAAATTAAAATGCTAATGTTGCCATGCTATTATGATAGACATAATTTTGTTTGGCAGCTTTATGGGATATATCATGATTTTCATTTTGTTTTCTTTGATTGTTGGGCGATATTTTGGTAAAGGAAAAATCTCCTGTGTCATAGATTTTTGATTATTTAGTAAAATTGTTTTCTGTTTTATAATGTTAAAACCAGAAAGAAAATTACACCAGATTGAGTACAAACCTCTATTTCCTGTGAAATTTGAGAAGCAGTAAACAACATATGTTTTCTTATGCATAGCACCTTTGCTTTAAAACTATAATGTGGTTTTAGTGTAATGTATCCTGTCACTTGAAAAATACAAAATACTTCTAGTCATGTGTAAAACAATACAACTGACACAAAGCTATTCTCAGCTCCCAAATCTGTTATGATTTCATCACTGACCACTAGTTTTCCACTAAATGCACTAAAAATCTATATAAGTAATACAGTAAAAAAAAAAAAAAATTGAAGTCTGACTAACTTTTCATTTTTAAAATATAACGTAATTTTCAAGGGACCTTAATATATTCCATGCAGTTGACTTTGTAGTTTGTAGTGTTGAGTAACTGGAAAAGAGGTTACTAAAGATTTCAATATTTTATGCAAATTGAACTATCTCAATTAAGTAATAAACTAAATCATACTTAATCAATCTTTCACACTATAAGAAAGCCCTCAAATCCAGTCAATACCTCTAGCTAAAATCATACATATGACAGATACCTCCTCACATATACATTTATAAGAGTAATTTCTCAGGTAATGTGTTGTGACTCTTTATAAAAATGTTTTTGTTCTCATAATAAGCATACAATTTAGGAATGAAAAATGCTGTTTAATTGCATAAGATTTTGTTTTCAGTGAATAGCAAATATTTGTGCATCATGCTTTAGCAAGTTGGACTAGTAAAGCCAGTAATCTGGAAATTGCCTGTAAATCCTTGAAAAGAACTCTAACAGGACAATGTCCTCTTGTTACCTTAAAATTGCAACTAAGTCAAATGTCCTTCTTCTCAGTGAATAATACAATGCACTCAGATGCAGTAAAATTTCCTCTGTTCTTCTATGTTCCCCTCCTGTTTTGATCAAGTCCAGATTAACCAGGGGAAAATAGAGATGTCCTTGTTGACCATAGCAAGGGTGGCCATAGCAAGGGTGGCCATAGCAAGGGTGGCCATAGCAAGATGCAACACTGACTACTTACAAATCACCAGTCACTAGATTTCAAGGAAACCCAAAGCTTCTCTCAGCCTCTTGGAAAATTTAGATCTAAATGTGACCCTCAGAAAAATGAGCTTAACTATCCCACAATAACCTTTTTCTGCATCTTCACAGAAAGACCAACCTGTTTACTAACACTGAAATCCATACTGTAGCAGTTCAGCTTGTGCTAGGCCTGCATGTGAAAACATGTGAAACGTGAAAATTGGGAAGTACTGTTGTTGAAGATTGCACGCAGGATTTTTTCCATTACCATCTGTATGGGAGATTACCTTTGTCAAGTAGGCAGTTTGCCTTATCTCTCTCTTTGA
>JAWWEY010000130.1:1905837-1927087 GCA_035582745.1 Loriotus luctuosus
AAAGAAAAGAAAAGAAAAGAGAAAAGAGAAAAGAGAAAAGAAAAGAAAAGAAAAGAAAAGAAAAGACCCCCAAATTCTTTATCTGAATTCTATTATGACAGTATCTTGATACTGTCATAATAGAATATATAATTGTTTAATTGCTTAAAAAAAGAATAGCACAGATTCGCACAGACTGTTAAGTATTATAGAAGATTACACTGTAAAGCACTGGTATAACAACTTTTATCATTAATGTCACCATTTTATTGAAAGTTTCCCCCTTTCACTTTTCCACCTATATTTTTTCTCGAAATCAATAACGTTAATAAATGTGGTAAGAAAGGTGAAGCAGAGAACAGCTTAAGCTGTTTTATTTAGGTAAATAAAAACAGAAAATACAGCAACAGAAAAAAGATGTAGGGAATAGAAAAGGTACACAGGGCTCTCTTCTACTAAGGGGTGTTTCTCACAAAATATCAACTTGAATTGTTTCATTAATTCAAGTGTTTCAGTAGTTTCCTTGTGCACTGAAATGTCCAACAACATTTGGTTAGTCTGAATATCTGAAAGAGAATTATCAATTGCCTTAATCCATTGTAGCAACTTAGAGAGATATCTGCTGCTTCATATCCAGTATGGAAAGATTTGCCCGTGTAAGGGACATAAACATTGTTTTATTACATAATTAATATTATGTAATACATTTTATTTGTCTTTTTCTAAAACCAACTAAGAACTGCTGAAACCTTTCTATGTGTCATTGTATTTATGGTTTTTCAAATCATAAACTGTAGCTATATACTTAGTTGAACATTTGAGTAAACCTTTCCATTGGTTGAAATTGTCATATATAATAAATGATTAAATTCTCAAAAACACCCAAAAAACCCCACCCCCCACCCCCCACAAAAAAAAAAAAAAAGGGACACTGTTTTCTATGTTGATTTGTGGATGTTTTCTAATTGCAGGTGTTAAGGACTGCTGTGAGTCCTTCAGCTAATTCCTACAGCCCCAAACAAGTGTTTGTCTGTTTGTCTGGGAAATGCTGTTTTCTAAGCTTTTATACATCAATTCCATCCCTCTTCCCCAGGTTCCAGACATTGATCCTGGTTGCCTGACTTCAAGTCTATGTTGACTGTCCGGCTGTAGCCTTAACCCAAACCATGCCTTTATTTTCTTTGCCAACCTTGGCAATCCCCAATCTTAATAATTTAATATTTGTTCATAATTCCACCATTAGCCTAATCTATGAGATCTTGGTTGTCTAGCAGACTTGCTCTGGCCTCAGTCCTTTTCATTTTCCAGTTTCTGAATTCCCTTTTTGCATTGTCCAGTTCATCTCACCATTTTCCTAGATTTTCTGCATCACAATGTAGTTGCCCTTTCCCCATTCTTTACTTTATAGATCTACATCATATTTCATATACAATTGTGAGTATTATGAGTATTTTTTCTCCCTGCTATTTTCCTAGGTCATGTCAAGTGCATTAGTTGTTCACTCTCTGTGAACAATGTTTTGTTTTCCTGTATTAAAAATATATCCTTTTCATTTCTCCTGCTACCTGGAAGTACTTTCTGAGTCAGAAGTCTTTTGACCCGGGTTAGGAGGCCAGCAATCACAGTGACCAAAAACAGCTAATGAAGGTTTATAGGAAGGTACTGCTCAGTCCCCAGAGGTCTGAATAAGTGACCTTAAAGTCACTTTAAAGTGACTTTAAAGCTTCCTAAAACCAACAGATTATGTCTCACTAGATTTCTAATATTGGCTTGTGTCTACCTTGAGCAAAGTAGCAGTGTACAGTAACATTCTGTTCAGAAGGTAGAAATTCCATAATTAAGATTGTAATTAAAACCTTAATTCAACTCAGTATGAATGCATTATAGTACTTAATTACTTCATTTGGCACTATTTTTTTCCTCTTTGCCTAACTTGGTTCAGAGGATGGTCATTGCTGTGGGTCTGAGTGGTGCTTTTCTTGTCAAGGAAAATGTTCATCATAGTATTCTGGTTTACTTTCTACCAAAGCTACAAAATACAGATTGAAAAGGCTGTGACTACAGATCAAAGGAGACACATAAAATTGCATTTCGTCTACAGAAGGTTTTGTATCTAGCAGTAGACTATGTCTGTCACACCTGGCAGCACCTCTGAAGATACTTAATTTTCGTTATGTTGAAGTTGAATTGACACAAAAATTAAAGAGATAGTAGCTTGGGTTTCAAATGCATCCTGGCCCTGTGTTTGGGCTGATTAATTAGGTTTGCTCCCTTGTAGTTAAACCAAAGCTAATTAGTTTAGAAGGAGAGCTCTGCTTCCTGGATATGCAGTTCATTCAGTGCCAACTTGAGCTGGCAAAACTCTACCTTGTATGAGGCAAAATACAGCCAAATATTTAAACAGCTTTTTGAGACATTGTTAGTAATTTTATATCTCTGATTTTCTGATTGAATAATTTGTGAGAGGTACACTGAGAATTCATGTTAGCCAGTGCTAGAATTTGAGTCTGTTCAATTCTATCTTATATAAACTATATTGGAAAACTAGATGTTTGGCATCTTGGAGTATATAGACGAAATTTTGGTAGATTTTGTGATGACCATACCACTAAACTTCTATTGATTATTGCAGAAAATATATCAGCAGTCGTTTATGAAAGGCATAGCTACAGCAGTGTGTTATAGAAAATTTTAAGCCTAATGAATCTTTCTGTTTGAAGAGTACATTTGGATATAGTGTAGCAAAAAGGGCACAAAATCACAAACTTATTTGGTAAGCACTACTCATCTTAGAGCTAAAAGGGCAGAGACAAATAGCACGTGATTATGCAATAAAGAACTATCATTATACACTCACACACAAGGAAACTGAATAAAGAGTACACAGTCAGATATTTATTTTTCTTAGCACAAGAGTATTTGGTTTCGGAACCTTACTATGGAACCTTACTTTTTTGTGATAGGTAAGAATTCAAGTTCTGTAAAAAGAAGAGAATAGTGATTTACAAGGCAGAAAAACCTATAAATTTTTTGTTACCAGAAAGTTGTCCAATGTTAGTTTTATTCAGCCTCAGGAAGAGGAAACTGAAGGAGAACTAATTATGGTCTACATCTTTCTCATGAGAAAAGAGGAGGGCAGGCAGTGCTCTCTTCTCGGTGGTGATCAGTGACTGTACCGAAGGCAATGGCCTTAGGTTGTTTCAGGGAGGTTTAGGTTGGATGTCAGGAAAAGGCACTTCACCCGGAGGCTGCTTGGCGTTGGAATAGGGTCCCCAGGGAAACAGTCACAGCACCAAGCCTGACAGTACAGGAAGCATTTGGACAATGCTCTCCAGGTACTGATGTGAATCTTGCAGATGGAGCTGTGCAGGGCCAGGAGTTGGACTTGATGATCCTTGTGGGTCCCCTTCCAATACAGAATATTCTGGATTCTACGATTTCATGAGCTGTACTTAACTGTGTTCATGCTGGGCAGCTACAACAGTTTTCATCTATAGTCTAGAGTGAAGGGTTTTTTACTGATTTATATTTTGCTTTCTTCAGAAGTCCATAGACAAATATAGACACAAGTATATTTTCTTGCACTTCTGTGCCTCACAGTTTGATTAAAGACCGTAGAATGGGAACACAGAAATGACTGACAAGTACTGGGATGTTTTTTTCAGAAATAGACCATAATGTCCCTCAAAGAATTGTACCGACCTTCTTACAAACGGCTATGCTATTGCTAATGACATTTATTGTATTAAAATTTTCAGGTTTATGCAATTTTGTTAATTTGGCAGTTTTGGGTCTGAGCAGTATTTAGTTGTAACCTTTCCAGAATAGCTGGCAAGCTGAATTCACTAAATATTTTACATTATAAAATAGGAATTATTTATATGAAAACACGGAGATTTCTGTTGACAGTTTGATATACTAGAGTGATACTATGGTTTAGCATAGGAGAAATCAGTCAAAACAATATTTTTTCTGATTTTCTTCTGGATAGATCTTTTCTTCTGGATCATAATGGATTTAGGAGGGTACTTTCATAACAGAAAAAGGTTATGGGGACTTGGATTATTTTCTAGGCACTTTTTATTTTGTCAAGGAATCAATTTTTGTGTACCATTTTTAATATGTTAGGGGGTTTTATATTTATAAAAATGTGACTAGTGACCAGCTAAATGAGAATACCTTCTCCTGATCTGAAAACCAAAGTTTTCAAAGGGTCAGTGCATCCCTAATTGTAATGATGCTGTTAACAGTACTCTAATTGAAAGATTGTGTCAGCATTTCCATTATAAAGCCATGTTTTTCATGGGTTGTAGCTCAGCTGTAAAGACTCAATGTGGGCTAAAACATGTCAAAAAAACTCATCCTGTTTCATACTGAATGCCTTCAAACTCCCAATTAAACAAGTGAGTTTTCCAGGCACTGACTATCTCAAAAAAATAAGGCCAGACTTTACATTAATAATTTTACTATGCCACCATAGGTGGAGGATTGCCATGCAAGTAACTATTTTTGTAAGCGCTTTAAAAATTTGCATTTTTTCAGAAGGCAAGGTCACCTAAAAAATAGCCCCCAAATCAGATCATTTTACTGTTTGTCCTCACATCTGCTCCAGAAAGCAAAACATTCAGTGAAATATAAATATGTTAATTTGCAGTGATTTGATGTAATATTTGATAGAGATATTTTTTACTATATAGATAGAAACTTGTGAAATAATAGTAGATATCGTAATTTCAACATGCTTCACAACGCAAGCTAAAGAATAAAATAATTTTCTTGTTTAAAAAAAGGATGAAAAACTGTAGGGGAAAATTACACTTAAGCTATAAAGAAATATTAAATATGAAATGTAAAATAAGTGACTATAACCACCTCAGAACATTCATTTAAAAGTACATAGAAAACATCTTTAATTAAAAGCAAAAAAAAAAATCAAAAGGCCAGTTTTCTTGAGATGTGTACTTCTATTAAAAAAACAACAACAAAGAAAAAAATCAAGCTAATTTCTAAGGAAAATGAGTACAAGGCTGCAAAGAGGAGAATCAAAGCAATAGTCTGATGCAGTAAAATCTTTCCCTACTTGAAACCTAAAGAACCCCAAAAAACCAAATAGCAACAGTAAATACATGTACTATTTGCAGACAAATTAAAGAATTTGCATTTTAAATATTTTGAAATGTCAAAAATACAATATGACACATCCAGAAAACACTTAATTAAAGGCCTCAACATTTCTTCAATTTATGAAATTGGTAAACCAATTAATTGCAGTCAGATTCAGCAAGAGCGTGACACTCAGAGAGATTTTTCTGCAGACTGCAACAGACATGAGACCTCATGACCTCTGAAAATTGCAGAGCAGGCTGGTGAACACCTACATAACACGTTGGGATATAATCCATGTGTGACATTGTTATGCAACATAATCTTTCTTAACCATGCCCAGACATGCATATCTGAGTTGCATCTCCAGGAAAGAAAGGACAATGCAAAGCATCAAGAAAAGGAAGCAAGGTGCCCAGCTTAGGACACAGTTCAGGTAAATGAGACAAACTGCTCCTTCCTGGTTTCTTTTCTCCACGGTCTCTGCTGATTGTTATGACTTGAAAGATTGTGTTGTGTTTTCTTTGACTGTTAGCAATTTTACTGCTGCAAGCATTTGTCATTTTTCGGTTAGCTTTCTCCACATTTATTCTTTGACCCCAGTGCTGTGATGACTTGCATCTGTTCTAGCCTTTAAGTCAATATCATGTTTCTCATTTCTGTTGTTATGCCTATTGGAGAAGTGGCTTCTCATTTAATTTACCAAGTTATTTCCCTTTGTTTCTTGTTAGTTCGAGTATATTCCAATTCTGATTCTCATGTTTTCAAATCAGTAGTAGAGACTCATCCTTAATTCTCTATACCATCTTCTTACCTTGCCTGTTGGCGCATTACAGCTGAGCATCATCCTCTGGATGATATGTAGATGGTTATTCAGGCTGGAGGACAATACCGCAAGCAATATTTTGCAAAAGAATTCAGAAGTTGCTAATAGCCATTCTCATCCTCAGATCACGCCAGATTTGGGATGAAATTTATTGCAATTGTCTAGGTTTCTAACTAGATCTATTCTGATTATTAAAATCTTTAGGGATTTCCTGAAGTAAGAAAACTTAATTCTGGTATTAGCATCTTCGGTTTTTTTTGCCTCAGCCCTTCAGTTTAAACATATCACTAATGTGCCCACAACAGAAGTTTCAGATCTCACTGATTCCTTAAAGAAAAGGTGTGTACATAGCGCCCAATCAGCCTTTACATTTTCTGAGACTATCTCTCAGTCTCCTGAAGAAAAAGTTGCCTTGAATCAATGTTTAGTAAATATTAGAACATTTTTCTCTTGAAATATGAATAGAATATGGATGCAGCTTCTCCTGCTATGGAAGAGAAGTTCTCGATGGATATTTTTGAATCGTAATATTAAGGAACCTGTTTATGCTGTTCTCATAAATTCTTTTTTTTTTTTTTGTATCCACTGAGATGTATATCCAATCAAGTTTATTTGGCACAGGAAAGTCCTGTCATTGAGATGCATTAGATATTTATAACCATTTTGTTGAGACTTTCAGAGTGTCAGTAGTACCTGTTGTAGACTGTTGGATACAGTTCTCATTGATGTGGTTTTTCCCAACTGTTTGTGATTACACCAAATATTCACTTTGTAACAAAAGCTGAACTTTGAGTTTGTGATGATTTTGTCCCTCTCTTAAAACACTGCTGTAGTATTGCCTGTTTTAGAAAGTTAGTTATCTAAAGCTATCAACTTCTGTAGGATTTGCTCTTCCTAACTGGAAATAAAAACAAAGCTTTTTGCACAACCTGATATGATTTTTGGGTAAACTTAATGGCTGCCAGGCAGTACCTATAGAAGGAGGGATATGCAAAAGAAATTTCAAACCAAGGAAAGGGAATCAGAAACCTACCAAAAAAGGAGAGGGGGTCTAAGGCAGAATTCAAAGAATTAATCTTCAATACACATAAATTTAATGGAATTTACTAAGAAAAAGCAACCTCTTTTACAAGTGAGTTCCTTAGAAATTCCTACGGAAAAGGGGAAATCACCTTCATTAATAGATTTCTACTTCTGCAGTCTCCAGGATATGCAGCTGTGAGAAGGTAAACACAATTGTAATTTTACCAGATGTTCTTTCCAATCAAGCTAGGAAACTGAGAAGCAGGTTTGAACATGAAAAATTAAGATGTGATACAACCACATGATTTGTTTTGTTTTATTATTTTATTTCATTTTATTTGTACCATGAGGACTGAGAAACAAAGAAACAGTGCTGTCCAGGGAGGTTTTGGTCCCTCCATCTCTGGAAGTCTTATAGATTTATCTCTGATCATCTTTTTCTAATTAGATATGCTTTCTGCGGGGTGCTAATCTAGGCAGATTCTGGATTTCCTTTCCAAGTCACTCTAGTCCTTTGTCACATAAAGGCTGGCACTCCTCCGTTTAACCTTTACTATGATTCACAGCATAAATTCTGATCAATCTCTGCATTCTTCATTGCTTTGTTTTTTTCCTTTCAGTGTTTCTTTAATATGACAAAATAAACTTTGCTTCACTGTAGGCACACTTCTCATTTTTGTATGAAGTTCATCCTCTTTTGCTTTTTGAGGGCATTCTCTCAACAACTACTCTAACAAGCTGAAATCACATAGTCTACCAGCAGTCTTTCCTTTATTGTTCTCAAAATTACTCAGATCGTCATAAATAAGAATCTATTTCCTCTCAGCTTCTAAGTTTCAGGAAAAAGTGGAAAAATAAAAGGTTAAATAAAAAGTACTTGTCCAAAGCTTCATTTTGTCTGGAATCACTCATAGGACACTTATCAGTTGCTCTAATGCTTCAGGTGTTATTCTTCACAACTCCCACTGATGTCTCCTTCTTTGTCCCCAGTGAGATAATAAAAAGCCTTGCCACCCTCTTATTTTATCACCAACTATGTTTCTGTCTCATTTCATGATGAGACTTGCTTCATATTTACAGTTTTTTGTTCAACCAATCCAGTTTTCCCTTTTACAGTGCATTTTTTTAGAACTAACCAGGGTTTTGATTTAATCTCAATGTATACTGTGTTTTAGCCATCAATCTTAAAACCAAGAAAAATCAACCACCAAAAGTAAACGAGCAGACAAAACCTGCTGGAACTCTATTGTTATGAAAGAAGCATTTATAGACTTCTGTAGCAAAGTCTCACATGCAGCCCACTGCCTTCCAGGTGAACACTGAGGAGTTATTTGAGCCCTTTCATTCTATAGCTTGAACCATAAATCCCAGTGTTGACACAGCCACAGTTTAGTTATCAAATGGAGAATGTTTCAAATAATTTCCCACTGGAAGATTTTGTTCTCTATCTTTGTTTCCATGGAGAGCATAAAGTTAAACAGGCCTGTCCTTCTTCCTGCCTGATTCCTCTTATGGATTCTTCTAGCTGGATACCTGACATCCAGGATGAAAATACTGCTGTGAGGCTTTCAGCTGCTGTTAATATCTTTTCTAATGGAAAGGAGTGGGCCATCCATTGCACAAAGATATCCAAAGATACTGTGACAGAATGAAGTATTTCAAAAGGGTAGAAATGGGAATGATTTTACCATGGAGTGCCACAGCAACAGAACATCTGCCTAGCCAGTATGCCTCCTCCTGGTGCTAGGAAAGGTCTACACCATTTCCTAAAATTCCTGGACAGCACTTGGGCCAAACATTTTCCATGAATAAGTAAAATTTAACGGGATCTTCACAATCAGTGTGGCTTCTCTATGAAATAGGATACATTTAGAATGTATTATCAGTGCCATTTCTGAATGATATATCAAAGAGCCCAGCATTAATCAGTTAATCTTTAAAACTTTCTTTCACTCAAAAATGTTTGCCATTTAATGGAAGAGAAAATATTTCATGGCCTATCTTTATTTATATGCAATCCACATATTCTACTAATAAAAGTAAACCTCTTCAGATGAATTGAAGTACACCTTGTAGTCTCTGCCAAGAGAAGAGAAAAACTGCTGAAATTAAACTCACAAAGAGTTTTGTCTCTGTATAGTGGAAAAGTGATTAGAAGAACAGATACCATCTTACAGCTGCAGTCTGCAACTCATGCAAGCAGAAATGGTGTGTGAAATTCTGCCAAATCTCCACTGTAGTTTCTATCATATATGGAGGAGCGACCAGTCTCACATGTCTCATTAGAGTTCACTTGACTCATGGTACACACTTAGGGGAGCAGACATGGCTTAGTGTTACTGACAAAAGTATAAGAATTACATGTACATGTACAGACCTAGATGTATTTCCATATCACCAGGAAGAAATAGTGCAACTGATGGCTCCACTTCCTTTTATTTGTACTGCACTTTATCTTTCCACATTGTATGACAATCATTATTGATTGCAAGACCTAAGGTCCCAGTAGAGATTTGGGGACAGATTCTCCTAGATTCTTTGTGTAATGTGACCATATCAGTACTTCAAATAAGTGCAGCCCCTTGAACTTCTGTAAACAATGTTCTGTTCAAGACATCTCTTTGGGAGGTTGACGCTCAGAGCGCCTCCTGAATAATTTAATCTTTTGGGTATCTCCTGGAAAAGCATGCAAAGAATTAGCATGGTTCAGGATACTGCTGATATCCCTACGTAGTCTACTGACTTCCTATGCCTTTTTTAGGGCATTTCATATAACTAAATATCACTTCAGGATTAAATAAATGGAAAGCGGTTTATACTCTCTACATTTTCTGCTCTCTTTTTTCCATGTTGTAGAGGTAAAGCCTAGTCTCTGAGCCCCATTTTAAAAATATATTAATATTAATAAACAGCAGTTCTTCTTCCTTAGTAACATAGCTTCATCAGCCTTTTTTGTTCTTCTACTTAATAAAGATTAATTCTGTACTTTCTCCCAAGAAAGCTAAATGTAATACCAATCTTGATATCACCATCCATATTTCTGGTAGCTGGAATGTGAGGTGTCCTAAAGACAAAGTGCATTGTCACGTACTTAATGTGCATGAGTAAAAGTGCTCATAAAGAGTAATTATTGTATTTTGTTATTCCTGTGAGTGTCCAGCTTCCACTCTGTCTTATAAGTGAATAGCAGGGCTGCCCACATTGCAAACAATTCTCATGCCACTGTTTGGACTTCTTGGGAACTTAGATAGAAAGGTGGATTTACAAGGGAGAAATTAAATTTTGGCCCATAAGTTCAGCCAGTGATGCACTGTCTCACTTTATACAATGCTTTGCTTTCCTTTCAAATCCTCTGTATCAGTGTGTCTTCCTTTGCTTGTATTTCTTTTTATGGGATATAAAATTCATACCTTGAAAAGAACTTGAGTTCAAAATTTTTGCTTATGGAAATCAGATCATATAGTAAAAGTAGGTCTAAGACGAATACTTTATCTTTTGTGCATTATGCCAGGATATTTCATTCTCTTAGCTTGCAACTGTAATGTAGAAGAGAAAAATAAGAACTCAAACAAAATAAATTATGCCTGGTCTCAGTTCCTGATTTCATTAAGACCTTAAGAATTACTGTAGTGAAATGTAACTTGACCCTCAAACTAAAACACTTTTCAGGGCAGACATATTCAGTGGATACTATTAAAGCAAAATTGTTGCTGAAGTATTTGGAAATAATATTTTAAACCAACAATTAAGCATGAGATGATTTTTCAGTCTGCCAGACATTTGATTTTTGTTTTACTTAATTACATCCATAATTTCTGCAAAGCTGTTCCAACTTGGGGCTATTCAATTACTGCTGCAGAGTGTAAGGCACACTGTAACTATACACTAGTTAAGGGCATATTGGAAACGCTGATGCACCTTTAAGAAATATTCAACCCTTCTTCAGTTTTTGAAAATCATTTGATTTACTGTTTTTTTTTTTTTGTGAGTGGCAATTGGGAACTCAGAACTGATGCGAAGTTAAACTTTTCTTTGTATTCGAGATAAAGATTTGGAAATAAGATCTTGTTGTAAATACAGCTGTGATTTAGAAAGGAGAAAGGAGGCAAGATACAGGGCCCACTTTAGAACTGATTTATCCAGAGACTGCTGAAAATCCTTATTTATTAAGAAAAATTAAAAACATATGTTCATCTCTATTTTGCAATGAACTGCTTCACTAAAACTGCTTATATCAATGCTGTTAATCTTAATAGTTTCAAGTGCTGCACGCTCTAATACTTGATACAATCAGATTAGTGCCGATTTTTTCCTAATTAAGAATGTTTGACCACAAGAGGGAGTTCCTTGCCAACGCTTTACCTACCATGAAAGAAGCAAGTGCAGAATAGGCTTGCTTAAAAAAAAAAAGAGACCTGCTTTCCGTTATTGAAAGCTAAGACAAGAATGTCTTTTGTTACTTTAAAAAAAAATACAACAGCAACAAAAAAAAACCCAAAAAACCACAAAGCAAAGAAACAAACAACAACAACAAAAAAAACCCCACAAAAATCTTAACTCGGAAAAAATAACATTAACTTTGCTCTAAAAATCTATCTGTAAATGTTGAAATTTATTTACCAGTGTCCTCAGAATTAATTTAAAATGCAACACAGCTATCACCTAGAAATTTATTAAATGTTTTAATCAAAAACAATGAGCACAAATATAATGTATTGTTTGCTTTATATGCATTGTATTAAGATATTCTATGAACTGATTTTAAAAGTTCTATTCTTAGAACTAGAAAAATAATGACTTCAGTATTCTAATGACTTGACTTCTATAAAAATAGACAAATTCAAAAATATTAAAGTGAATATTTCTGATCTTTGTAGTGGTTTTCTTGCTCAAACTACACTTCTCCTTATTTCTTGCATTGTTGATCTTACTTTGAATGAAGTACTTTAATGACTGTACATTACACAGACCTGATGAACGAAACCAGATTGCCAAGAGTGTTTCTTTCCATGATATCTTAAACTACTTTTTCTACAACATACCATATAAGTACCATACAGAGTCATCTTTTTGACCATCCTTTTTTATTTATATTGAAACCAAGGTTCCGATTTAACTTGTAAGAAAACTGTTGGTAATCTGAAAGAGTAATTCATCTTTATAAACAAGGTTTTTTCCCACTTGTTTTTATAGAAAACATCCTCAAAAATAAAAAGATCCCACATAAACCTTATGTGTATTTCTAGTAGATAAAACCAGATAGCAATATGGCCCAAAACAACTAACATGAAACATACCAGCTAATAATATCCCATAAGTGAAGAAAGCAGGTTATGAAAAAATATAGAAAAACAGGCTTAAAAGAAGGATTAAGTGTTCTATGTGCAAAAAGAGGTACTTATCTGTACAAGGTGAAATAGCAAAGACCAGCCCACCCCTGTCCAGTATGTGCTCATAAATGGATATCTGCTACTTAGAGTCAACATCAGATGACAGGATTGCAAATGGGACCAATTTTCTTATGTTTCTCAAGATCCCAAAAAGGTTGAAAAATTATTTTGAAGTCCACTACTTGTTCAGAGCTCCTTTTCTTTTACACTAATAATCTTTTCAACAGATACAACACTTTCTTTGTACCTTACATTAGCTAGGTAAACTTCAGAAAGTCTTTGCCAGATAGGAAAGGGTTTTGACTTAGTCTTAAAATAGCAGTGATGGTCATGGAGAGAGAAAAAACTTAGCTTTTGTAAATGTTAGGTATACCCGACAGCAATTTAATCAGTGTTTTCCAGTTTCTGTGCATATTCTAAGTGTACACTTAATTTTAATCATAAATCATAAAAGATGTAGTCCGAAAGCAAAAAAGTCATAAGTGAAATAAATGAAAGCTGTGAAACCTTTGTAGTTTTCTTCTTTAGTTTAACTGGCTTATATATCCTTATTTTTCTTTATGTAATCTCTGAAGTATTTTTTTTATCAGACATTCATTCCTGAATGTAACAGAACTCGGTCCTTGATTTTATGTGGTGCAATTGAAAGGCAAATTATTAATCAAATTCAATGACATCGCTTAGTAATTGGAAAAGATGATGACTTTCAGGTTTAGTCGCTTATTTTATAGAGCTTGGAACTCACAAAATGCAAGTTTTTCTCTGCATAGAAATAGGAACTAAAAATGTCATATTAATTCTGTTAGGTACATAATTACTTAGACAGGTGCATATTCCTTTTCCATTCACAATTATTCTCTATAGCATAACATAACACTTAATTTTTGCACATAGATCTGGTTATGGCAGGATTGACTACTTCTTTACTAAAAACAAAACTGAAACAAAACAGACAAACAAACCACCCAATAACAATAAATAAATAATTCTGCATTAATGAGAATGCAGAAGATTTTAAAAAATGAAGTATTTACAACAAATTTGTAGTGATAGTGAAAAACAAGGTGTAATAACAGTAGAAGTGTGGAAAGGAGAAAAGAGATTTCATGATCATTGAATATGTGTAGCAGAGTGCTAGACAGAAATTAAAATGGTTAGACTTTCATCAACATAAAATATAGCAAATATTTTTTTTTCCCCTCTTCTTAGCCAAATGCTTCAGAAGTAGAAGTGGTGTGAAGTTTCCATCCATTACTTGAATCATTGGTCTAGGATGCAGAGAGTAACATCTTATGTGCTTTTGCATAATGTTTAGCATTGACACAAGTTCATATTAAGGATGATTCCTTGATATCATTAAAAAATAACAATAAAGAAAATAAAATAAAAATTGGCTATTTAAAAAACATAGGGCTTAGTTTGTCCAATGAAGGTCTTGATCGTTGAAGAATTACCTAATGATAGAATTTGAGTTTATTTTTTCTCTTAGAGTTGCACAAACAAATTTTGTTCTAAATTGCAGTTTTAAAAGAATATGTGTAACCTTAAGCTGGAGAACAGTACTTTAATTGTTTGATTATAAACATGAAAGAACATTTAGTATGGAAATAAATTTTCACTGTCATATTTCTTGGACTTTTGAAATTGATTTCATTCAAACATACATGCACACAACATTAAAACCAAATAACAGAAACTCTTGTTTTACTGAGCATAACTTTGCTGACCTTTCAATTTTTTAATTAAAAATGACAATTCAGTACAGATATGGAAAAATTTCCATAGTAAATGTAATCATTTTCCTCCTTGATCCACTTTTCTACAGTATCATCTGCTATCATTCCTTAGACTTACAAATTCCTGACCTTATCAAATCCATTCAGCTACAGATTGGGGTTTTTTCAGTTGTTTGTATCAGACAGGAGGAAAAACAGAGAAAATATTTAATCTAATATTTATCCTCTTTAGAAATACAACAAACTATTCTCTTTCAGGTAGAAAATTATTTGAATAATACTTCAATTACAAGATAAATTAGCTGTCAATTTTACTTCTGACTTTTTAAAGATTTATAAATCTGTTCATTCAAGTCCACTGTAGGATTTAAAGGCATTAGCTAATCAATTTTACAATAAGCAATTATCTTCCAAAAGAAAGAAAGGCTATTACTAGAAGTCTACAGTAGTTCATATGTAGTTTTTCATTAAAAAGGAATTTATTCTGCTTTCCATTCAGTCAGTTAACTTAATTTTATAGTAGCTAAAGGAAACAGACCAAAGTATGTAAATATCTTCTGGTGCTGCTAAATGGGGGACAGAATAGCTGTACAACAAAAGAAACAGAACAGATTTGGGCATATCTATATGCCAGTATATAAATATTTTTAAGTAGATATTTTAAAACAAATTTTTACATCTTTTTTATATTTCATAAAGCTATTCTTCTCCAAGAATTAGGTTTGTTGTGTTTGGATACAAACTTACCCCAAAACTCTTTAGAGTTAATAGAGGACAGTGTTCCTTCCTATAAATTTGGTTATGATCTGAAGTCGTAGTCATGAAGTTTCACATAGAATGCCATGATTTTTAATTGGTTTAAAATTGTTGTTTAGAAGATGGGAGGAGATCTGGGGAAGTATTTACAAATGGAATCTTGAAATAAGATTTAGGAGGAGTGCATCCAAAATAAGGTAGAAGTTCAAGGGCTACTAGAAAAGGTAGGCCACAGAGAACCACAAAGTGCAAAATTTTTAGTTGTGGAGAGATATAAATCCCCTGTTGTTCATGCCCTCTCCTAGAGTGTGTCTATGACTTGCATATATAAAAATATCATATGTTCAATTTTTAGGTTATGTCTTCATAACGATAAGGTAAATGTCTAGCCCAGCTGAAGGAGGGTTTGGAAACAGCATTAAACAGTGCAGGTCTGCATAATTAAAAATGTAACTTGGTGAGTTTGTGCAATGAAACATTAGTGGACTGGTTTAGTTTCCATAAAATAGTGCAATCTTTTTTGTATTCTGAAATGCTTAATGGATAATATATGAATGTACCTTATGTTTTAGGAGAATTATCTCCTCAAAGTTGTAATCACATCATGGATTAATAAATACAGTAGGATATCAATTCATAAGCTGGAAAACTTAGAAGCCTCTATACTTTACTGATTTTCTAGTAATTGTACAGACAGATGCCGAGAGAGTTCATTCTGAAAAATCAGCTGGGGAGACAGTGGGTTGCCCTAACTAATCAAGTACTGGATTGTTGTCCCTAGTTTCTTCAAAGGCAAGGACACTATATTTAACAGATTAGTATTCAAACAAAGTTATTATCGTAATTAGTGAAATACTTTTCATATTTTCCATTTTAATATACTCTTTATGTGCCTCATTTTTAGAAGTTTCCAGTGTTTCACTACTATTTACATCTGGCTACTAGATTTTTTTTTCCTCCATTTAGTACCCAAAGGCTGACAACCTCAACTGTCCAGGCCTAGAATTTAAAAATAAGTCTTTGGACCCTTCAAATGAGACTTAAGCAATGTATCAGAATGTACTTCATAGTTGGCTTTCTGTGTTTTTCATCTCCCTCTTCTCTATTTCATCCTTCATTTACACATGGAAGGACCTCATGTACTTTATTGCCCTGGTCAGCTTTTCTCATTCTCACTTTCATTACCACCACAGAGGTCCTAATTTTGAACAACAAAAATAGTACTTGTTTCTGACTTTTACTTCCGTTCTTATATATTCCTAGAAAGATTGTGAATAACTATTGCAGCTAAAATATTCTAAAACTGTCCTTGAATAATATTACAGGGTTTACACTGTCATTTTTTCACCTGTATGCACAGCTTACAATCGCCACACTTTTTACTATAATTTCAAATATTAATAGATGGATGCAGATGCCTGTAAGGTATTGGAGGTGATTTTTTGAAAGGAATGATCAAACATTGCATTTCATATTCAGTCTGTGGTTTCAGCTAAAGTACAATTCCAAAATCAGTCCTATAAGAAAAAAAAATTTAGGGTGATTATTTCCAAAATTGATTTAATTCTTGATTCATTGGCACTTTATGCCCTTTGGACACTTACCCCACCTTAATCTTCCTGTGGGGTAACCATTAAACAAAGATTACTCTTCTAATTAATCTTATCTCTGGGTATCTTTAGAAAACTCTCCTGATATATGTAGAATGGTAGGTTGGATAAAATGACAGTACAAGATATAATGAGAACCAAGTTATTCTTCTCACATGTAAACGCTGTAGTAGACTGTTGTTTTAAAGTAAGACTGTAAGGTTGTTCTGTTCCTACAGCAAACCTAGAATATCTTTCTGTGTCACTGTCTATTTTTATGCAAAGTAGCAGCTTTCAGGGATTAGCATAGCATGAACATTTTTTGCCCCATCCTCAAAGAGATGGACATGAGATTGTTCAGTTCTATTTTCATATTTCATCCTTATTCTGATCCTGAGGGCTTTTATTTATTTCAGTTTTCTTTCTTTCTTTAGTAGAGATGAAATTAAAGTGTCTCCCACACAAAAAAATGCATTCTGACTTTCCTGACAATAATTTTATGGAATATTTTTCCTCTGGTGTATGGTGATAATTTTGAAAATTTCTCTACTTCCAATCAAACTAGATTTCATTATAGTAAAATTCTTGACCATTCCTTATTGGTCAATGAGTAAAATTCCATTTGGGTGTCATAAAGTCAACATTCTTTCATTTCTCATTGGCATTTACTTTAGTGGACCTCTATCAACATTTTCTAATAATTCTATAATTTCTCATCATTTTATGCCACCTTTATCCAGATATTTCCCAGTAATCTATAATAAGGATAGCCAACATCTCACTGTAGTTATTCCCTATAAAAGAGAAATGCTATTAATTGTGACTAAAGAAAACATCGTTTAACTTCATACTAAACATTCTGTTCAGTTGCAGAAACTTTCTTCCTCTTGCACAAAAGAAAGTAGGAGCTGTTAGAGAAAGCAAATTATCTGATGAACTTAATATTGGAATATATGGATAGAATGTAATTTAAATGTCTTTAATGTATCATGAGATTAAAGATCTTTCTTCACAGGTTTCCACACTTCCCCACGCCTTCACTAATTGCAAAATTGACCACTGAAATCTTTTAGTACCACACATGCTAGATGGTTGGCAGTCTTCTGCAGATGCTTACCATCTGAGTGCTGCCATCACAGCTGTTATTAGCAAGTCTCATGGTTCACATTTCTCCTATCTCGCAATCTGTACATTGGCTGTCTTTTTCACAGTATATTGATTAGGAAGTAATAGAGTGCCATTTGGGAACAAATTGACATAAAATGACCCCAAGTACATATTGTATATATTTATTTCCTACCTTCTTATATGCCTAGTATCTACAGCTTACTTTATTATTTAGGTTTTTCATGTTTTATTTTTCAACTGCAAATTAGTTTTCAGCTTAGGATTTTCTTTTAAACTTCTGAGCATCTGGTGGATCTCCTCTTCCTTCATACCTTCTCTTTTTCAGCCAATCATTCTGCAAGCTGGTAGGAGCTTCCTCATCAATATAGGTTTGATCTTAAATTGGAGTTTCTTGTAAAGATAATTTTCCTTTATGTTTTTCAAGTTTCCTTATTTTTTTTATGAAACTGTAATGACTTTTTAATTTGGGCTTGTATCAAAGATTCTGGTCTTGAAGTTTCAAAGGCACTTATGGGCAAGTACTTTGTAGGCTGATTCTAATGTGGTTAGCTACTGTCTGTGTACCAAATCATGAGTCTGGAGATTTAAATAGCTAGCCATGTACATGAACTCCTGATTATAGTAGAACTTCCTAAACTGTATAATAACTACAATAACTGTGTGTGTAACTGAAGCATTTGACTGTGCATTTTTGCACACATGATTATAAAACTCATTTTGTATGTATCAAGTGTTTAAGACTGTATTATAAAAATTGGTGATCATGGATTTGTGGTGAATTAGGATTTAAGATATTTTTGCACAATATTACAGAAATCCTTGCAGAATTAAGGTTAAAAAGTTGTTGGTTTTTTTTTTTATTCTTTTGCAGACTAAGCAATGTCTATCTTGTCTGAAGATGGATATTAAAATAGTGTCTGTAGTTTTTCAGTTTGGTGAACTGTATTTTAATGACTAGACTTTTTATTTATAAAAAAAAGGTTAGAAATAGTAGGCCCAAAAGAAATAAGTGATGTAAACTTAAGCAGACATCCTTTCTTTCCTCTTTTTATGTGCTTACATGCATTTGCCAAGAATATACTATCCAGCTCCCAAGGATAATTGGTCTGTTTCTAGAAAAGGTTATTTCTTTAAATTGGTGATTCAATCTGTTACGAAGCTCATTTTGCAGCTCATACTTTAAATTAAACCCTGGGGCTCAGCTAACCTCAAGATCCTGATAATATGAGAAATTTATATTGTATCTCACTGTCGTGGTTTCAGAATGGTATTCTCCAATATAGTACTCCCACAAAAACCATGTGCCATTTTCCCACTCCTAATGCACCTGGAGGCACAAAAAACAAAGATCATGGGTAGAGATAGGAACAATTTACTGGAAACAGCAATGAGATAGGAAAAACAAATAGTAACAGCAAGAATATTAATAACAAAAGTCATAAGAAAAGAAAAGGATTTACAACAGCAATAAATAAAACAATACCTGATGACTCCTCTGCCATGTTTTCTCAACCAGAAGGAGCCCCATCTCCTTGGAAGTGAGAGTCCCTTTCTTCCATCCCCCAAAAAGACATAAGGTCTTATACAATAACTGGGCCTTAGCGGTGTCCTCTCCTATCTACTGCAAAAAATTTACCCTGTCCTGGCTGGAACCCGAACATATTCCTTTTGCCACAATGAATAATGAGAGGAAGCCTAATGCATTGTGAAAGATGAAGTTCAGCATATTTTTGACTGTATTTGCTGTAAGTATGTTTATCTCTTCAAATACCAAAATAATTATCCAGACCTCCCATGATGCAGCCAGATTCTTTTTAGACAAAATATGGATAAAACCAAGCAAATGATGCTAGTAAAAGTATTTTAGAGTGCAGGAAACCTGCTACTTGAATCCTGTAGACCAGGAGTAGAAACTTGTGGAGGTATATATGAATTAAATCCAGTCTATGTTCATCTTTGTGTATGCAGTAACACGGAGCAAAATGTGAGGAGTGAAAAAGTGGTTATTATTTTCAGTATTAGTATTCTTTACAGAAGGAAGTCAATAGGGGTTATTTGAGCTGATACCTTTCTACATTATCCATAACTAAGGTACTGTTCACAGCATTTTGGATTGAGTTTTTCAAGACTGAGATAATATTCTGTTTACTGTATGGCAGTATGTTCATGTATTAAATGTTCAAAAAATCCAGAGGTACTTTGGACAAAAAGGTCCATCCCTTTATTCCACCCTCTCTCTGTCAGGAGAGATAGCAGGATAGAGTCATGCTGTCTCTTCTCTATTTATCACCTGGCTTCAGCATTCTTTCTGTCTTCATAGAAGGGATAGAAAGAGCCTTTCAAATACTTGAAGCACTGCTATGTGTGACTTTCTCAAAGAAAGGTTGCCCTTCAAATTCAAGAGCATCTAAAACACCCTTTCAGAGTTGGTAAGTGTTCCTAATCACAAAAGCACTTAACTAGCAATGGCGCCTCCACCTCACCCCAAACACTAAAAAAATTCATTATCTCCTGTCTGTCTTGACTAATGTTTTGGTATTTCTCTTAGGACAAGTAAGCTTCCAGGTTCCTGTCCACCTCTAAATTCTAATGGATGTATACAATGGACAATTTCACATCTCTTTCCGCTTTGATGTGTATGGACATCTCTTCTTATACAGACTCCTCTAACAATTTCAGTAATTTTTTTTCTGTTGTAAGTCAAGCTTTCTTGTTGGTTTAGAATTATAAAATATTAGCAGAGATGATGTGAGCACAGCAAGGGAATGAACCTCACGAAGGTTCTAGACACATTTAACTACCATTTGTGAATTCACAATCCACATTGTCCAGGATTTCAGCCCACAAATTTGTACACCATAACTATTAGGCTTCTTCTGAGTGGGACGAAAATATTAAATAATAATATTTAATATTTAATAATATGTCTATTATTTAGCAACCAAAGAAAGGAAAAAGTTAATTTGCAACTGTCTTAAAAATTGTGTATCAACAAGAATATACTCAAAGAAAAAAACATATATATGTACACTTGCTTATGTAGTGATAGAACAGGTGAAGAATTGAACAAATGTATTTAAACCTTGAACATTTAATTTTTCTTTGGTAGACAGAGTACAGTCGATTAAAGCAATACCTTTTATTGGAGCAACAAAGAGCAGCCAGTCTTTGAGACCAGAAAGGTTTCATCTTCAGTTTATCACTTATTGATCTTGCCCTTAGAGACCAGATCAACTACAAATATTTTCTGTGTGCTTTGAATGATACTTTTTTCCCTTTGAGATTTAATATTTCTTTTCCTGATCAATAATAAAAGAAGACTTTGTGTAGAGAACCACAATGAAAAAACACAGTAAGGAAAGCAATTTTTTTATAGTAGCCATTTGACTGATAATAACAGCAAAACCAGAACTATTCTTAATGATGGAAAATGGAATTAAATGCTGAAACCACTCCCTTGTGTTGCTTTAGCGTACCCCAAAATTCATTTTGGGTGCTTTTGAAATCAAGAGATTGCATGTTAGAGTCTGAGACCACCCAATGCTCCCATCAAAAGCATATTACTTTAAAGAATTAAAAACAGTCTAACTTTGTTGTCTCCCCCTTGCTCACCCCTGCTCCCCACTCCCCTCCCCTGAAATTGACTATACTTTTCTTTAACCTTTTTGGTATCCAAAGAACTAGAAGGTAAGTAGTCCCTAAGGCTATGTGACATCTGTC
>JAWWEY010000130.1:1944671-1968493 GCA_035582745.1 Loriotus luctuosus
TAATCCCAGATCTATTCCTTTAAAAATTTTATTTTGTTTCATTCACTTGCACCCTTGAAGATCCACGCTGTGCAAGACGAGATACTTTGAATTTCTCTGGACCCGGGGCTTTACTTATGCCTTGCAGAAATAAAGGGAAAGATACATTGAAATAACTGTTGATGAAGTCTGTTGGCATACAAGGAGTGGTGGAGTTATTAAGAGCATAATGTGATGGTCCTGTTATGCTTTTTTAGGGCAGGTCATCCAGAAGCATTTATGGAAATTAAGTCTCAAATTTTGATGAGGTGTGTAGGCAGTTTTTTGATGGCATCTGTCGCTTCCTTTGATGCATGTGTGTAAATATGCAAATATACACATCCACAGTAAGTGGACCCTTTGCTCTGAGAGGGTGTTTCTTATTTCATCCCTACTTGGCACTCCCTCACAGATGTTTGAAATCTTTTTAATTGCATTTTGGTAGATCTCTGAGATTCTCAGAACTTGTTCAGTGAGCAGATGAATATTGTTATGGACATTTAAAAGATAATGAAGGCTTGGAAGAGCCAGGTAAGCCTTCCAGTGTCCTCCGGAATGTATGAAATTCCTTGGAGTACATGATTCCTCAGCTGTTCCACAGGTGCTCATGCAGATCAGTTACAGCAGATAACACATGTTGCTACATCACATTTGTCTTGTAGCAATCCTTTATTTTTCCACAGTTGCTTGTTAAATTTATTTGCATCCTTACACATTTAGCTCTTTGTAAAGCTGAGCACATTGTGGTGGTGAAATCAGTCCTGACAAGGGCAATAATGCATATCCCTGAATACCTCTTAGCCTAATAGAATATCACACATATAATTATTTTATAATCTTAGGTGTATGCTACAACGATTTTCAGAACTAATTACAGTAGCATTGGTGTGTCAGAGCTTGGGGTAGTTCATTTTTAAATGCATCATAACATGTTCCTTTATATTTACATTTAAAGAAAGTTTGCCTGGAAAACTGATTAAACACTGATTAAAGCTGTATTCTGCTGCTTTGTGGTGTATTTCAATACAATATTTTTGATGGTAAAATGTTAATAAAAAACCAAATTGGCTCATTCATCATATTTTTAAAGCAGTAAAAATGAAGGACCTCCCTTTTAAGAAAACAGTAAAATAATGTTTATGTGTTTGAGAAAATATTTCATGAACTCCCTGGTTAAAATGTTATTATTTTAGAGCTCATCACTATGTGTTCTAAATTAACTGAGACAACTCTGCTTGAAAACTCTTCCTTCTCTTCTCTCTTTTCTGTCCTAAACTACAAAAATAATTAACCCTAGTAATATATGTGGCAGCAAAGATCTTCTCTGGTCAGGAATGCTGCCTGCACACTCAAGTGTAAGAACTCCAAGTAGAGGAGTAGCTATTCATAACCTTCTCTCCCTAATAATTTGTCTTGTGTCACTTCAATACAGTGAGTTTCCCAAAGATCAAATACATTTTTTCCTTAAACAACTCCTATTGTAAATATTCTAGCTATTATTTATTTTCCTTTTCTTCCTGTTCTGAAACATACTTTATTGGCATATTTACTATGCCAATAATGTTTGAATTTTACTGGTTGAAGGAGAACTTTCTCTTGTCTGTAAAGTAAGATTATTTCAAATAATAATGTGTAATCCTTTGGTACTAGAAACTGGAAGAAATTCAATAACATAAAAATAAGAAAGTAAATCCCCAACCCCAGAATTTGTAAAAGCTCAAGAATTTAACCTGAACATAATAGCAGAGGACAATCTAATTTGCCCTTTAGGTGAACTTTTAAAACTTTTAATGTTTATGTGGTTTGGTAATATGATCTAATGTGTTAGATTTATGCCTTTTTATGCACAGATCCCAAAAAATATATATGCTCTCCCTGTACATACCAACTACTGCTATCATATTTCTTTCTTTATTAATTTAATATTCTTATTCTATAGAAAAGTGAAGATGTGATTATCACCTTTCAAACCACAAGTTAAAAATTTGTAAAAGAATCAAAGACCCATTTCAAGCCCAATTATGTGATGTCACAGCTTTACTAAGTTACTTACATTTGAGGTAACTTCCCCACTCACCACAGCTCAAACCTGCCCTGTTGAAGGTTTCTGGAGGACCTAAAGGTTGTGCTGGGCTGAGAGAAGCATCCACAGGGAGATGCATGAGAAGCTGTGCAATAGGAGTGCAGTGAAGAAAGCCCATGTGTGTCACTAACCCAGTTTAGTCAGTGGTGAAGGCTGAAGAAGGAAACTATCAGTGTCCAGAGTGGCCAAACCCAAACTGTGAGAATGACATTGTGTTTGGCATTTAACTGACAAAGTATCACAATATAATTCTGATTACACTTTCTAGATCCCTCCTGTATAGTATTCTTTTCTTGCCACCAATGCAAGTAGTATAAATCACCTATGGTGCTAAACATTTCTGTTTAGTAGCCTTTGTTTCTGTGTTTCAAAAGATGAGTCTCTTCAAGCTGTGGGATTTGGCAATGTTATTTAATATCAGTTTCTACTGAGTCTGGCAAAGTGTGCAATTCAAGGTCATGTTTTGCAACACAGGATTCATACTTCTGGAAGAAAACAAAAGGTAAAAACAAACAAACCACCAAACAAACAAACAAACACCTCAAAACCCAAACCAAAATAAACAAAACAACAAAAAACAAACAAACAAACAAACAAAACAAAACAAAACAAAAAAACCCCGAAAATAATAGGGTAATAATAATTTTTTTAAATTACATTATAAAATTGTGTGAGACAATGGGAATAAAACTCCTGGAGAAAGACACCCCTGCCTCTACATTCAAGTTATATTCTTCTCAGTAAATTCTGTGCAATAAAATCAGAATATTTAAATCATCCTTGAAAACTGGACCAGATTATTATGAATTTAAGTTTACTTACAAAAGTTTTCTGTATTATTTTCAAAGAACTGAATTTCAATTTCAGTTGGCTGTTTTACATTAGGGTAGCTTCAGTCCTGAAAAAAAAAACAACCTTCTCATTCAATTGGAGCCTGACTTATATCTTGTAAAAAAATACCAACCTTGTGATGACTTTGGAGGACCCTTTTGACCGCTGTGCCTTTTCAGAACAAAAAACGAGACCCATGTTTGTCTTTCTTAGACTTTCTCAAAAGGCAGCCACCTGCCCAGATACTTTGAGTTAGACCACAAGAAAATAAATTATCAACTGCAAGTCTTGGAGGCAAAATGTAATTGTAAGAGGACTGTTGTTATGAAAAGACAGTCTCACAATATATAAACATAAGGCATGTAAAAGAATGTGGCTTTGAAAATAAGCAAAATTTGCCATTTTCCTGATAACTTTTACATCTAAAAATGCAGAAAATGAAATATAATCATTGGTTGGAGATACAGACTCCTAAGAAAACAGGAAAAGAAACACACAAGATATGATTTCAGGAAGAATTGAAGCCATTTCTTCAAATATTTCCCAATTCATTTATTTACATTGTCTTATACTATATGTAATAGACTGTTTCTTTTTCTTTTATGTTCATCACAGACATCATTCCTGTAAAGTATTGTGTATGTATGATGTTGGGAAAATGGCAGTTTTCAATCTATAATTTTATTGTTATACAAAAATATTGCAATAAAATTATTATAGTATTATTATTTTGCTACTTGTCTATATATTAACATATTCCTTGTACATAACATTGCATGATACGAGTATTTCTTTATAAGGAAATAAATATAATTTAGTTTTTCACATGATAATATTCTGGTCTTCAACTCACTTTTCTTTACTTTCATTTAAAATTCAGCCCAATTAATGTCTTCTGTTAAAAAACATATTTGGTGGAATGATAGCATTCACTGTTTAAGCTTCAAATCCATGTTTCTTCCGTACAAAGTAAATCCATTATCAGAATAAATATTTGCCTATAAACTATATAAAGTTAGACAAAGTATCTAATTGCTTGGCCAGCTACAGTTGATCTAGTTCAACTGATATTTGTGCAAGAAAATCTTATAGGATAACTGATTAACACATATACAATTAAAATGCAACACATATTTTAAATATTAACCAGAATATTTCTGGCTGCAATCATTTTTCATTGGATTATGAACATATGACAGAATACTTTCAGAGGAATGGGACAAGATTGGATTTACCTGAACTGACAAGAACAAAAGGGTTTAATGAAGTCTGGAAAATGCACTAAAGGTCACATAAGAAGAACATTGCCTCAATATTGAAAGTCATTTGCAATTAGAAGCAGAAGTAATTGGATTCTTGTGATACCTTCTTCTTTCCTTTCTATCTGACATACATGGACATTACCTATGACCCTGGATTAAATATTAATAAAATGCAGATTTAAAATATTAAAACTTTACATTCATGTTAATAAGTACTGTCAATCTGTTGAGACTCAACATATGGCTAATTTAAGAGTTAAGATCAGATGTTCATAATTCTCTAGATTACCAATGACTTTTTTTTTTGACCTTCAGCATTTCACCGTGGAATTAAAAAAAATAAGTCAGTATTTTTCGGAGGCACCTGGGATCATATTTTCAGTGTGATCTGAGATCAATAATGCTAATAATTACTATAGACAGGTAAAATCTTTTCATTGGGATAAATTCCAGCCTGTGAGGTAAGAAGGTGTCATTAATTAGAGGAAAAAAGGACTGTGATACTGGCAAATCTTAATACTAATCTGTATACCTGTATCATTCAAATGAAAGTAAAACAGAACAAGTGAAGTTTATTTTCAGATATTTGTGAAGGTTTTATGTTGCTTTGTGTTTGGATTGGTGTTTTTTAAAATCTTGATAAAGAATAAAATTTATATATCTATAAAAATATATTTCAGCATAACACTCCAGATAAGTGTGGATAGTAATAGATATTTCTGCATTTCTGTAATTTCAGAATGTTTCCTCAATTCTTTTCAGAAGGTTAAATTCTTGATCACTAATAGACTCTTCAGGGTTACAGGATATTTCTAATATCACTATTTTAATTTCGAACATTAATGTTAAAGATTTAATATAAACAGTGACTTATGTTCTTACAAGTGAGAAACAACTAAGAAATGCAGTCATGGAAGAAATCAAGCTCGTGGAAATTACAGCAAAAGTTTAGTTTTGTTTAAGTACAAAACCAGATGTTGTGAAAGTTGGGTCTGGTTTCCACTATTTCCTTCCATTTAAAAGGGTAGGTCCAGCTTTACAAAAGCAGCTGTGTTTCTCTTCTTTAATTCCCCATCTTGTTTTTCATAATGGGATATGAACTGCCTGGGTTATGACTGGTTCTAAGCCTCTCTGTTGTCTCTGAATTCTGGACTCTGGACAACAGAGAGGCTTAGAACCAGTCATAACGGGGAGATAGAGAAGGATTGTGTGGGAAGGAACACAACAGACTTACATACAAAACACACAGCTATATAGCAGGGTGAGGAGAGATAGTAAGCTTCTATCTCCACAGCTGTTATCCTCAATTCTCATATAGGAAAAAATGAGAAAAGAGGAAGCCAATGTTCATTAAAAATACAGTTTCAATTTTAAGCTTTCAAAAGCAACTCATTCTAGGGTGAAGGGACTACACCCCACCATTTACTTTTTTTTTAACATTGAAGGATTTTATGTAAATGTCTTTACTCCAGATTCAGTCTGAAATATTTCAATAGCTGCTTTTTAAACTTTTCTACTTAGAAAATTGCAAGAGATTTCTAAAGATGACTGATGTCAATGACTTCATCAACAATTACAATTTTATAGGTTTCTTTTATAAATGTTTCTAAGGGTTTTTATAAGACCATTTTTCACTTTTGTAAGGAATTTTAAAAAAACATTTTGATCAGTTCCCTGCTGTTTGCTTAATATTAGGCAATACATCAGTACTAGAATTAGTCTTAATCTTCTCAATCATAATCTTCTTTGTTCTGGCCTTTAATGCCCAGCTCTCTCTCTACCAACTCTATTAAAAGCATTTAAACAGTGCTATACATTTTTGACAAGGGAGTTTTAGCATTAAGGGAACACTAGTTAAAAAGCATAATCTGAAGTATTCTGATATACAGACTTCGGTTTCTTCTAAAATACTGTATATGCAGCACAATGTCCTCCCAGTAATCAGTGTTGCCAGTTTTCAAATGGTACCATATAGGTGAAACTGGAGTCAATAGTTCTTTTGAACTTTGGGCTACTCACTGCCAATGGTCTTTCTTCTTCTGTTTCTATGGAGATTTCAGTTAGTTCAGCAAAAAAAGTTAAGTGAATTTTCTACAACTGCCATGTCCAACGATTGTAACCTCTGGGACTGAACTAGTTTCTCAAAATAGCCAGAGAGACATACCCAATATTTTGGGTGTAGGTCGTTAGTACTGAGTTAAGACCAAAGTGGAGAAGTTCCATGATGAGGAGAAGTAGGATGACCTGTGATGAGGAGAGCTCAGGAACTCCATTTTGTATTTAATACACACATTACTAAACAATCAAAAGCAATCACAGTGTGAATTATTTTCCTTACTTTCACTACAAAATGAACCCATAGCCCGTGAAATTTCAATTCCTTTTTCTATAAACATAAAATACATGGCATCTTTTTCATCTGGAATATGATTGTTCTTTGACCTGCAAAAGTCAGGAGAGAAGGTAATTGTCTTTCTCATCTCTGCCAGATCTTGGGGCTCCCAGACCTGAACCCTCAAATTATACTCTCTGCTTTTACCAAAGCAGACTGCTTTGAAGCAAGGAATTTTGTTTTCAGTTTGAACTGTCTAGCATTATAGTAAAATTTTGCTACATCTACTGCCTGGATTTTCTTTATCAAAACCACATATTTCTAAGGTCACTGCTATGTTGATACACAGGCAAGATTTGAAGACTGAGCCTTTGGCTTAGCTGCCGATTCAGAGAGGGTTGGAGTAATAAAGAGGAGAGCACAGAGCTTCAGGCAATATTTCCTTTTGCATTCCCCTGCCCCGATAGGAAAATTTGTCTGTGTTCACTTCTAAGGAAAGATTGGGGAAAATTTTACCCAAGTTACAGGATACATGCTGGGGCTTTTGATGATAAACATGCTGGATGTATACACTTTCTGTCTGCTATATTTATAATGTTGCGCTAGTTTAAAACTTTCTCCTGAAAACTATAATAAGCTTAAGGAGTTTATTAGACAATGACATTTACTGGTTTATCTGGAGGAAAACAGGAAGATATTTAATTAATCTGAGGGAAATTCAGAAACTCTTTAACAAATGGAGAGCAAATATGAGAGTCTCTGTTCTTTCTTTAATTCCTGAATGAATCTGTCCCTCTTTTAAAGACATAAATGTATATGATCATTTTTTTTATCCTTACAAATAACCAGCATAAATGCAGTCATCAGAACTACAAGTAAATAAACTTACTGATAACTATTTTATGTACCTTTAAAATTGATATGGTAATCCAAACATTTAAATCTAATTTCTATTCCAGATAATCAAGAGCAGTAATTAAACACCAGGTCCCTTAAATCATATTCTATCACAGCCTTCATGTTTCCCATCACACTACATATGGTCCAATTGTTTACAGATGACAAAAAAAAAATCCCTGCTCAGATGTTAAATCAAGATGTTTTCTTCACTTTCAAGTGGTAGGCTGGCAGCCAACTTTTACAATGAGCTATTCTGAGTCAAAAATTAACAAATAAATAAATAAAAATAGAGCAAATCAACACCAAAAAGAATAGAAAAGAAAGGAAGATGTTTGGACATTAGGCCTCTCAATATCAGGGCCTGCCAGAATGAAGCAATTTCTAAAGTGTGTATTCAACCCTGTGTCAGAATAATTTCTTGGGAAGTTTATCTTTTTTGTGCACACGAGATGCAAGGCTAGAAAAATCAAGAGAGAAAGGTGTTATAGTCATAAATAGGTAACGTGACTTCAAAGCGTAGGCAGAGTTTTCCCGTTGGTACTTTGGGAGCCTGAATTTCATAGTCTTAAATAGTAGAAGATTAAAGCATATCAGGGCTTGACTCTGCCATAGTGCTACTGCAAGTTAAGAGTAATTCCTTTGTATGCTTTTCTGAAACAAATACAAGTACAGAAAAGAAATAGGGTCAAATGCAGAACTTTTACAGTGCAAATATTACTGACATTTTTATGAGATTCTATTTTGGAAAAAGAAGTGGGGTCACAGGTTCTTGGGCCATGGATAACAGCAGCACACACTGAAACCTTTAACCTCCAAATCTATCAGAAGACAATGTGTTTTGAGTATGCTGTGTCCAGCTTTTTTCAATATATTCCCATAAGAGAGGGAAAACGAAAAATGAGTTGGGGTCCCAAAGACAGGAACATAGTGTGATCAAAACTCATCTGCATTTTTGCTTCATTTTGTATCACAAGGACAGCAGAATTAATATGCTCTGCCCTATTTTGATTCTATCCTTTAACTTCCCCCGATGTTTGAAGCTGTTTGATGCAAATTTTTGAGCTATTTGTTTCTGATTGTCTGGAAGAAATTGTCATGTATAAATTTAAAGCTAAAACTGTACAAAAAGTATAATTGGAACAGAGGGTTTTGATTGTGCTAGAGGGCTCTGCTGAGGCAGTGAAATACCCTGTTCCATGGACTTCTGAAACTGATTTTTCCATGTGACTGAGGCAGTGACTTAATAAGTACTTTCAAAATAATAAATTAAAATAATGAAATTGTTAAATACATTATGCCTTTTCGTTCGGAACGCAGCAAAACTAGGTTTTTTTTAGATTCTCTCTTCCAAAAGCCTTTCTTCTGAGGCACACAAAATAAAAAATCAATAAATTAACTACACAAAGAACCCTGCCTTTCTACCCCAACTTTGCTGCACTAGTTTGCTGTCTAAGCCTTTAGCCAAGTTGCACATATTTCTCAGTGTGGTTTTCACTCAGAAATGTATAATTCCAATTCATAGGCAGACTATGACTGCCCAATAATTGTTTATTTGTGTAACTGGCCCCATGATCCTGAGCACCTCATAGCTCAATTTTTTAAGCAAACAGTAGGAGTTTCCTCCCACTTGCAGACCCAGTTTCTGTGGATAGTTACTGATGGGTTAGAAAATTCTAGAAGGTTAATGAATTTTAGCAAGCTGTTGTGGTGACAAGCTCAAACTTACATGCTTGAGTGCACCTTGATCCTGCAAAATATTGGTGCTCGTATTTTCTGACACACACAAAGATAAATTGGATATTATTACTTGAAAAATAGGAAAAAGTGTGTCTATATTAATTTCACCTGAAATTTTCAGCTGTCGTTTAAGGGAAGTCAGAATAAGAATGTCAAATTAGCAGTATCAACTAATTTATCGTGGACAACTTTTTTGAAAAAAGATATTAATTACAGCCTTGACAAATCCTCTTGTTCTGATTTCTGTGGACATATCGCAGACATAACACAAATAAACCATCAGTTTAAGGGCAGTATTTGCAAATTAGTTAGATATTTTCTGGCTTTAGAGACAGAAATAGTGTTATTTCAGTGATTTGATATTTCACTGATTTCAGATATTATTTACAGTGATATTTCAGAAGATGATTGATGTTCTAATCTTAACAATTAGGAACAGAAAGGCAACTTTTAAATGTCAAGAAAATAAACACATTATGTAACAGAAATTTTAATGTTGTTTGAAAGAATGAAAGGAAATAAATAAAATATAAATTTTATAATAAATAAAAAATAAAAATATATATCTATATAAACTATAAATAAATGTTACACTATTTCATACAAGTCTCAATAACATCTTAATGAAGGCATGAAAAAAATTACTAAAAATATTTAATGTCTTGACTTAAAGGATACAGAGGAAAATTGAATTATAAGACTTTAAGTAGTCCACAGCTATGGACATGCACAATCCTAAAACAGTGCTCACATAACAATGTGTTAGATTACTAATGAACAAATTCAAGCTATCTGAATTCTAAAACACTGCATATCTATTTCTAGATCAGTAGATGAGACTTGTATTTGCATTCTTAATATGTAAAGACTGAAATTAAGTATATGTCACAGTCAGTGACAAATGTAAGCTGAATGAGAATTTAGATTCCTAGGTTCTCCCCTTGTCTCTGTCCCTCACATAATGGGAAGCACAACTTATTGTCTTTGACTTTCAGATTATTTTTCCCGAGGTGACATGCACTTGCTTAAACAAGTGAATATTTATTTGCTTCTCTTCCAAAAGAAAGTACTAAGTTCTTTTGTTTGATGTCTGTTGGTTCCAATTAAAAGTTTGTGAATTTTTTTTAGCTCACCTAATGAAATTTGTAGACATTAAAGGACAGCTGAACTACTACCAAAGTCTCGCCAGTAGCCTGCAGAGAGAATGTAACAGGAATAAACTGTAATGCAAGGGGAAAATTCTGCTTTATCACTGGATTCTGTTTGAACAAACATTGTTATTATCCATCTAGGTCTTTGTGGCATTCACATTCTCTGAACAGAGAGAGACATAATTCACTCTCTCAGGGTTGTTTTCCTGGAGAAGCACAGAGAGAAGAAAGAGAAAACAATTCTTATCTCTACTTGCTGCTGCTTGTTTTTGCACATGTGGAAACGTGTTAGGAAGATTGTTTACCTGAAGTGATTTGTCAATTGGATTCTGCTGAGGATTGTTTTGTTTCCTTGGCCAATTGGAAAAAGCTGTGTCCTGGCTGTCTGGAGACAGTCAGAAGTTTTCTTTAGTATTCTTTAGTATTCTTTGTAGTATAGTATGCATCTTTAATATAGTATAGTATAATGCAATATAATATAGTTTAATGAAGCAATTGTTCAGCATTCTGAATCAACGCCAATCATTCCCTGCTTCAGGGGCACCCTGCTTTTCAGTAGGTCTTCAAGTGCGTACATGTAAGGACATATGGGACATTTTACAAGAATGGTTGAATAGGCTATGGCTCATTAGGGATGTGTTTAAGTGGAGATTTTTCTTGTCGGGATGGAGAGGGAAGACAGGAAAGACATAGCAATCACGAAAGTAGATTTTTGTATATCAAGTGTTCCCTCTCTCCTGCTCTAGCCACACTCCTTTCTTTCTGGCTCGTCAAGGTTTTGAGCTGGAAAGCCAGATTCTGATTTGATCTTATGATCTTAGATTTCTCTAAGTTTATGCAATCATGAACAAAAAAATGTAAAATAGATGCAAAAATGTTTGTGGGATGGGAATGGAAAGGAGCCTTTTGTACCTAACAGATTGGAAGGACTGAAATGAAAAACAAAATCCTGGACATTGTTATGACATTTTGATAACAGAGACATTTTAACATTCTGTACACCTAGAAGTACAGCTTGTCTTACTGCATAATACTGTTAAGTTTCTCTTTTGAAGCTTTGGGAGTTTTCAAAGGGAAACTAAACCTAAACTTAAAATGTAAGTTGCTGTATGCATTCAGGCATAACTTCATGGACATAGTCTATGTTTGTAAGCCCTCCAAAAGGAGTGCTTGGTATATCAAACTTTGAAAACCAAGAGATTAAGTACTCCGTAGTTGTTATTTGTAGGGCAAGTCTACCTAAACTATAGGACTGAAAAGGATTATAAAGCACGAAATTAGGGCTTGGGCCATAAAACTTTTAAAAACAGAAGATTATTTTTTCCTTAGATGTTATTTGTAAGGCACTTCTACATAAAATATAGGATTGAGAAAACAGTTATACGACAATAAATCTGCAAAGCCTTAATATAAGATGTCATTTATATAATATATATAATATTACATGTAATACAAATAAAAGTGATACTTATGTTCTAATTTTTACTTACATTTTACACAAAATATGAACACATTGTTGTCCCTTGGGAAGGAAACATGTTTGATTTTTGAAAAAGACTGCTTAAATCTGTTTATCCACCCTCTTCAGTTTGTAACACACATAATAGTATGAGAAAATTCATTTTGTTGACCAAAAAAGCACAGCAATATGAATGTGACAGAAAGGGCTACCTGGGTTATTATGGATAAACAATTAATTAGTGGAATTAAGCCAAATGAAATGCATAACAAAAAACCAAGGACTGGATCTCAGCCTTTACTTCCAGTAGCAACAGGTACTATAACATGAGAAAACTGTGTAGCCAAACCTTATGAAAATGCAGCTGAAGAAGAAGGTCACTGTAAACATGGAGCCAAACTACTTGGCCTGCATAGAAAACATGTACTCTTCCTTTTTTTTTAATAATTTTATAAAGTTTTGAAAATACACTACATTCAGTTGACTTAGAAAAAAAAGCCTCCTCTGTTCCTTCCTGTTTTAAGAAATACTTGATAAAACTAGCAGGTGATATCTCTTATCTTCTGCAACAACCTGATTCCCAGAGGTTGGATACCTGACTTGAAAAAAATCAGATCCAACACAGAGACTTCAAATACTATTTGGGCTAATCAAAAATTAAAATAAAAGACAGGTCTGAAGCTAGACCTCTCCTTCACAAGATAAACATATCTAAAGTCTCAAGGAATTCCTAGTCTGGAATACCATATGGTGTGTAGAATAAATATCTACTGTTTCCGGTTTTGCATCTCGCATACCACTTGCATATCTGCATTGAAAGTTAGTATTCAAGTAGCTTCTAAATTGCTACAATTTTTTTACAGATTTAAGTTCTAAGAGGAAGAATTCTCAAGTCATGCCACCGTGTCCTGGAGTAACATCTGTGCCAGCACTCATAAAGAAATGCACAGGAGGCAATGCAGGAGAGTGAGGAGCAGGGAGCAGAGATTTGGCAAAACCTAAAACTGGGTATTTTCACCCAATATCTGGAGAGGTCATAGTGGAAAGGCAGAAATTGAGGTTTTTTTGTGGACTGGTAAGTGATATCTAAAGAGTAATTGTTGCCTTAAAAGCTATATAGTATAAATTAGCTAATTTAGTTTTAAGATATGCATACCACTTTTATAACTAGTTTTTATTGCCTTTATTAAGGGCATATGGTACTGAAAACTTAAAAAGAAGAAACTTTTGTAGATCACCTATTTCATCTTTCTGGAAATTGTGAATTGTTCCCTGCAGTACATCTTCGACTTCTTTGTTAGTTTCCAAATTAAAAACAGAAGTAATGTGTGTAAAAATATTAAATTAACATTTATTTGACAATAATGTAAATTACATTTATATGTGAACCTCTCAATTAGCTCTGCAAAGCTTCCTTGGGACCACTATGCTCTTAAATCAGTAATGTATTTTTATGTTGCATTAAAGATATATACAAACTTTGTGTTAAGGAAACAGCACTTTAATTTTCTTTTTAAGTTCAGAAATTGTGGATTTTTTTAATATATATAAAAGGGTGTATGACAGCACTAGAAACTGGTTTTGTTTATAAATTAAGTGGGACTGTACACAGAAGCAACTGAATATTTCATCTATTCCCTGAAAATGTGCTGCTACACTTTTCCTGGAAAATTCTTTGCAAATCCAGTAACATCTTCTTTTTTGACAAGAGCATTTCACTTGAATTTGATGAGTTCTACACTCACTTAAGTTATGGTATGGCAAACAGACATGAGACTTTTGGTTAAATATAACACAGCCTTTTGGGTTAAACACAGACTTTTTGGTGTTGTCTTTAATGCTATAAAAATCTACTTATGTATAAACAACTTGTAAAGTCCAAAGCTGTGCTCCAGCTGAGTCATAAGATTAATTAGCTGAGACGACCATTGGACAGTCTTGATCTTCTCCAGCCACTGTCAAGAAAGGCAACGTTAAAAACTTTGGAGTGCTTATTTCCACCAAGACTCTTTGCTGAGATAACTCTCCTGTATCTGTTACAGGATAATGAAAAAGAACCCAGGAGTAAAAAACCCTAACCTTTTATGGCCTCTAGAATGGTCTCTCGTCAATAACCATATGTAGATATTTTTGACACCTGTAGGAATACCGAGGTTGTAATTTCTTACTAACATACTCAACTAGGATGTCCTTCTTGAATGATAATAACAAGATGTTCATACATGTACCAAGAGGTTGCATGTATTTAATGAAACTTTTAAACTGGTTAGTGCAGTTTCTCCTTATGCAGACATAAGCTACAGGATATATCTGCCAATAGCCACGTTAATTCTGGCAGCAATTTGTCTGAAGATGTGAGTTCCTGTATCTGTACCAAAAGAGCCATCAAATTTATTTATGAAAAATAATTATTTACTACCAATCTCAAAAGTTATCTGGTGGATACCCTGGTGGGTTGTCTGATGGATCTTAAATGACAGTAGCATAACACACCCTACCACGACCTATGGAATTTGTAGACCAAATTTTAAATTTTGGATACTTCTCTAGAAAATCAGTTAATTGAATGGAAGAATAAGTTATTTCTCATACTGTAACAAATAACAAGACACAAACGTGCTAAATGTAGAAATGAAAAGCAATATTTTCACTCCATTTAAATTATCAGCAAGATTCCAGAATTGATCATTTTTTGTTGCAGACCAGAAATATAATTGCTCCATAAACATTACCATGAGTCCTATTAATTCTGAATCTTTGTAGAAGTCTGGGTACTTTTAAGATCTCACAAGAAGATTTGTTAAAACATTTCTAGTTTGAAAATTTTTAAATACTAGACACAAAAAAGCATTTTAGGAATATGGTCTGAAGCATGTGAGGTTCATCAATAACTGTTGCTTTCTCTCAGTTCAGGTGGAGAAACAGTCAGGCTTATTCTAAATAGAACCAGTTCATTTTTTATTCCTATTGCATTTTTAACTTTGCTAAAATTCAACCTGATAATGTCCCCCAAAAATCATGAGATCACAAGAGTGTGGAACAGTGCTGTTGGATGTAACTCTGTAGGGCTCTCAGTGCAAGATTTTACAACTCTCACTTTCCAAAGTGTCTTGTGAATTAATCTCATGTTCCTACTCAAGTAATAAAAAGAATTAAACAGGCAATGTATATGGGAATACTGGAAAATGGCCTAAAATTGTGCTATCTTTTTCTTTTTAATTAATCCTCTTTCCCAACTCATTTTTACCATACACTAATAGAGCAATGAAAGAGGCCAAAATGTACATTATAAATTGTGTATTTTTATGATGAGCTTGCAGGTTTGGTAGATCCAGTGGCACAAAGTTTTCACAATAAAAACAAAAATCTAGATTTTGTAATATCGAGGTCTGTCAGTCTACTATATCCTTGGGCTATTATTCATCCTTTCAGCCATTAAAACAGTTGCCTTGGAGAAACTAGAGCCCTGGAGAACACTGGAAAAGTGTAAGTTCTGTAACTTTTCTTGGAAGTCCCTACAAACCATCAGCAAAATTATCGACTTGCATAACTTGAGTTGTAAATCTTACAAGACACACAGTTGAAATAATTTATAACTTAGCTTATCTAATTTTCACCCTTATTCTTAAGCCTATGATCTGCAGAGATTCACAGTCCTTCAGGAGTTTAATTTTTGATGCTGAATCATTAAGTAACATCCTTGTGTAGTCGAAATGACGTGGCTGCTTTTATCAGGGTAATACAAATCCTCTCCTACATATACATGTATTTGCATTCCAAGCTCTAGCATAGTGTGAGTAAACATGCATTCATCAGTGGGAGGTAAAACAAGGCTGAAGACAAACCATCTTAAGAATTCATAGGGCATTCTACTTAGCCACTTTAAGGAACTTTGTATCAGCTTTCCAATTATAATTAGAGTATTGTTACACTCTAATTTTTAACATTTTGCCACTGTGACACAAAAGGACTGGTATTTAATACAATTGAATCATTATGGTCTTTTAATGTAAAAATACTTTGGGATATTTCCTTTCATTAACACCTAAACCTGGAGGCAAGTAAACAAAGAAGCTATTCTGGGCATAAACACAAAAATCCACAAACTTTCTACTTCAGAACATAACTCTGAAATACTTTGACACTTGGTGCACACAGATGAAAAATATTCCATGTAAAAATATTATGTTATTAAAAGTGTCCTTAAAAAGAACATCATATTCTCCATCTATCTTTTACTCTGCCAATTCTACCTCCAACAGGGTTAGTAGTTTCCATAAGTGACACTGGTATCTGAAATGTACTTGTAATGAAAATAACTATTAACAAACTTAAAAATAGGCATGGTGGATGAATTTTGCACTGCTTCTCTCTGCTCAGTTTGCATAGCATGACAAGGCAGATCTCACAGACTCTTTGCAATTTCTGTGCTGCAGGATAGTGTACTAGCAAAATGTTTAACAGGCATCTCAAGGATGCCCTCTCCACAAAGCAACATTCCTTAAATTAATGAGATTATATGACAATGCTACTTGTATTCTGCTATAACTCTTTATAATTTACAATTTATTCTGTGAAAAAAAAAAACACAAAAACTGAGAACATTCCATGAAAAAGATAGATAAGATTCTGTAAACCATAAACCACCAGGTTTATGGGATTATATTAATTACTGAATATGATAATTTGCTGTAAAATAATCACCCCAGCATAGAAGAGGTTCACTCTGTTTCAGAGTTTTGCTACATTTTCCATAATGATTTTAAATTAAATTAGTCTGCCCATTACTTGGCATCCAAAACATTGGAATTTTTAGGCAGTGTAATTACCACTGCAATGATCAGAAGAGTTTGGAAGCTCTTAGAGGAGAGGAGAAATAGATGTATGAAAGCTTTTTTAAAGCAAATAAATTAGGATTATTCCTTCAAGGCATTAAATTTAACCTTAAATCTCTGAGAATCATGTCACTCTCATAAATTTACCTTGTGAAAAAGACAGTATTAATAATTTTCTGGTTTCAGCCATTAGAAAAAGAAATCACAGGGCATGATTTTCGAGAGTGTCTTGGTAATTTGGTTGGGTTTTTTTCTTTTTCAAGAAAGGCAAAAATGAACTACTTTTGTAGTATTGTTTATAAAAGATTAGAAGTTATTTATCCTTTTCTGGGCATTTAAGGTAGGTTTATCATGACCTCCCTTGTTTAAATACGGTTTTGAAGGGAATGTTTTGGTGCAGCCTAAGTTCAGTGGAAGTGCCTTTGACACGACCTAGTTAATGTATTTACTTCAGCAGAAAAAGACAGAAAAACATATATTTTTCAATCAGCAAAAATACATCTTTTCAGGAAAAGAAGAAACAAATTTGAGCATTAGCACCACCACCTGGGAGCACAAAAAGTGATGATGGTCTGGTTACCTGAAAAATCCAATAAAAACAACAAAAAAAATTTGAAAACATCCAAAACCACAAAAAATTCTTGCTTCCATGTTTATCTGTGTATAAAGCTTTTGTCTTGCAAAATAGAAGTAAAGTTAGAATTATACAAGTTATAAGTGTGGTAACGACCTCCTGGACCTGATTCACTGCCCTCTCTCCCCAACCCTCCCTTACTTTTACGTATTCTCCAAGGTAATAAGCCTGCCACCACTAATGTTATAAAGTAGTAATTGTGCCTAATTGGTAGGGAGGTGACAGACCATTCTGGTAATGTTGTGAAACTGTAAGAAAGGAGGAGTGAGAACATTCACAGACCCAGCAGTAATTATCCACTAATTTGGCCTGTTTGTGTGGGGACAGCTCATTATAGCCCTTAAGAAACCTCAGAATAAAGAGAGAAAGTAGGTAGGAGGTAAGGTTAAATAATTAGTGTTCAGCAGATTTTTTTCTCTTCTTTCTTCTTCTCTTTAATTCAAAGAAGAGGATTAGGGAGGGAGAAATGTGATGCATGTAACAATTGGGAATGGTGTAACATCATCTTTTAAGTGAATTTTACATATTTGAAAGCAAATGCAAATAGTTTACAAGGCACTGTGGGAAAAATTATGAATTTCAGTAATCCTTAAGTAATACAATACTTAATGATTTTAATTTTATGGCATTAATTTTATGCACTTCAATTAAGCTTATGAACTTCGCCATTTTATAAAACCAAATTTTAGATTGAAATTGATTTTTTAATTCTTGATTTTTAGTTTTGTGGGTTTTTTATTGACTATCCAAAAGCGTACTTCGATTTAAAGTGTAATTTTTTACATTTCTATAGGGAATATAATCCAGATTTTTCTAATTTCTATTATTTCTTCAATACAAACTAGCAAATGAGCTGTGCTTGAGAGGCCTCTTTTTAGCCTTCAGGTTCTTTTTCCTCAATTCCTTCCTGGTTGAATTCCAGATCTAGTTGACATTGAATAGATTTAGTTTAGTTTTATTTGTAAAAATTAATGAAATTAGATCTATAGAACTAGATTTTGCTTCATTTAGCCACCATTAAAAATATTTTTTTTTCTTTAAACATTCTTATCATGGGTTAATTCAATTAGTATTTAAATAGCACCATACATTTAAAGGGTAAGTATATTCCATTTAATTCTAAAGTGTCTATTTAGTGTTTGAAATTCATGCTAAATATCTAACTTCATGTAATGTGGTTTTTTACCTATGTCCCCTCTGCCCTTTCCATCCAACCCAGGGTTTAAACTGTAGCTTGGATATCCTAGTTTTCGTCTTGATGAAAGAGGTAGTTAATTTGTACAATCAGTCCAAAACTTGGCCTTTCCTCTTAAAACACTAGTTAGTACAGCAGTTATTGCTCTGAGTTTTTGTCATTTTCTTTAAACACGGGCACCTGCTATTCCAAACTGAGTTGTTACCTCATTCTGTATAAGTGACCAAACAGCCAACAGATGGTGATAATGTTCATTTTCTGTGCATAATGTAATGTCCTTCAGGAAAGGGCTGAAGAGAAAGGGAAATTAGACAAGAATGTCCTTAACTGTGGTCAAAATATTATTTCCACAAATGGTATGGTAGAGTTTAAATACAGTACATATTGTGTTCCTCCTATTGCCAAACAAATTGGCTTCTTTTGGGACATTTAAGGGTCCTTTACAGCAGAATTTTACTTGTGTGGTGTTCTTTTCATCTCGTATTTATGAATTATACATAAATTATATCAACCAAATTATCTATTCACTATCTTACACATGTTGCATAAGAATCTCTCAGATATCATACATGTATAAAAGAGATTATATTTATTATAATAGAAAAACATATTTGATGTTCTTACAGATTATGAGTGAGCACTGATGGGACATTCTCCTTATCCTGTTTAAGTAAGGGAAAAATCAGAAATTCAGGAATTAGTAGCAATAAGAGACTGACAGGGAAGAAAATCTGAAATTTGAAATAGAAAAAATGTAAAAGGCACTGTCATCATTTATATTAATACAGCTTCTGGCTTTTAATGCTTTACAAATGCCTTGAAAATTTTTCAATCTCTACAGGTATCTAACAATTGAAACCTAGTTAATCATAAAAAGTTTATTGTAGAAACACATTGAAAAATATTTACAAATAAAGAAAGCTTGGAGAGGTGAATTCATAGAAGAAAGACCATAATGCCTTTCCTAGTATAGGTCCACTATCTTGGCTTGGTGTGGCTTGGTGTACACAATGGATCTATTTTTATCATATGCAACAGAAAGGATGTACTGCTGCCATTAGAGTTTGACAGATTTTCTTTACCAGTTTAAGAAAAAAAAAGAAGAAAGAAGAATCCTTAGATTTCAAAATAGTGCATTAAAAGAAAAAGCTTTCTTAAGTAAAACCTAGGAAAATTCAGAATTAATAAAAACATGGACTTCATTTATTTTGTGAAAAATAGGAAGAAAATTTTGTGTCTTTTGCAATTCTGACATCTTTGTTCTATTTTCATTAATTTGCTATGTTTGAGTTTACTGACCACATTACAGACATTGCTGAAGGATAAGCAATGTGTAACTGTTTGGGCCAGAAATCAGGGCTCTGAGTATTCCCTGAAGCATCATGAGTAAATAGCCGTCAGTAATTTACTTCTACTGCAAATTAATGCCAACATTTCTACCCATACTGTTTACACATCCCTTCCTAAACTTTATCACATTGTGAAACTCTCATCAAAGCTGTCTGTGTTGAGTTCTCTGCTTGAAAATAAGAATTTTTTTCCAAAGTAGTTTGCAAGTCTCATTTACTTTCTTTGTGGCTTTTACTAAAGACAGCTTAATGGAGAGGAATGCCTAGAAACAGAAGAACCAAAAATCTGCAGCAGCAAACCACAGTGTTCCTTCTGGAGGTCTTTGCTCTAAATATTCTGAAAGTCTCAAATACACAACAGAAAAGTTGTCATAAGTATTAATGCAGTAATATTTTAGTCTTCTGGTCCTCCATATTCCCTTGCAAAAGAAGGTTCTGTTGTACGCTATGTCTAAATTTCAAAGACAAATTGCACGAATAAATGTAGTCAACATCGTGGTGGCTTCAGTCGCCAATACCATGGATGCATGATAAATCTTCTTGCATTAAAGCTTGAGTAGTCATAGATGGTAAAAAATACTGAAAAAAAGGAGAAGATATCTGTACATTTCTGGGAACTTGCTATTTTAACTCTTTGGCTTATGAAACTGATATTTGATCTGAATAACACTTCAAGACCTTTTAAGAAAGGCATAGCCTTACATAGATTTCATATTCTATTTTTTATCACTTTCATGTTTATTAAGTTTTTAATATATGAAGTTTTTAAGTTTGTCTAGTCAAATGTATTTGACTATCCTGTATAACCTTGATGTCTTATGAACCCATGGTCTGAATTCCCACGGTCTTGAGTTCTCCAAATCACATGGCATCAATGTAAACTGTAATATTAACAGACTGGTTTATGAAGCTGAATGATTATAACCCGTCGCATCAAATGTATTTCATTTGGCAGATCAGGACATTGGGCTGAAAGAAGACATTAAACTCACACAAAAAGGTCAGCTCACTGATATTTCTGCATTTTGAATTTTTTTCAATAGATGGGTGAGAAAAATTTAGCTTACAATAAAAATATTTTTATAAAAAAATAATTTCCAAAAGGTATTGGTAGATGCACCCTTTTCTTTAAAAAACCTCAAACCTTTCAAAATACAATAATCCTTTCAAAAAGGAATTCAAACAAAACAGAAATTATATATTTTTTTATTTTTCGGCAGAAATAACCTCATGATTACCATAAAGGTTTTTAAAAATCTAAGGTTGACACTTATGAGCAATGCTACTTCATGTAAGCAACCCCAGTAATAGATGAATTACAGGGTCCTGAAAACTTCTGAAGAAAATATGTACACCTGCAATCTCCTAGGAAATTAACTTCATCCAAATAGTAGACACAGTTGTTGGGAAGACCCTTGCGAGGCAAGGGGAGAAAAATATTCCCTTGAATCAGGCAAAGAATGTGTTCATGAAATGTGAGAAAAGCGCCAGTTGTAAAGCACTTAGAAAGGACTAAGTTAGAAAACACAAGTGGGACATGCTGAAGGAGGTAATGAGCACGAGTACAGAATTTAGTGATAGCAAGTATTTATTATTTTTTAAGTAGTTTAGGAAATAGCAAGCAAATACGTAGCCCTAGTCTTTGCCAGATGAAACGTATACATTTACTTAAAATTTACAAAAATATCAATAAATGTTTCTGGTTTTCATTAGCAGGAAAACCTAAATACTGTATTCCTATCATATGGCAAGGAATTTAACATTCAAGAATAATGGAACATGAGAATAGCAAAACAATCTAACTTGAATTCAGTCTTGTAAGACTTAAAAAATCAGGAAAAAAGAAGAATCTGGAAAGAAGAACATTGTACTAACATTTGAGGAAGGATAAACCTTTTGATTTAAACACCCCTAAACCTTTTGAGCTCATATGATTCCTAAGGAAAAAAAAAATTGAATGCCTAGTGTGAGACAAGGACAAAATTAATGACACATTGAAAGAGAGTAGTATACCAACCAACATGGGTTTATAAAGAGTAGATCTTGTCAAACTAATATTCTTACAATGTTTCATATTTCCAGGGGGTTTGTAAAAATATACTTAATAATCTTTGGGCTTGTTACAGAGTAATCCTCTGGACTGCAGGAATAAAATATTATGAAAACACAGAATATAATTGTGATTCACTGATCACAACTTGATTGATTTACTGCTGAATATAAAAAACTAACTGTGAACACAACTTTTTCCAAATATATTTTCATTGGAGCTCAGATATTAGTAATTAGTCCAATGCTATTTAATATTGTATTGATGAAAATATGAAATCACTAATCATAGACTTTATTGATGACACAAAGCCTGGGAAAGTGATAAATAGTGAAGACAACAGATGATGGTGACAAAATAATTCTTTATGTATTGGTAAACTATACAGAAATAAATAACATTTTTCAGTGCTGACAAACACAGGGGCTGCAGCATTCATGGTCATGATTAAAGAAAGAGAGTTCATTCCTGGGAAGATGATCCAAAACATACAAAAGAAGGGGTGGCCTGTTGACTGACCAAAAGCCTGTAGAATCATACATGGGTTTCAAGAGCTGGTTTTCCAAATGACAATGTGGAGGAGGACAAGCTAAGTAGTAATAATGAAGAGGTGTTTTTGTGATGTACGTCATATAATCCTAAAGTATCGTCACCTAAATAATTTGCTTACTTTATCCTGTGAGAGACTTGATAGCACCATCACTGATAGCTATAAATTATTAGCCTCTCGAAATACATACAAAATTTGCATTGCTCTAAGCCTCTTCAGGGTCTAATTCATGTAGAGAAAATAGTTACAGGTGTTTGTCTATGATGGACTCGCCTTAGGCCTGAGACATAAATGTCTAATGAGCTACTTAATGGCAATATCTTCAGTCACTTATCCAACTAAAATAGAAATAAGTGTCTAAAAGAGAAAAAATAAAACAAACAAATAAAAAATCCCTACCAAATTAAAATCCTCTTGCCAAAAGCAGTAGAAAAATTATTTTTGCATGTGTTTTTTTTCTCTTCTTTCCAACAATTAAAACTGCCTGAATCTTATTAATAAGTCCTACAGCAAAAAAAAAATTACATTTTTTGGAAATGTAAAAAGTTTGGAAATATTCTTTCATACCAGAAACAGTAATTGTAAAAAATATGAAAAATCTTGCAGCCAATAATGTAGAACAGTACTTTATTTTTTTGCCCTGTCTTCAGAATTTCCAGAGTCAAATTAATGGACAATCATTCAATGACTTAAAACCCGGTGCGGTTTTGTGCATGTGAAATAAATAATTCATGTATTATTCACAGCTTGAAAGTACAAATTAAGACTCAATTAGTCAAATAAACATACTGGGTGAGTATAATGATGATAGGACTTGGCCCAAAACCTTTAAAAGAAGACTGCCGCAAATTATCAAGAAAAACCAAAAGAAAATGTGAGTTTTTCTCGCCATACATGGAATTTGAGATGTTTTCTCAGCTTGATGACAAGTATTTTTGTGAAAAAGAGAAAAAAATTGCTTAATAAGGTTAGATATATTTTTTAAATTGTGGTAAATCTTTGAATGAGGTGCCATTATTTAAAATAAATAACCTTCCAATTTAAATCTAAAAAGCCCCACAAAACAACAAACAAACAAAAAACAAAAAAACAGCAAACAACCCTTAAAACTCATGAATATATATACTAAATTTTATTTTACTATTTTCTTTGAATTTTCTCTTAAGTGATACATGAAGTAACTAGCCAGATATGTTTGGTTCTAGCTATCAATACCACAGCTGGATCCTTTAGTTTGCATTTAATTACTTTCCTACCTACATTCCACCAAAAAGGTATGAAAATGTCATCCCTATTATACAAACGCCTATTATAGAAACATGTAGTAAGTGTATTACATTTACTAATCTGTAATAATCTCTATCTCACCACACCACCATTTGACTTGTAAGAAGTATATTTGTTGACAGGTACAGCTTTCAAGGGTGTGGTTGAGT
>JAWWEY010000130.1:1992574-2006542 GCA_035582745.1 Loriotus luctuosus
CACCCCCATGTCCTTTGGGGCAGGGCAGCTCTTGATCTGTTCATCCCCCAGCCTGTACTGGGGGTTGCTTTGTCTCTGGTAACTGCTACCAGGCTGAGCAGGATGTCCACCTGCTCAAATCTGATGCAGTGGCCATCACTGCTACAATACACTGAAAGACTTAGGTACTCCTTCCTTCTGGAAGCCTGGATGACCAAATTCTTTTTCCATGTTTTTCATGGGGTTTTGGGAGCTCTATCTGGCTCACCTCACCATTTTTTGTAAGTTTGAAGGACTTGAATCCCTCTGAGTGGGCACCTCTGGGTGACACTCTCAGCAAATGTAATGAGCAGCAACTGATCCAAGTGCTTGTGCTGCAGCACCTTAGTGCCCTTCACAATCTCCCTGTCTGTACAATCTGTGCCAAAACTGCCACTGCTGTCCTTCCATGCACCACATCCTGCCCATTTCTCTGTGCTCCTGGTCGCTCATACTCCCTGGGGCCATTTAAATTTGCCACTCTGCTCCTGGCAATGTTCCCTCCATGCCTGATCGGTTTACAAGGGATTCCGGGTCCTCATGCGGCTCAGCACTGAGTCCATGCAAAGACTGTACATGGTTCCACAGCCTGCAGGGTACTAAACAAAACTGTGTGTCATAAAAAATAAATAGAAAGGGAAAAAAAATACTCCACAAAATTATATGGCATGTCTCATTCCTGTATTGTGCTGTGTAGAGACTCTTTTGAAACTGCATTTCAAAGGGCTGCTTGGATCAATGGGTGTATTTGCTTCAACTCTTCCTAGATGTTGCCTTAGATATACTGACAAAAATCCCTCCTTTCAATAATCTCTGACTTTGGTAAAAATGTGATTGTGATAGATAATAGTGAAGAGCAAAGCAACATCAGTGTTAGCCTGAAAGTCTAAGTTCTGTACAAGAGAAAGATCAAGTGACTCACCTTCAGTAAAGCTGCATGTTTTTAAGACTGCTACAGAGCCAAATAGTATTGAATCAGTAAACTGAAGGGAGCATAAGGCAGCAGGAAAGACAAAATAGAAAGGAAGAAACAACGTAAAAATGAGATGGTGGTGATACTAGTGGTAATTAATCTGAACAGACAAAGTGGATAACAGGACAATGACAGTTAAAATAGAAGTCAAAAAATAAACAAACAAGTTTTCTTTTCGGCAGAAAACGTGCTTTTAATGTTAAAGGAAGAAACACAATGAGAAAAAATACTTCTTGATAAAGCAGGGCAATTTCAGTATTAATATAGTTTATAAAACTGCTAGTAAAACAGAAGTAGGAAACACTATATATATGAAGAGTGGCCCTGTAAAAAAGCCAAATACTTGATAATGGTGGAAAATTATAACTAGGATTTTAAGGGTTTGGGGGCAGGTATTATGGACCGAGGAGACAAGTTCTGAGAGGTTCCCTTTTCCAAATAGCATTAATTTTCCTGGGTTTAGCTTTAGCCAGCTGCTTTTCATCCAGGTGCTGATTTTGGCTGGAGCATTGGGAGGATAAATGCTATATCCTGTAAGCATGGAGTAGAATATTTGCATACCCTTTTATATTTCCCAGAGAATTCAAAATATATGGTGGAAAATAATGACAGTGTCATGCCAATCAACACCCTAAGTGTCAGAAAATCTGCAGCATCACTGACTTTCTTTGTCAAGAGAAGAACTCTTAACATTATGATCCAGTGGGTTCTTTGTCTGAATTATTTAGAAATGTCGTTTTGTATCTGAATACCAACAGTAATGAACCTCACTAGACTTCCTGATCATCAGATATAGATTGTGGTTTTCCCAAAGAGCCTATCAGAAATTAAATATTACCTGGGGATTATCATCTGACACCCTAGAAAAAGGGTCAGTCATTAAAAAATATTTTCAGGAGCAATGCACTGCTGCAGTTTATAGCTCAGCCAGTTCTCTGTTCCTCACTTCTGTATTCTTTATTGAATGATATTATTTTCTAAAATATAGAAAAAATCCCTTATCAAGAGGTAATTATCTCAATGAATCCATATTTGAGCTTAAGACTGTCACTGCTACCATGAGACAATATGTTTTCCCATAGGAAAAGTTGCTGATATAATTGTTTACAAGGCTTTTTCCTGGGGAATACATCTATGCTACAAAGAAAAAATAACTGACTCTGAATCTTTTAATGAATACCCATTTCTGCTCTAACAGATCCATTTTAAGAACCATAAGTCTACCAAGAGACAGAGTAGCACGCAAAGCACACAGAGGGTAAGTAAACTGGTACATTCCTATTGATAATTGAGGCAGCGGTAGATAAGCCTGGACATGCACTTATCCTATAATGCTACAGTTTTAGCTAAGAAAAATAAAATTTTCCATGCGAGGTATCATCAGGATTTTTTTTTAAGATCTCTATATTTTCTAGGACTCTGTCTTTATCCTGCTAAAGGTACCAGGGTTCTATGACTGTGTTTCCACAAATTTCTGTAACATTTCTACTTTACAAAGAACATTTTCTTAGAATCAAAAAGTTCCCTAAAAATAAAACAGTACTTGGGAAAAATCTCTTCTCATAATCCACAGGTTTGAAGGTAATGATGGTAAAGAAATAAAATTTCTGTAAATATTCTAGTGAAGTTGTGTGTCATCTATACACTTAATAAAATATCTTGTCAATCTTTGTTACAAATTCCTATGTTCAAGAACAGTTTTATTCTGAACTGTAGAGGGATTGTTAATTTGAAATTGAAAATTTCAAATTAATTTAGAGTCTGCAGACTCTAAATTAAATAATTTTCCTTGCTAAGAACAGGGAAAATTGGGTGAGCAAGTAATTGAGCAGTCATGATGCAATAAGAACTCCAAAGAAGGGGAGCTTCTGCTTATTTGATGTCAGCAGAAAGATTCTCTACTCACAATCCAGTGTTATAGAAGTAATATTTTGGAGAAGATATGTACTGTTGTCACATATGCTTATTATCCCAATATCTTTCATATGGTAATCTCCAGACATTGCTGCTTCATGAAAGGGAAATTATGAATAAAATGTTCTGGACTTCCCTAGCTAGGACTTATTTGAAAATCTAAGTCAGTAATACTCTTTAAGGATATTAATTATTAGCTAGGGGCAACATAGAGTACTAGATTCCTCCTGACAAGCAGATATTATAATTTTGGGTACAAAATTCAGTACAAGCTTCTGTCTGCAGTACAGTTGAAATCAGTAACCTCAACATTACCACTAATAGTAATAAATGCATCCCTACAATTTTATAAAATTATTTTTTTAGCAAATGCAAGAAAGATTTTGCAAGTTTATCCATTCGCTCATAAAATTATCTTAAATAAAATTTCTTACATGTTCCCTACAGTGAATCCAGCTGACTCATTTGTCCATTTTTCACTAGCAGTGATCTATTTACATGTCTATATAGACTCATCTTCCAGTAGCCATTCTTTAACAATATCTACACAGTTCCTGCTGTGGAGAAGTCAAATAAATCAAATAAATAAGAGTAAAAAATATACCGGAAAAGAGCACAAAATCCTTGCAAGTACTGAATCATATTTCTAGAGCTAAGAAAGTAGAAGGTGAGGGGCTTAAAGTATAAAAGTGAAATAATATCTGGCTAATGAGTCAAAATCAAACATATAAAAGAAAAATTGTGGTATAAAGACTGCCAAAGGATTTAAAACAGGTTGTGAAAATAATTATAATAAATCTCTTGTCTATGGCTAAACAATGAGTTGGTAAAAGTAGTTCTGAGAGGTGTCACCAACAGATGATTCAGGACAGATCAGTAACAACTATGTATAAAACAATGGGGTTTTAGCATCTTTCCACCTTACCTTAAAGATGCTGCTTTAGGGGACAACTGAATTGATTTCTTGCTTTAAGAATATTGTGACAAGTTCCTGAAAGCTTTATCACAAGAAACATGTTCTTTTCAGTGAAGATAAAATGTTGAGAAGATAACATGGAGGGGGGAGAGAAATGAAGGCATTTCTTTAGGTGAGAAAAAACAGTGGTATCCATTTTTTTAGAGTAGATGTAGATAAAGAAGACCCAGGATAACATACTGGAAATTTTGTGGTAAAAGCTGGGAATTCAGGGAGTGAATTTTTTAATAATGTCAGAGTTGCAACATATGAAGTGATTTGCAAAATTGTACCATCACAGCAAGTATTATAAATAAATGCAAGAGGTATCTTGACATTTTTATGAAAAGGGAGGACACTGAAGGGTGTAGTGACAATGCAGCAAACAGGCTTTTCGGGACAAGCAGTTTCTTCCTGTCCAGCAAATCTGCATGTCCTTTAGCATTCATTTTAATTACATTTCAGAGGCATTACTACTTTCACTTTTCACTGTCTGTTAATGCTAAATGAATTTACTTCACTGTGTTACCTATATACAGTGTCTCTGTGTATAATTCTTAATATCTACATAAAAGCGCTATCAACCACTGCTGAGAGCCAAAATCTTGGTTCCTCTTAAAGAAAATAAGTCTTAAATTGTGCCCCTGAAAAATTCATCTATACACTTGTTAAAAAGTCCTTGATAAACTGTCACATTTAAAATATGCATATTTTTATTTATTTGTGTCTGAATTTTGTTTGTTTGTACAAAATAAACATGTTGACATGTTTTCAGTAGATGCTGCTGACCTTCTATTGGGTCAGAAACTTCTGGTGACAAATCCTTCTTCTGCAGACTCCTCCTTTATTACAGAAAAAGGGGAGATCACAGTAGGTTTTTCAAATGCTGATTTCTGTGTGATTTCAGAATATTCATAAGTCCTTTAAGACCTCACAATTTTCCATATCAACATGCAATGTTTTCAGATAAAGGGACAGATTTTCTCTCTCTCTGCAGATCATGACAGAAATGTGTTTCAAAACACATTCAGTATTTAAAATCAGAAAATCTGGAGTTTTAACAACCTTACCACAACTACCATCAAAAGGACTTCTGATAGGGCCAGGTAGTTTTAAGGTTGTTTGCAAATTTAATTTGCCATCTCTACTTTTACCAGGCTGTACCTGTCAAAAATACATAAAAGAAGTTACCAAATTCCTACTTTCCAGGATTTCCAACATAATGTAGGCATTCGGAAATAAATAGTTCCTTCTAAGTAATGTATATACCTAACTAGATTATGTAAATCTTCCTGCTTTTGTGGAAGGTTTTATCTATTAACATCTAACTATGGGAGGTTAAAGAACTCATTGGCCAATCACTTCCAGAAGGTATCTTCTTTTTTCCTTTGTTATATCATTACTTACATCCATTGATACAATTTTTGAGTAAGAGACAAGGATGTGGTTGGTCATATCAGTAAAGGAAGATTTCTGATAGACTCCAGTGATGATATTATAAGGACACCAATGTATCTAACATAGTCTAATGAAAAATATGTCTCCTCTCTCCTAATACTGTGAGCAAATACAATTAAAATTACTATTCATGTCATATTACCAACGTTGTGTTCTTCCTATTAGGACCTTGCGTAAATCATGAGGAAAGATGACAGATTTCACACATTAGTCATGGCAAAATGGTAAATTTCACAATTAGTCATAGGCTATTAGAAAATGATCTAGAAATCTAGTTAAAGTAATTTTTATCATTAAGCAGTTATTTAATATTGTCTTCATAGCAAACTTGAATGTAAGCATGGCATTTCACATTGTTACTAACTCTTTAATTTCTAGTTTTCAATACCAAACTCAAAGTACAGATTTTTCCAACACCTCAGATACATATTTCTGAAAACAAATTTTTTTGCTATATGTGCCAGTTCGCAACAGTGAGAGAAGTCAAATTTCTGTATTAAAATCTGGGTATTTCCCTCTTGTAACAAAATATATTATTTTAAATGTAGATATTTTCTGCAATTTTGTTGCTTAACTTTAAGAACTCCTGAATTTTCCACTTATAACTAGTTTTGAAGTGTCTCCAGAAATTTTTATTTATTTAATGGGTCTACAGAAACAGTGTTTTCCTACAGTTTGAGTTATAGAATCATTTATTATCTAACCTGTAATTTAGAAGGATGAAGATCTGGTGACCTTCAGCATCTTCTTCTAATGCATTGACTATGTAAATGGCATACACTGAAAGTTGCAACAAGGTCTTCAGCCTCCTTTTTACCTTGGATCATGATGCTAATTTTTTCAGCTCATCCTTCATGACAGTTTGGGTCAGTGCCATCCATTTATGACAACTTTGGTTAGTATCATTATGTGTATTTCCATATAATTTTAAGAAACATAATGCAATTTTGGTTGGTTTATTTTTCAGACACTGAAGACCTACAAGGACAAGAAGAGTAATCAGACTTTTTCATTTCAGCTGCACAGTTTCATAGGTTGATATAAAGAGGACAGTAAAGCAAGTGTGGGTTGCTTAGATTACCCTACTGTGAAAATCTAAAACCACCCATCATCAAGTACCTTTTTTCTAGTGTGCATCTAAATATTTACAGCAGCCACTCACTGTCATGTGCCGTTGTATTTCCCAAGTGCTTTTCTGCTTTTTGAAATTATCCTTAGTTTAGTCTGAAAGTATGATATCTAAACAATACTGGAATTCCTGGATAGAAAGTTTCTAACATGGTTTTGAGTATTAGAAAGCAGATATTCTTTATTACAGTGCACTTGTCACCCAGAGGGTCCTTCCTCTAATTGGGTGCCCCAGCATTGGGTATAGTTTTTATCGCACACACTGATTACACATTCATCAGCTAACCCTGGTTACTCAATTTATATTTCTTACTGTATTTTACAAACCACACCCCTTGTCAAAGTCCTTATGTGGTCCTTCTCAGGTCTTTTTTGGTGGTCTCTAATGTCCAGTGTCCTTTTTAAGTGGCTTTTCCTCAACCCCAGCTTTTGAGTTAGCATAATGTTGGTTTATAAAACTTCTGCTTTGTCAGCCTCACAGAGCTGAGCTGGCATCCTGCTTACATTTTGCACAACTCCTGTTTGCCTAAGTTACATCCTTTATCTATTTCTCCAATGTTGTGCTGTTCTGTTTGACTGTCCTTATGAGAGCAGAATGCAGTTCTGTTCCACTGTTCTTACCAAGTCTCCCCTTCTCTTGAGACTAAGTTCCTTAAGAGAGCTGGTCTAATGTCTGTGTTTCATTTTTTGTGTAAGACATTACAACAGCTGAATCACAATGCAAACTGAAACACACAGAGGAGTTATTATGGTGACAATTACAAACATGAATTAAAGTCCAGCTGGGTAACCATGAAGTAGGTTTGATCCAGATTTCTTCAGATCCCCAGGAAGCGTCATCTTGAGCTGTGCATTGTCAAATTTGTGTTTGTTTCCAGATTTCCTGGACATCTGTAGATACCCTACCCCTTTGATAGAAAAAATAAGACTTAAGCATCTTGGGTTTTGCTCATATAGCCATTTGATTACCCGAGTGGCTTCAGACCTTTTAATTCTGGAATAATATATCCATGATTTTACTCCATTTAGTTTCAATGTAGTAAAAGTTCTCAATAGTACTTGGTACAGTACTATTGTACTGTACAGTACTACAAAATACACTTTGGCTGAAGAAAAGCAGTTTCCCAGACCTTCAAGTAGACCCAATGTCCTGGTAAGGACTCATGCACTGACATTTCCAGTCCCATAAGACTGCTCACTAAGTACCACCGCTCACAGAAAATTCTGTAAAGTTGCGCTAAGAGAAATGAGGTAATTATTCAAATTGACGCCTTCTGCGTGTTTCCTGGAATGTGAGGTACTTGATAGGACTGACCATACAGCAGCTCACAGAGGCTTACTTGGCTGGTTCCTCGCAGCTGAATTGGAATTCAAAGTAGAGCAACAGGCAAGCCTTGGACCCATGTTCAGGAGGCTTCCTGATATATTTTACACAACTGCAATTTGATTATGTAATTCAGCTCTCTAATCTGCCAGTAGCTTAGGGTCTATGAGTATTCCAAGATTCCAAGTTATTTCCAATGCTTTCCTAGCCAGTAGTACCACTTCTACAATAAAATGGGAATCTCTGTCTGATGACATCCCAAAAGTACCCTGAATCTAGGAATTACTTGATTCAAGTATTTTAATCAGTTCCCTAGCCTGGTTGGTGCAACAGAGGAAGGCTAGGTCACATGAAAAAGGTATTCACCAGAACTAGAGGTATTTGCAAACCCCCTTTTAAAAACAATTCTGTAAAATCAATTTGCCTGTATTCATTTGAAGATCTCCATATTTTAGGGCTCCTACAACTACTTTGCTAGCTATGTTAGGGTTGTTCCTTCCACAAACTATCCATTTTTGGATTCCTGATTGTACAATCTGAGTACTTATATATCCACTTTTAGATAGATTTTGCAAATGTTTCAAAAGTTTTTCAGTACTCCAATAAGTGGCTTTGAGTTCACAATCCACTATTTCATGAGCGATTTTTTCAGGGACTACTATTTGCCCAGTTAAGGTAACTGCCCAGACTTGTGGATCAAATTTTGCTCCTAAGGCTTAAATTAATTGACAGTCTTTAGCACCCTACTTTGGTTTTTTCTACTGGGAGAAGTATTTCTGGTAAGGGTATTAAAGATAAAATTTTGTTTTCTAATGTGCCTTTTTCTGCAGCCTCTTTGGCTCTCTTATCAGCTAAATGATTCCCAATTCTGATTTGTTCTTACTGCTTCAACTGCTCTGTAATGCATGACAGTAACTTCTGCTGGTTTCTGGATACTTTCAAGTAAAGCCAAGGACTGCTTGTCATTTTTGATCAATGTGCCTTGAGATGTCAAAAGGACTCTTTCTAGATGGCTTGATGTGTATGTACCATTCCAAAAGAGTATTTTGAATCAGTCCAAACGTTACCGTGTTTTCCTTTATTCAATTCCAAAGCTTGAATGAGTGCAATTAGTTCTGCTTTCTGCACCAAAATACCAGAGGGGCATGTGCCCAATAATATTATCTCATGGTGTGTAGTCATTTCATATCCAGGTAGCTGTTTTTCATCTTGTCCAAAGCTCCCATGAGTAAACAATTCTTAATCAGGTCTTCCAAGGGGCTTTCTCCTAAGTTACGTCTGCAGGAATTCACTTCTTTTATAACCTGTAAGCAATCGTGCTCATGGTTCCTTCTACTTGGGCAGACAAGAACAGAGAAAGGTTAAAGGGGGAAGTTGTTTTGAGTGTCATATCATCTTGCTCCAGCAAGACTACCTGGTATTTTAGCACCAGTCTAGGAGATAGTCAATGATACCCTTTTTGCTCAAGTAACAGCTGCACCATACATTATACATAAAAAAGCAGTAGAAAGTATTACAAAAATTTTCACAGATCTGAAAAGTGGCAATATCGGAAGCTCATCTCAGTTTCAACTGATACTTATTTTGAAGCATATACATTTATAATTGCCAATAAAATAGTGTCTCATATGAATGGGTTAGGAAAGAGCAAGAGACAGTTAGAGAGCTATTGATGGAGTATATGTCATCACTGATGCCTCAGATGTCCCCCCATTCAAGGTGTGAATCTCACTGGTAAAAATTTTTACAGAGATATGAAGATTCCGCTGTCATTTGGGTAGCACACATGTACCTTATGAAGTGTTGTCATTTCAATACTTTCAGGAAACACTGGATATGCTTATAAAGACAAGGCCTTCACTACAGTGTACCATGATTACATGTTGTTGTGGTTATATGTGCTTGTAGCATCAAAATTCAGTGCTGCCTAGGCAAAAGCAGACTGGCTGGGCAGTACTGAGCAGTTCACCAGAGCACATACTGCCAAAACAACTTCCACGTGTTTGACAGCCAGTAACTGCAAGGAAGATATTGCATATCTGGAAGTCCACAACACATTCAGCTTTTCCAAACAGAAAATTTCTCACTAAAAATGGGTTTTGCTGAGGAAGGCATGGTGTTAGTTACAGCTATACAAATAAGAAAATCTGAGCTGACTCAGTTTGTGACACTTTCTGATTTAAGAATCTAAATCGTGACATAAAATATCCTTTTTTCACCTGATAGTGCATTCAGTGATAAAATTTTCAGTGATTACAGCATATTTTCCATAGGATCTCCATTTCTATCTTCAAACTGTTGTTTTCTAGGGTTAAAAATTTGTCCATAGCAGGGAAGGAACCCAAAGTAAGCCTAACTTCTAAATAGCAATCCATACACATATTGAAGAAATGCTTTACAGATATTGATTTTAGTGTATTTTTCTTTGCATTGGTCTATGTTAGAGGAAGAGAAACAGGTCCCTTAGTTTCTAGTAGTCAATACTATATTAAGACCATGTTTTAGGAATGGTAGTCCCCAGTTCAGTGCCCCCAGTGAGACTCTCTAAACCATAGACCACTCTCTCTCTCTCACCCCCCTCTTCCCCCCTTCTTCTCCCTGCAGTGGGCTAGACACAATTGGAGGCACAAAAGGCAAGAGATAAAAGCAATTTACCACAAAGAGCAATGTGATAAGAAAGTGAACAGTAGCAACAATACTAAAGACAGAGGGTAGAAGAAAAGACATGATTCACGCAGAAAATCCCCAACCATACCAGATGGCTGCCTCCACCACATTTTCTTGACCAGAAGAAGCCCCTTCTCCAAAGAAGAGAATCCCTTTCCCCTGCTCCCAGCAATGATGGGAGGTACTATAAAAGAACCTCTGGGTCCCAGCCATGGCACGCTCTGGAAACACTCTGTCCTGGCCAGAACAGTACAATTGCACACACTTCTGTAAACCTAGATTAAATGCTAAATAAAAGAGTACGTTTTCATTAGGGTTCAAAGTAATAGCTCACTAGAGCTGTTCACCTTCCTGTTATTAAACATGTAAACAAACAAGAAAGTATTTTGCATTATGTTTACAGTACAGCTTTCCTTTTTTATCTAGAGCCTCACTTGTACTGTTTCTCACTTGTACTGTAATTGATGTCGCAATAAGATCTTCTGGTGTAGAGTGAGTTAGGAGCATGTGAGAACAATACCATGGGTTAAAATTATTTTTAAAGTTGCATAAGAACCTGAAAAAATAACATTTTCTACAGTGCTGAGAAAAAAACAAAAAAAAAAGGAAAATTAATTGAATTTAAATGGGCGTAAAATAGAATTTTATTTGCTACCTCTGTATTTCCAGTACAGTGGTATTCTACAATAATCAGTTGCAGATGATAAATTTGCAATTTGAAGAAACAAAAAAACCCAAACAACGAAAGAGTTCTTTGTTCTTTACTCATGAAATTATCATGAGTATGTCTGATAGCGATGTACAGTACAGTTGTTGCATCTGTAAAAGCTCTTCTTTTATAATCAAGGGTCATCAGTATACAGGACTTTTTAATATATATCTCATCTGTAGTGCAACCTTTCAAGATTCTGCTTTTTTCATGTGACTTAAATACACTTATCCATTTAAAACACTCATTTTATGTTGTTGCTTGTTCAAGAGCTTCTTGTGTATTAAGCTTCCACAGTAGACAAAACCTCAGTTTTTTAATTTGGGAATTGAATTTAACTTTTTGTGTAGCATTTCCCATCCAAACATTTTTTTACTTTTCCCAGGATACTATATACATCTGCTTTTCTATTTACCAGCATTTTATTAGTAAACACTTGATGAGGGGAGCAGAGAAAAATAATTTATGAAACATTTACTTTGCTTTGGAGAGCAAACTGTTTTATTTTAACTGGAGGAATCAAGCCCAGGATGAAAAAAAAAAAGAAAAAAGAAAAAAAAAGGGCAAGACGGTGCTTCAGAAAAATTAAAATAGAAGGAAAAAAAAGAGAAAAAAAAAGAGGAAAAGATAACTTTTTCATACCAGTGATGGAGCTGACTCTACTACCTTGGGGCATTAATCACTGTTTTAAGAGATCATCTTCTGTTTTCACATAGGACCCGCAGCAGCAACAATAACTTACTGGGAATTTCTTCACAATTAAAAGTTCTACCTCAGCTTAATCATGAGAGGGTTACCCCGAGGAGCTAAATTTGACTGAAAGAATGAGGAAGCACTTACTTTAAAAAGGGGGAGAAGCAATGACTTGCTCTGACTCGGACAAATCCTTTCTCTCAGTAGCATACTTCTTGTTTTTCTGAAGTAACAGAATTGTTTAAAAAAATAAAATAATCAATAAAATCATCCTTGGATGATGAAACCTGAACCTAACACAAAACAACTTGCTCCTCACCTGCCCCTAAAGGTCATGGTAGAAGTGGGAGTACGTTTTCATTTCTGTTCTCTAGGCTCTACCTGGTCTGTGGATAAATATATTCTCCAGAGCTGTCAATCAGGAATTTTCATGCAATTTGAATTCATTCAAAAAGAGTCTAGCAGTTCTGGAGCACACAGGAGAACAGAAGCTTTGCTCAGGTGCACTACATTCAAATGCATTGCCTAAGATGATAAAAACATCATATATAGTGGAACATTAGACCAGATTCATTCAGATGTTCCATTTTCTCTGTAGATTATTACACAGTGTGTGTTTTCATAGTGATTTTTTTTCTCTTTTTTGCAGCAAAAATGGCCTCAGTGTTCATCATTTAAATGGCAAACAGGGTAAAAATCTGACCTGGTTTTCTATCTTGGACTTTCTACTTGCAAGAGTCACGATGTGCTATAGTGGCCCATTAATCCAACTTCCCTACTTTTTCACTTCTTTTTTTTGCACACTAATGGGAAGAGAAATAGCTCAGTGGTTGTTTGAACAACTTGAGCTTTGTTGATCTGAGACCTATTTTTTGGTTATCCAAACATTACCTTGGGGTTTGAACATTTCTGCAGTTTCAGAATCAACAGGCATCATAGACTTCCAAGGCTTCTTTTTCATCAGTTACATCTGTTAGACACTTGGCTGTTGAAAGGGCTTTGGAGTTTTTCTGATGACAATAAAAATAAAAATGGGAAGAAAGAATTANNNAATTGTAATCCACAGTGGCATGTGGCAACACAAGCTTAAATATTCTACCCACAATGTTTAGTAATGTTTCTATTACAAATGTTATGCCAAATAGTGACAATTTTTTTTAAATTTGTATTTGGGGTTATTGGGATTGGTTGTTTGTTGAGTTGGTTTGTTTCTTTGTATATACAAAGGAAGTTTGATGTCTTCATAGTAGAAAATATTCCTGTTTTGTCATCAATTTATGATGACAATTTATTTTTATTGATCAATAAAAATAAATTGATAAATTTATTCCTGGTTTTTTATCAATTTATACAAAGCAAGGTTTTGGAAGAAGGAAAATTAGTGTCAGGACCAACAAATACTGCTATACTATTGATTATCACATGATGACATGGATAATAAATTAGCATTAATTCAGAATTTCTACATACAGTGCAATTCAAATCACCTACTCCTTGCCAAGTACCTGCCAAGACCAACAACTCAAAGAAAACCCTTATGAATAGATATCAGTCATCAGTTGGTCACTGGGAATTTGGTACATTATTAAGCTGCGTGCCATCTAAAATGTTAAATCAAACCAGCTTTGCATCCTCCTGGGAGTTCAAGAAGTCCATTGACCTTTTTTCATTTCTTCCCTTTTTTTTTTTTTCTTGAAGTGTGAGTCTTTTGTTCAGCCAAGACTATTTTGTTTTCCCTTTGTTGATTCCTACAGGGTTGATTCAACAGAGACTGGAAGGTGCTAAAACCAGAACCAGGACTAGAAGCTTCTGGTTTACTGCTTATTTTTAATTCTTACTTTGATTTGTGTGCAACAAAGTTCAAGGAGTTGTCAATGTCTTTCTCATAAATGCAAATGGAAGAAGACCAGTCAGCTTTTCTGCCTCTGCCTGACAAAAATCTGATGTCATTAAGGAGCAATAAAAGCGAAAAAAAAAAATTACTCTTTGGGACCAGACATAGCAGCAAAGCTACCAGGCAGAAAACACTTAGAGGAATGATTAGCAAATATATAATTTTTGTGGCCTTTGGAGGCAAATCTTGTGAAGGACCTTGTCACCCCACTGTCATTCATACATATGCCTCTGCC
>JAWWEY010000130.1:2018761-2043435 GCA_035582745.1 Loriotus luctuosus
TTCATGCATTATGTGTATAGGTTGTGGCTGTTGCCTGAGTTTCCATGATTATTTAGTGAGGAAGTGTTGTGTTATTCCTGACAGCGTGGTAGTTTATCTAGTTACTTTAAAGAAAGCTCATATTTCAAAATGTTTCTTCTAAGACCATTACAAAAATAAAAAACAATTGGAAATTATATCAGTTTTTGTTACTAGTTGCCCAGCAAATGCAAAAACACTAAAAATTGCCACAGGAAGCAATAATTTCAATGACAAATTTTAAAGCTGTTTATTTGGTGGGTTAAGTAATATATTTTTGATCAAAGATAACCAGTTCTAAAGTTCCATTTGTTTTGTTGCAGAGGAAAGAGGAAATTGCTATTCCCTGGAGGATGATGTACCTTGTAAAGCAATCTGTCTTCATACCCAGTATGAAAGAGAGCCAAAAAAAAAAAGTCTCTGAATTATGTGACAAGTCCCTTGAGATGCTGCTAGTTGTTCTCCACTGTTGAGGACCACAGATGTCTCATTTTGTGGGTCATATCGAGAATTTTCTGGGGTTCTTTGAGGGTGTTTTAAAGTATTATGGGAAAAAAATTGTTGTCAGATGGTTACAATTGTTTGAAAATTCAATATTGTCCACTCCCTGCAGCTCCATTTCAGTAAAAAATTATTTCTTAAAAATCTTCATCTGATCCGAAGCACGTGCCCAGGTTCCATACTGCATAAACACTGATAGATGTTAACATGAATTTTACTGAACTTGCACTTCTAAGACAAATCTGGCTCCATGGAAATCCTTGGAATCAGAATTGATAGGAAATTTGAGCTGCTGAATTTAAATCTTAGGAAAAAAGGCACCAGCTGCATTTCACTGGAGAGAACAAGATAATTATCTTGAATTTTGAGGGAAGTTTCTGTACGGTTGTTTGGACACATAGCACGGAACCTGCAGAACAGCGAGAGAGGAAGCAAAGGTGTCTTTCAATATCTTTGTTCCTTCTTTGTGTTAGATTTCTTCTCTCAGGGCTGCTTAAAATAAAACCCATAGCACAAGTTGTTTGTGCCCTGGAATTTGAGGATCCTTTCATAATACCCTCCCCTTGTCCTATTCTGGCTGGCAGCCCATCCAGCAGAAATAAATACTGAAAGAGATGTTAGAGTATTTTTACTGTTGTCTTTTACAAGAGCTGTGCTGAGAAATGGTGCCATGTCTCCTGGGAAGGAAGTTTAGAGCATTGTTACAAATTTTTCTCTCCTTTTAAAGCATAACATTTAAATTACTTTTGTAATTCTGACTCTCAAACTACAAGTGTGGTCAATAAAAAAATAATTGCACATAAGAACTACTGAAGAATAGAAGGAACTTGAGACTTTTGAAAGCACATGATAGACTTTAAGATCTCTACAGCCATAGTGAACACACTGACCAAAACAAATTAGAACCTTTCCCAAAACAGAATTAATCCTCATTAATTAAACACTGCTTGCTTCAACTGTACTGGGAAATGTGGGATTTGAGGCTTAGACTGAGGTCATACATTACAGCAGTAAAGAAGAAGTATTCTGTTTTCTTAATTTTGAAAAATATGTCATTTTGCCTTGGGAAGTATTACAATATTTTAGTAATCAGCTGCAATGCTCATTAGTCTGCCTATATATCTGAAGCACTTGTATTTGTTGATGTACCAGCAGCAGAGATAAAAGAAATTTGAAAGTGAAATAATTACAAATTTGAGTCAGTGCCTTTTTCAAACTGGAGGCTTGCAATATTACCCTTAATGAGATGATGCCCCAAACTCCAAAAATGGATTTTTGTTTTCTAACCTCTTTTGAACTTCTTACTAGAAATTACTTTATGATCTGAATTTATGAAGAGACAGTATCTTCTGTTTACTGAACTCTTACTTCTCAAAAAAAGGGGGATAAAGGGGAAGCTTGCTAACTAGTTCACAAACTAAACTTCATTTCTCAAAGTAAAATACAAATCACTTGATAGAGTAGAAAGTAAACTAAGGTAGATTTACACTGCTACAAACAGTACCACAGTTTTATGGCCCAAAAAATTCAAATTAATGTCAGTCAGTTGAAGCTATATACATCCTCAGAGTGTTACACTTTAAAATTAACTAAGAATTTGATTATTTAAAAATAGCAGCTGGAAAAGGTGGAGGCTTGCATATCTTATGAACTAATCCTGGGAGGAGTGCAGATGGAAGACTGCTTAAGGCAAAGCAGTTCATCTGCATATGGTAGGTTTCAAGAACTGGACCTGGATTACTCAAGACCAAATGTGGAAGGAACTTTAATACAAATTTTTTATATTTACAGAGCTTCAAATATTCTTTCAAATAAATTGAGCAAATAATTCTAAAAAGGAGATTGCTATTAGTTTAAATATGAATTAATGTTGGTTTTTTTTAATTACAAATCAATTGATTCCCTGTGTGCACATAATGAACAGAAATCCACAGCAGGCAAACACTTGCATTTTAGAACCAGAGTAGAAGAAAATCATCATTCTTAATTAAGCAGTTTAAAGCTGATATGTAGTGCTGTAGGAGAAGTACCAGATATGAAAACATTTATTTGTTGTTTTAAAAGTTTTCTTCTGGTAACCTTAACTATACTTGCTTATCTTCGATGAAGAGTAACAGGTACTGTCATGTTAAATGGTCAACATTTTCATTATTTAAAGAATAAAATTTTTCAACAGTAATTCTGGATATGTTCAAAAAATTACCTTGTTCATACAAGTCTTTTGGGTTTTGTGTTAAGTGTCACATGATCTTTCTGGAGCAAAGGCTAGGATAAAATAAGGAGAATTTCAGCAAAATAATTATGCAACTTGTTCTAAACATATATTTCCATGTACAGTAATATTTCAGAATGTTTTATCACATTTTATACATTTTTATCACCATGTTATTTATTTTTGATAGAATTTACTTAATCCTTGCAGTAGACTGGTGTTTTATCCTGACTGAAACCTGTAGAAGAGTCTATGGCAGGCCAAAGAGTGCTATGTTGTAGAAGATTGTCCATCCACAGATGTTCAGATGAAAATATGCACTGATAGAAATTATTTTTGAAGAAAAAAGAAAAAAAAATTCTTTCTTTATGCACAAAGAAAATCCTCACTGTTCTTTACAAGCATAGAAGTATCTCCATCTTAAAAAAAAAGGAAGCAAAGCACCAACCAGAAAAATAAAAAAACCAGACCAAAACTAGATTAATCCAAGATTGTACAGCTATAAGAACTGTACAGCTGGGCTTCATCATAGTGAAGTTGACCAAAGAGTTAAGCATTTGATCTCAGCTGATGATCTCAGTTCTTTAGTCAAAAATATAGAGAAACTAGCCCTCAAAGGCAGTACCTCTCCTGCATGTCCAGAGGTTTATATTTCTCTTCATGAAACTGAAATTAACACCTCAGATTAAAGATAGGGAAAATCAGCCCCATTGCAGATCAGAGTATTTTGCTTGAATTATAGGTGACATTTCCCTTTTAACTTTGGTAATACTTGTATTTACTTCTATATTTAGAGATTATGGCACAGTTTCACAAAACAGATTTTGCTTTTCTTAATAGGTTAAGTGAGCTTTAGCATCAGGTTTGGCAGATTGTGATAAAAGCTTTATTTTGACACAAATGTCCACTTTAACTGATTCCAGTCTCTACACAAAAAATCCTTGTCACCTCTCTATATTTGAAAAAAATCCTGCTGGCCTACCATGTCTTCTCATAGTTTTGGAAGAGAGACCTTCCTGCTAAAAGGAAAGTAATTTCTTCAGGTACAGTTCATATTGTTTCTTTTTTGTGAAATCTTCTTCCTTTTCTTTCAGCAAATCAGAAATGAAGCTTCAAAACCTAATGAAGTATCTCTTCTGGTAATTTTTAATAAATATTCTCTTTTTAAAAAGATCTATCATATAATAGATATTGGTTTTACTAATATAGAAATTACATGATCTTCTTTTCCATGTAATTGAAGTATTGACTTGATTAAATACATCTACATATTGTTTCTCTTGGCAATTCCTGATATGTTTCAGGACATATCTTTGACCGATGATGTTTATGTATTTAAGTGTTTATATCCAGTACTAACACAAGTGTTTTCCGCTTGATTTCATTTACATTACTTTGTTTTTATTAAGCTTACTCCTTGTGAAGGAATCCACAATTACACATGTTTTTCAGTTACTGCACTCAGTTTTCTCACTGCTCTCTTTGCCATGTTTTTTTCCCCAAAGTATAGTACATGCTAAGAAGATCATGTGAGAGGAAGGATTTTTTTTTTCCTTTTTTAAATCTGCCCCTAAATAAGAATCAAATATAAAATAATTCTTCACTTCCTCTTATTTGAAGGTTTGTGTTAAAATACTAAAAAAGCAAGCAAATTTACTATCACAAGGTTAGGGTTTCTTTTTCCCAACATCTTGTATCAAGAAATGTAGCCAGATATGAATAGGCTTTTTCAACCAATAACTGGTGTTGGTAATAAGGACTGTGCTGACAACCAGCTGTGCTACTGCTCTCAGTCCTGCAGTGAGAAAGGAGAAAGGAGTCTGCAAATGATTACCAACTTCAAGTATTTCTTGCAGTCAAGGCTTTATTAAAAAAAAATTAATAAAATACCTTTTTACTTCTAAAACTTTAACCACATTTGTAAAAGAAAAAGGTCTGTATGAAGACATTAGAAGAGAACCGCTGTGAACTGCACAAATCAAGGGTATTGCCCAGTTGGGCTGCCAGCCTACATTGTAGACTTGTCTTTAGTAAAAACTCTTCTCCTCCCAATTAAAGAATAAAGGTTGAGGAGCCTGCAGGCCTTTTCAGTAAGTTTGGTGTGACTTTTAACCCCTCATTTTACCCTCTTCATATGGCTGTCCTTTATACCATACTCTCTGATATGTCAGTGACACCCAGTAGTGTTGCTGTGGGTCAGACTGGGTTGGCACTTTTGTTACAGACTTTACTTCCTGAAGATTTGTAAATCATCTGTAGGAATCAATCATAAATTAGAGTTTTACATACACACAGATTTTTCTTCCCCCCATCTGCCTTTCTGCAATATGCAATCCTAAAAATTAAGGCATTAGAGGTCTAGAAAAAACCAAGCAATATGAGATTGAAGAAACCATGTCCAGCAAGAGCCTTCAGTACACCCCCAGATCCTGGTTCTGTCAGCAACAGGTTTTGCTTGTTTTTTTTGCCTATTACATCTTCCAGGTAATGAAGTATGACACAACTGCTACATTCCTGCTAAGCCATCATAGGACTGTGGATTTTCCATATTCTTTCTGATGTATAAGCCAAAGTCAGGGAGGTTCACATGGTCTAATCACATAGTCATTAGACTAAAGTGACTTGTTTTCCTATCGCTGTTTATATCAAGAAATCAAACTTGCTGTCTGTGCTGATTTCAGTTGGAGTAGAGTTAATTTGCTTCACAGTGGCTGGCTGGTATGGGCTATGTTTTGAATTCGTGCTGAACACAGTTGATAATACAGTGATGTTCTAGTTACTGCTGCAAGGGCTTATGCAAAGACAAGGCTTTGCTGTTTCTGCTGTTTCTGTTGTCTGCACCCTTGTGAGGAAGTTGGGTGTGTATGGGAGGAAACAAGTTGTGACGTATCACCCAAACTGACCAGTGCAGTATTCAGATCATGCTTAGTTTATTAAACAGAGGGAAGAAAGAGGAAATGGCAACATTTGATGATGTGGTTCTTCAGAAGTAACCATAATGCATTATGGGACCCTGCCATCCTGGAGACGGCTGAAGACCTGCCCCCCCGCCGTCAGCAGCAGTGAATTAATTCCTTGCTTTGTTTTGTGTGTGCGGCTTTTGCTTTCCCTATTACCTTGAATCCCAAGTTTTTTGACTTTTACTCTTCCAATTCTCTCCTAATCTTGCTGGTGAAGGAGTAAGAGATCTTTCATGGGACTTGGCTGACAACTGGGATAAAACCACAACAGTCCTTTTGATGCCGAACTGGGTACAGAAAGGGTTCAGGATAACAACAGATTTGATTTGGATTGAATTTATAGCTGTTGCTACTGTTTAGTTAGTAATGAGCAGTGCTTGCCATGGGGCCCACTCTCCTGACTGTATTAGAGTCTATTGCTCATTAGTGTCTGTTTTTTACTTTCACTGCTCACTGTAGTGATGTACTGCTGATCATCTCCCTGTATTGTGCCTGAGAACATTCTGGTAACAGCCATGGTGATGCTCCTGGGCTGGAAGATGGCCAAGATACTGCTGCTGTTTTCTGTGCTGCTGTACTGAACAGGCTGAAGCTTCTGTCTGAACTCGAGTTGAAGGGGCTGTGATGTGTGATGAGACCACGATGAAGCAGAGATCAATTTGCAGCCCATGGAGGACCCCATGCCAAAGCCGGTGAATGCCAGAAGGAGAATGTGACATGTGAGATGCCTCTCCTAGAGCAGGACTTGCAACCTCATGGCGGACCCACGCTGGAGCAGTTTGTGAAGAGCTACAGCCCATGGAAAGGGTCCGTGTAGGAGAAGTTCAATCAGGGGTGCCTCCCATGGGTGAAGAAGGGGAAGCCAAGCTTCCCTGGCAGCCCATGGTGAAGACCATGATGAAGCAGACTGTCCCCCTGCAGTTGATGGAGGACTAGGACATGCACCACATTAATGGTGGGCTATAGCAGGAACTCCTGCTGCAGACAGGCTGGGGACACGGGGAGGAGTTCATTACCATGTTAAAACAGACAACGGGGCCCAAAAGGACCAAGTCTGGAAATTGTAATGAATATTCCTTTACAGTGTTTATACAGCACCTGAAGCAAGGGCAAGTTTGTGAAACTTTCGCAGGCCTTTGAATAAAAATAGCTTGTTTGAAGTATAGCTTTTATTTATTAGTAACTGTTTCTGATAAGCTATTCCTGTAATTATGGGGGGAAAATGGATTTTTTTTTCCTGATTGTTCATTACACAATGAAAGAAGTTATGCCGTGTTAGAAAAATAGATTACATTTTACATATGTCTATTTAATCTGCTATTTGTTGTTGAGTAGGAGACCGTATGTAAAATTCTTAGAAAATCCTCCAGTCTTCTTTGTTGTCTAAAAAGTGTGCAATTTAAAAACAGAACAAAGAGCTGAATGTGGTGCTACTGTCCTTTATGTCATATCTCTGACTGGGAGGGAGAAAGAAACAGGACATGCACAGGGCACAGCTAAAATGAAATGTGAAATGCAGCTCCAATACACAACACAGACAGAGCTCTACACAAGAAGTTGGAAAGGGGGGACTTAGGAAGTTCTCTTGATTCATTTGGACTGGAACAGTAAGCTTTTTTCTAGAGTTAAGTGAGAACATATATAAAAGAACTGGGGCATAAAGGATAATTAAATGGAGATACAGAAAGACCTCTGGTAGAGAAACAGAAAACTAATTCTGCTACTTAGCTTAAAAACCTAGTAAAAATAAGATTGGGAAAACAATGAAAACTGAAAATTTGTAACAGTAGTCCATTAACATTATTTACAGAATGCAATTTGGTAATTTCTCTGAGCCACATCTTCAACCTAAAAGAGCATTGCAGAGAAAAGTTACACCTGGTAAAAAAATTATTGAAACATTATTTTAAGGGATGTTTACATAAATTTTGATTTTACTGGAAACAGAGGTAATGAAAAACATAAATAGTAAAAAAACCATATCTCTTACAATATTTAAAACCAGAAATTTTGATTGAGTGTTTGTAAGACCAAAATAAATTTCTCTTAAAAAATTTAAAAACTCAACGTTAGAACATTGTAATGTTGTAACATAGAACATTTGTAACATTGAGTTTTTTCAAGATGTATGGACTGAATATAATTTAGTACAGAAAAACTGGAAAGGGCAGGCTACACTAATCTCTCTGGAACTGTAAATTGAGATTTTTTTTTTTTAAATTTTACATACCAATGGCTAGCAAAATGAGGGCATAAAAAGTAGTGCTACATACCAGTTTTGTAGGATTTTTGGTCTTGAGACGTGCTTAATATTTGAAAATAATTTCTGAGGCAATTAACAAATTAACAGCTTATCTGGATTAAAAAAAGAAAATTCAAAACTCCCAAACTTCAAGTTACTGTTACAAAGTGAATTGTTCTACAGCTGCAAAATCAAGTGCCTTAGCTGAGTTAATGATTTTCATTTCTTTTGCATGTGTCAGCATTAATGGAGGCATGCTTCTATAAAGCCTTGCATGTGAACATGGTGCTGAGCAGACTATATTCAGTTCTGTTGAATGCTTTTTGCATTTTTTTTAATAACGCACAAAGGGAGACTTCAAATCAGGCTGAACTTCAAGTAAAAAGTTAATGTTATTCTCTTATGGGTTCAACCACCCACTTTGCTTAACGTCACTAGTTGAGGCTAATGCTGCACAGAGGGGCTGCAGCAAACTTGGCATCTCCTTGATTAGGCTCCCTGCTGATCTAATACACATACCAACTCACTTGCCAAGTCAAATAACACATTTAGTGAATTGGAAATAAGATTTAAGTGAGCCAGCACAATGCGGCTTGCCCTCTCATCTTTTTACCGAATCCTTTTCTTTGTATGCTACACTGTGAAAACTGCTCTTGTTAAAGGACTTAATCTTCATTTTTTTCCTGTAGATTATTTGGAAACAGGTCAATTGAATGTTCGGCCTTCTAACTCCTCCTACCAAAGAAAGACACGACTTGTGGCATACTGATTGCATCATTTAATTGAAAGGCTGTTATTATTAAAACGAAAATATTGTAGTATACAGTTATCTTAGACTGAAAAAAAATCTAGGATTAAATGCAACCCCTTTTTAAAATAATGTGTTTACTCCTTTGTCTTCAAATCTCTTATATCAAGAGTACTTCACATTAATTGCTGGTGAGTAGTAATTGATGGGGTTGATCATAGTACATACATTCATCTCTTGTGGCTGTATCAGAGTAGTTAATTCTTAAATACAGTATGATACAACAGAATTACATTTCTATAATGCCTTTCATAAAAGCAAAGTAAATCACTTCACATAGCGCTTGACTTTGAACTATTCCATATTTCAATGAAAAAAAAAGTCAGGACCAAAGTTAAAGCTTTCAAAGTTTGTTCAGTTTTTATTAATTTTAGAAGGACAGAAGTTACAGCGTATAGTACAATTTGAGATTTAGCACAGATTTGTCTCGTACTTTCATGCCATTTATGCTGTAATAAACTGTACCTGTCTCATATCTCCATTTATGGTGTTCAGGGTTATGATGTGTATTGACCTTCTAATCATCTTCTTATCTCTTATGGTTATACATATCTATGAGCATCTCTTCCTTGTTTAACTCCTTAAATAAGAATTTGCTTCCTGAGGTACTCCTGTTCCTTTCTTTCTTTTCTTCTAATTTTTTTAAACAAATTCAGGGTATCATAATACAGAGAGGAAAGTTGAAAAAAACCCTGACATTTATAACATCTCATCAAAGACAGGAGATTTTAAGTACTACATTAAAAAGGAAAAATTTATCTGTGTGACCTACAGCTGCAAGATAATATGACTCTTTTTCTTCCAGAGTAATGGCCAGTGCACTTGAATTCTAATGAATTCACTTACTACAGTTTAATCCCCAGTAAGGGATTTCGAGGTACCAGCAAAACATCTTGGAACATTTTTTGTGACCATCTGTGTACTTTCAGTCTAGCTTTTAAAGCCAAGCATTTGCTGATGTTGTAGCAGACCTTTGGTGGGAGCTCAGACAAATGGGATAACATATAGTACATTTGTCTTGCTAACTCAGTCAAGCAAAGCACTGAGGAGGAAACTTCTGCTCTCAGATCCTCCTGTGATTCTGCAAAGGATAAGTGGAACACATGCCTTCCCTCGCCATTGCATTCCTCCCAAAAAGGAGAATCTTACTGTCATAAGATCCGTGTACTGGGGCAGGAACTGGGTCTGAATTTCTCAGGGAATCATTAACAGCCTTCAGGTCAAGTGGAAAAAAGCACATCATTACAGAAAAGAGATATTTTTTTGTTGTTTTTCTGAATTATTCACAAGTCAGAGCAATATTTATCATTCTAAGACCTGATTTTCAATTTCATAATAGCTTGCCCAACCTAAACCATCAAAGCGGCAAATTTCATGGTTCAGACCTCATGCTAAATACTTTCAAAGTTTCAGTTAAAGTATTTAGCATTTTCTAAGACCAAACATGAAAAAATGTTGTGGTTTGTCAGTAGTTCAAACATTTAATTAAGAAGATACAGTCTTCATTATTTGAGGAAATGACTTGAAGCAAGTTTAAGAACAGTCCTGAGATCAGACAGACATATCCAGTTTCTATTAAGAAAACCCTCCAGCAGCAGATCAAGCCATTTGCATCTGAACAGATGAGGTAGCACATGCTCAGGTAACAGTTGGTAGAAGTATAGCAAAATGCTTGGAGAACTGCATCTGTAACAGTGGAGCCTACAAAGGAAAGGCTTATTTGTTTCTTCCAAGATTGCTTCAGTGGCCCAGTGTCACAGCAGAGTGGAAGCTTCAAAGCTTATAAAAGAAGCCCGACTGCTGAGTCACAACGTGCAGAAAGGACACCCGTGCTTTCTGAATTCTTTCTTGGAGAGGAGTGAAGATACAGCTGGATCCAAACTTAGTCCCAGGCTTTTTCAAAGGTGTCAGGAGCCAATTTATTTCTGTCTCAACATTGGTTGTCAGAAGCACGTGGAGAAGGGGTTGCACGTGTGCCACTTGCAGGAGGCAACTACAAGAAGATGGGAGAAACCCTTGTCTCTGGGGTCACCTTGCCTGGCAACCATTTCAACAGTTCGCATGGGACAAGCATGCAGCAGACCACCACAGACACTGCGCCCTCCAGAGGGGTTCTCCAATCAGATGGAAAAAGGTCTCCACCCATGGGCTGCAGAGGAACATTAGACTGGGCCAATGGTCTCCTGTCAACAGGCAGCAGAACTTGGGAGGAGACAGGAGGCATAAAAATAACTGAGTCACAAGCTCTGGGGCTCTTTTGGCCTGTGCTTTTTGGGTTTTGTCTTTCTGGGCTTTTGGTCAGCTTCTTGTCCTTGTTCTAGCCTGCTTTTGCCCTCACTTGTCCTCCCTCTCGCAGGTTTCTTGGCTGGACGCTGGCTGACTCCAAGCGTCCCATTGCCTGTCCTGCCTCCCTGTGTTCTGACCGACGCCCTGCCTGCTTCGTTCCTGCATTCCTACATTCCTGCATTCCTGCTTCGCCGGTCCAGCCCGCCACCACGATCCCCACCGCCATCCTGTCCAGCGTTCCGGACCTCCCGCCCGAGCGCCCCCTCCCTCACTCACCTGGTGTCCGGCTGCCCCTGGCCGCAGGAGCTGTGCCTGTGGAGCCATGCCTCTCCGAGAGCTGCGCAGGCTCCCCAGCAGCCAGCGGGCACACACTCCCCGACACCTGGCCGTCGGCGGCGCTCCCTGACTTCCTTCTTTTCTGTCTTTTCTAATCTTCTTTATATTAGAAAGTAGGACAACTCCCTCTTTGTTACCAAAAAATTATTCTTAGATAAAATACTGTCTTGTTTGTCTAACTTCATTCTAGACCATCTGTTTTAAAAGAACTCCTCACGGCTCCCCACAGTGGAGTGTGACAAATGGTTTACATGTAAAGGACTGTGGAGATTTAATTGAGCTTTTAGACAACTTTCTCCCACATGATGAAGGACAGCAAACCAGATATATTTTATAAATTAATTATTGTGATAACGGTTAGACAAATAGATTCAATCAGAATTATTTACCACACAGTATAGGAACTATAACTACTACAATAGTACAATGCCCTATATAAGCAATATTGAAGCAAGTATTTCAAAGCAATTGTATTAAATCCAGTAAACCCAATTATTAAATAGAGACTGATGTTACTCACCCATACCAACAACCATTGGCGAGGGTCTTTTGCTCAGCCTCCAGAAGTAGCCTTGAGCATCAACCCCACCCAAGGGAGGAATCTCCACATATACTCCAAGCAGTCATATGTTAGAAGACTCTTCCATTAAAAAGTAAAACTAGGCCATTATAGTTTAAAATGATTCACTGTCAGTCATATGCTTCCAAGCCAGTTGCATCAGCTTAGCAGCTTTAGATAAGTTATTAGTAGTGAGACCTGTTTGTTCCTTTATCAGGATACTTTATTTGGTCTACTATACCTTCACCTCAGTCTCCAATTGTTTAACTTCCAGATTGACGTGTCAGACTGCTTTCAGCATTAGTCAACACCAAAGCAGAGTGACACCTCTCTCCATTCACTACTCGTAGTTTTGCTAATATGTTATTGTTAGAGTTAGTTTATCTAATTCTAGGCAGGGCATCCTGCTAAACCCCTAAATCTATGGGACCTGATGGGTACACCTAAGAATCCTCAGAGCTGGTTGATGTCATTGCAAAACCTCCCTCTATTTTTGAGCTCTTGGGTATCTGGAGACATCCCTGCTGACTGGTAGCTGGCTAACTTTGTCCCAGTTTTCAAGAATGGCAAGCAGGAGGACCCTGGAAACTACAGGCCTGTCAGTCTCACTTCAGTGCTTGGTAAAGTTATGGAGAAGATTATTCAGGGAGGTATTGAAAAACACTTGAAGGATAGTGCAGTCATCGGTCACAGCCAGCAGTGCTTCATGAGAGGAAAGTCCTGCTTATCAAACCTGATTTCCTTCTATGACAATATAATCTACCTAGCTGATTTATGAAAGCCAGTAAATGTAATTTTTCTGAACTGCAGCAAAATTTTTGATATTGTCTCTCCTATTATCCTTCGGGACAAAATATCTGGCATACATCTCAATAATCATGGTATGTAGTGGGTGAGCAACTGGGTCATGGGTTGGACACAAAGGGTTATAATGAATGGGGTGACATCAGACTGGTGACCTGTCACCTGTGGGGCTCCACAGGGCTCCATTCTCAGCCCAGTTCTCTTCAACATCATTATTAAAAATTTGGACAAAGGACTTGAAGGAATATTCCTCTGTAAGTTTGCTGATGACAATAAGCTGGGAGGAGCTGTTGGCTCCTTCGAAGGAAGGGAGGCCCTGCAGAGAGACCTCAGCAAATTAGAGGAATGGGCAATCACCAACCACATGAAGTTTATTCAACAAGGGAAGAGTGCCAGATTCTACACCTGGGGTAGGGCAACCCTGGATCGATTGACAGACTGGGAATGAGATGCTGGAAAGCAGTACCATGGAAAGGGACTTTGGAGTCCTGGTTGATGGCAAGTTGGACATAAGCCAGCAGTGCCCTGGCAGCCAGGAGGCCCAAGTGTGTCGTGGGGTGCATCAGGCCCAGCATTGCCAACCAGGCAAGGGAGGGGATTGTCCTGCTGTGCTCGGCACTGGGGAAGTCTCACCTTTGCTGGGGTGCGAGATTCCGAGCCCAGGCTAACTGCAGCACCAGCCAGCAGTCTGGTGTGACAGCAGCTGTAGCAGCAGAGCGGTGGCTCTGGTGAGGAGACTGGCTCTGGCAAGCTGATGCCTCGGGCGACTTCCCCACATCAGTGGTGAGGAAGCTTCGCACTTGGCCGAAGGTTAGAAGCGGCTCCAGCTAAGCACCAAGAAAGACAGAAGTCCGACAGCTGTCCGCAGCAGGAAGGGGGTTTATTAAGAGAACTTGGGGGGCTGCAGGCTACTGCCGACAAGGTGCGGGGCGAAACACGGTTTTAAGGGGCTCCGGGAAGGTGGGGTCACCCATCTCTGGGCAAATCGTAATACAAGGAACTAAGATAGACATGACATAACAACAAATGGGGTGCTAGTTGGGGAGGGGACACACCCTTTGGTCCAATTACCCTCTGCCCAGAGGAGAAGGTGCCAGAAAAGGAGCAGGGGCAGAAGGTGACAGACAGCGCTGTAACCAAGGAAACAGGGGAGGGGTCCAGGCGAAGCTGTAGCAACATAGGCGGGGATAAATGATAGACATTAAAAGGGATGCAGTGGTGGCGGGAGTTGCCATGACAACCAGGGAGGGGGACAGAAGACCGACAGGGACTGTGGCCGGAAGGGGAGCCCAAGGCAGAACCATTTGAACAGCTGAATGGGGGAGAACGGAACATGCCAACTATACAGAACTTATAAAACTATACATAAAACATTCTGAACAAATAGAACTAGAAACTCAAGCGCACCACAACACACCTTGAATATTGTGTGTGGTTTTGGGCACCACAGTGTAACAGACATTATGCTATTACAGAGAGTCTAAATGAGTGCTACAAAGACAGTGAACACTCTGGAGGAGAAGCCAGCTGAGGTCACTTGGTCTGTTCATCCCAGAGAAGAGGAGACTGAGGGGAGAGCTTATTGTGATCTTCAACATGATCATGAGGGAAAACAGAGGGCAGGTACTGATCTCTGCTGATCGGTGAGATCAGTGACAAGAATCACTTGTGACTAGCGACAAGACTCAAAGAAATTGCCTGAAGCTCAGTGAGGGAAAGTAAAAGGTTTTCATCCAGAGGGTGGATGAGCATTGGAACATGAGCGCCATGGGAGTGGGGGATCCCGACATCAACCCTGTCTGAATTCAGGAAGTGTTTGGACAATGCTTTCAGGACCCCAGGCTGTAATTCTTGTCCTATGCAGGACAAGGAGTCAGACTCGATGATCATGACAGATCCAACTCTGCTTATTCTATAGTTCTATGAAATTGTAATGCATACCAGTTGGTTCGTAGTCCAGCTTTTGATTCATTTCTGAGGTGAAATTCAGATCCCTAGATTTTGAACACAAAATCCAAATTTCCATTTATTCTGTGACATTGGAGCATTCACATCTAAAAGCCACCTTGGAAGCAGTGGTTTAAGTGACTTGCTCAGCATCACATGAAAAGTATTTTGTAGCATCAGACTCAACTCTGGAGCATGGCATACCTCTTTCTTCTTCCCTGTCCATTTTCCAACCTGCACACAAACTACCACAGAGACCCTAAGTGAAGCATATTTATTTGTGAAGTGAGATTCTTCTCATACCTGGTAACATCATCTCTTCTTCCTCCTTCTGAGCCTGAGTAAGAGCCAGCAGTGTGCCCAGGTGGCCAAGAAGGCCAGTGGCACCCTGGCCTGTATCAGGAATAGTGCGGCCAGCAGGAGCAGGGAACTCAATCTTCCCCTGTTCTCGGCACTGGTGTGACTGCACCTTGAGTGCTGTGCCCATTCCTGCTCCCCTCAGTTTGGGAAGGACGCTGAGGGGCTGGAGCGTGTCCTGGGAAGGGCAGCAGAGCTGGTGAAGGCTCTGGAGCACAAGTCCTGAGGAGCAGCTGAGGGAGTGGAGGTCTTTAGCCTGGAGAAAAGGAGGCTCAGGTTGTACCACCAGCTGTCACTCCCTACAGCTGCCTGAAAGGAGGGCGTAGCAGATGAGGGTCACTCTCTTCTCCTGGGCAACCACTGACAGGACAAGAGGACACAGTCTTTAGCTGCAACAGAAGAGTTTAAGGCTGGACATTAGGAAGCATTTCTTTGCAGAAAGTGATGGGTCATTGGAATCGGCTGCCCAGGGAAGTGGTGGAGTCCCTGGAGTCCCCCTGGAGTCACCATCCCTAGAGGTGTTAAAGAAAAGACTGGGTGTTGGACTTAGGGCCATGGTCTAGTTGACAGGACAGTGCTAGGTCATAGGTTGGACTTGATGATGGTCAAGATCTTTTCCAACATAAATGATTGTGATTCTGTGAAATTTTCATAAGGAAGTAAAGTATTTATTCACTATTAAATAACTATAGTAAACATGGATCACAATTCCCCTTAAGAACTTATGGCATGTTCTTAACTTTTTGGTATTTAAGCTTATAAAGTTTACCAGGTTTTTTAAAAATTTCCTATGCTCTGTAGAATGTATTTATGTATTTAAAATGTCTTCCTCATTCAGACAGATACAGTACTTCATAATATCTTTATGTAAATAAATTACAGGAAAGAAAATATTACAGTTCACCATTTACATTTTCTGTGACTCTGCACACTTTCAACTCATGAGTTTAATCCTTCAGTGCTTTTGAAAATCTGTATATATATACATGTTTGCATCTTTTTTCTTTAGATAAATGTTAATCCATTTTTGTGCTTCTCTGTGTGGATATATTAGTCCATTATTTTTACTTAATCACACAGCTACGAAGCCCAGAGGCATTAACAGCTAAACCTTCATGGAAACAGCAAAGTTGAAGGGTTTGCAAGGTACATGGGAGTGACTGGCCAAAATGTTCAAGTTTTGCATTAATTTATATCTTGTTTCTTCTGTAATTCCATGCCACAGCACAGCTAACCCAGCCGTAAGGTGTTAGGGCAGTGAGATATTTTCACCTGCCTGTTCTCTGCCAGCCAAGCAGTGTTTTAATTCTTCTCCAACTGGTGCAATTTTTCCACCTTGATGAATTTCCTCTTGTCTTGCAACTCTGTGTAATGACTCCTGCCACATTAAGATTCTAAGATTCTAAAACATACAAGTTTTAACACGGATGATTCTAAAAGGACAGCATGTGAGCTGGGAGCAGCTGATGTCCAAGAAGCTTTTGACGAGACTCGTATATGAAATAAGAAGATATCGGTACTGGTAGATCATGACTTTGTATTTTTCAGATTTGGATCATTTAATTCCATCTGCCAAAATACCCACAGCACTTTTCATCAGACTGCTAGTACTTCTTTTTTTCACTATGCATCTCCTTGCTGTACATACCACTGCCGTAGATACTGAGTGATGATTTACAGTGCATTTCTGGTATGGTGGTAAATAGAGAGGCAGACTACTCCATACACAGTACTGATGGTACAGACAATAATGTGGGTTGTGTTCAAACCAAAACCAATTACACAAGAGATCATCTAATTGTTTTTCCCACTAAATTACCCGTTTCTGTGATTTTCCTTTTATTATAGGCAGATTATTTAAAATTTCTTTTATAATTTGCTTCTGAATTCCATGTAAAAATATGAAATGCCACAAAATTTTACATATGCATAAAACATTCTGATGTAATTATTCTTTTGCCTCTGACTAAAAGTTATTTTAGATCCCTAGCTTGCACTCTAATAATTTTGATGCTGTATAAATACCACTGTCAGCTGCCTAAATGAATACTTTTATGAAGAACCAAGAAGAAAACCAATACCAATTTCGATGCGACTTGTGTGAAAAGACTTCATTAGCTCAAAAATGGGCAACTTAAATCTCAATAAATCCTCGGTGGTTTATTAATTAAATTGTACCTATTTCTTGTATAAGAGATGCAGGCCTTGTATCCACAGTAGATATTTGCTGTGGTAAATCGGTATTTAGATAGTAGGTATTTAGGTCTAAGTAGAAAATAATTGTTTCTAAATAAATTTGACCCTCAAATTACTTTTTCAAGCTATCATTTTTCTCCATTAGGTACTTGTTGCAATATTGTAACAGCCAAATATTTTCAAAATAAAGGAAGTGTACTTCGATAGGAAATAGATATCCTGTGGTGAAGCCTAAAAACGCAGTATGAGTAAAGTAGTTTCAAAGTGTGGTTCCACTGCACCAAAATCGAAGAAAAGTGTAATAGATCATATAGTCTCAATGTATGCCTACTGTCCTGTCCTTGTGAAATATGTATATCCATATCTAAGTCCATATAGACTGTAGTATTACTGAAAAAAAAGCCAAGGCTCTTAGATCTTTATGATGCTTTTGAAACAATAATAATAGGATTTTTGAAAAGATATAATATTTTAATTGGGTCATCTGTTTGGGTCTTTAAGGTTTTTCTATGTTACTCTACATGACAAAAAACAATGATAGCTCATCCAGTAGAAGTAGTACAGGGCTGGAATTGATAATTAATTCTGACAATTTCCTAAAATGCTGCTATTTTTCCACTGCTGAAAAAGTCTATCGTGGATCAGTAGAACACACTTTCCATCTCTCAAACAAAGTGTATTCAACTTTTTGCAGCAACCTACTGGAATACAGATAATATTCTTTAACCTGCTGCTAACTTTGAATGTTTATCTTGATTAGTAGTGTGATTTAGGTCTGTATTGATACATTTTGATCTAAAAAATGCCATTGTTAAAATAAAAAGCCTGGTAGCTTAATCATATAATCTTAATAGTGACCAAACACTTCACACAGTACAATATGCAGTTAAAAGGACAAAATTTTCTGGATTGACAAGTAAAGCTGTAGTGTTTATTCCCAGTGGGGCTGTAAACTGAGGTCAGTTTTTCTTTTCTGGCTTCCACTGTAGCCAGAACATTAGCACATTGTGTTTGGAAAGAACATCAGCACATTATATTTGGAAAGAAGAAAACAAGATAGGTGTATGTCTCCACAGAAAAAGTAGGTAGAAGTACAACTTCCAGATTTGTTTCCCATATTTTCCATACTGTGACAGATTGTATGTTAAGTAACTTAAAATAAATTTTACATGTATAATGGGAGAATGTTAAGTTCAAACTTCACTATAAAAATTTCATTTACTCTCAGGATAAAAAGTCTTACTTGAAATAATAGGTATGTTTCAATACATTTAAATATAACACATTTTACTATTCAACTCCTCTGTAACAGTTAATTTTTTCCCTGTTCGAGATACTTCTTTTACACTAAATTAAGGGCAAAGAAAATGCATAGGTATAAAAGTTCTGCTTTTTCAAGAGTTTGCCACAATATAGATCTGTAATCACACTAAGAAAACAAACAAAAACCACTACAAAACATGAAAGCAACCACCTACACTCAAATAAGAAGACATATGGGAACAGCTCCATGGCAATCTAATTCCTCAGCACCTTGTCTTCTGAAGTCAGCATTCTTTTCTGATATAAAGGGAATAGAAAAAAATTGCAAAGGAAAATTTGGGATTCTAAACATAAAAAAAGTGGAACATAAAATGCAGGATTATAACTGACTGTATTTACTTACTGTTGCAGTGAATTGTGCATTTGCCTTTGATTCTCATACAGGAGACAGAAAATTCTGTAAAAACTGCCAGTAAACAAAATCACAAGAAAATATTTTTAGAAGGCTCATAGTTCTGAACTTTTATAACAACAATTTTAAGCTTTTCCAACACTTACTTTTTGTAACAGTTTACTGACATAAGAAATACTGTCTGAAGTTGCTAACAGAACATAATTAATCCAGTAGATATGTAACTTTATTTGAGAGGAACAGAAGCTCCCTAGTACTACCTAAATAACTTGTTTTGGAATGTTGTTTAAATTCCATTTGATTTTTTTACATTTATTTGATTTGTGCTCTCTCACTATGTCTTCTAAGACATACACGCAACAATATTGAACTCATTTCCATTTTTACAACACTGTGAAATTGTTCCTACCTTTTCTTATCATCTGAGTTGATGGACTAATTAGAAGCAGTCAAGGTTATATCTAGGTGTTCCAATAAAAATGTTTCTAATTGCCCCAATACTGAGAATAATAATTCAACTACAAATCTTTTCAGTTTGATTCATTCCTTTCTTCCTAACGAAGGATTATGTTGATGGGTTTCAGGTAATGGAAGTGGGTGGCTTAGGAGGGGCATCAAAACATCTTTACAGCTTTAAGTAATGTGATTAAGTTTCATAAAGTTTGTTTTTCTTCTTAAAATCTTGCAGAGGTCAAGTACTTATAGGATTCCCTTGGAGCAGTGGTTGAGAATTTGGATGAATTGACAGTAGTAATCTCTTGAAATGTGTTCATTAGTTCCAAAAAAATTTGAAGTTATTTTCCACCTCACACAACTTTAGTTAATAAACAGGGGGAGGAAGCATAATTTTTTAATGTTCTTCATGTCCTTAATTAGCAATTTTTTCTACAGGATCTCTTCTTAGTTTACAACTTGTTATTGGTTCACACTTCTGTGGTCATTACTGAGTAGACAGTCAGGGTTGACAAATATTTTGAAGTTGACTAGTTGAGTTCAAACCTTTGCCCTGCCAGTAATCTGAACTGAACTACATGCTCATGGAGCTTGCAGAAAAATATATCATCATCAACTACAACAAGAGAGGGGAGCTTTAAATTTTTTTGAGATTTCCTCTACTTTCCTATTAGGAAAGTGTGGCAGTTAACAGCTTTTCATTGCTTATTTTAACAGTTTCATGGGCCTGCATAGTCTACAAAATCAAAATAGTAATTTATATTAGAAATACAGTAATTTAGGGCTTTAAAATGTTGCTAAAATATGTTTATAATTGGAAATCCGGTGCTTGACACAGCAGGAAAAGTGACAAGTGGTGATTCAGTGTACAAATAAATTACACTGTGTCATGAAATATATTTTAGACTATAAGTAGTATTAATAACACCCTTGAGAACACCCATGCCAGTAGTGGGCATATTCTTAACTCCATTTTTAAAGACGGATTGCCCATTGCTGTCACGATTTTGGCTTCAGTGACCCTGGGATGGTGTCAGCCAGGAGCAGTGGCTAAATAGAAGGATGGGCACGATTGAGTTACCTGAAACAGAAGAACTTTATTAAGAAGAAAATAACAAAGAGGGAAGCCAAGCACAGTATGGGGCTAACCACAAAAGGCCAGGAACAGGGGCAGTACAACAATATATACATGGAAGGTTTAAGGGAGGATCTGAGGGCAGGGATCCAGTTATAAACTGTGATTAGGAATATGTAAAACAATAGAGCAAATAATAACCAATCAGGAGGGGAGAGCTAGGGAACATTCTAGAAACATAATCTTGTAGGGATAGCTTTATCAACATATTAACTTCCTTGGGCCAGCTGTTCTTTAGCTTGCGCTATCTAAACAAGCTGTTCTCCCTCCCAGGGTCTGCCTTCCTTGGGTCTGAAGCTAGAGCCTGCTGCATGGTGAGCCAAGGCCAAGTCTTCACTAGACCCTGGAGGACCCACTCCAGCAACTGCCACCCTTGAATCAGGCTATACACTGGAGGAAGAGGGGCTCACAGAGCTCTGGAAGTTTCACAAATGAAAGTATGTTCAGTTTGTGATTGATTGGTGGGATTTGGTCCACATTTGTTTGTTTACTGTCCCGTAAATTATGACATGTTTAGGGTTTTTTGGATGCCAAAACTTTTAAGGAGTGTAATTTTTACAAATGAATGAGCATATATTGGTAAAAATACTTGCCATGACACCAATTAAGTGCTGATTTTAAATGCTTAGAGCCAGGGATGGTATTTTTTAAATCTGGTGTTGTTTGGCATGAATGAAAGCCATGTTGAAGTTCATAGAAGCAGATGTCAAAACATCAGGAGCTCACTATGTAGAGAAACTTCAGTCTCTCTGCCATAACCACATGACTAGGGGTGGCAAAGTTTTTTTAACGCATGAGTTATCAGGGCGCAAGCCTGCTCTGACACAGATGCCTTGTGGGAGGGCCTTGAGCAGTGATATATCTATCCCTTAGTACTGCAACCACGTTACATTCCTGTGCTCACTTTCAAGTCTACTCTATAGAATCAGTGTTATAAGAAAAAAAAAACAACACTGAACAAAACCACAGAGGAAAGAGAACTCAGCAGCCCTTAATAAATATTAAAATAAAATTAAAATTCAAAATTCTGAAGTTTCAAAAACTTCAGGAAAAGAGCACAAAAATTAAACAATACCAGACTTTCTTCTCATAAACTTTTCCAAGTTCATTATTGAAGCCCATTTTATTTGTGGACTATTTGAAAATATTAAGCAATTAGCTAGATTTTATTAACTTTTTAAAACATTGAATTGATGAAGCAAATATAGATGCAATTTCATTCCTTCTTTAACTCTTGGAATTTCCTGTCAAATTCCGAAGATTTTTTTAACACAATGGCATGATAATTTTCATTGACAAATTATTGTGGTTAAAAACAGTATTAAAATGTTACTAAGTAATATTAGTATGTATTTTTTAGAGATTATTTGCTTGCCTTCTGAACAAGGAGCACAAGAAAATACAGCATGTGCTGGTAATGCATAATTCTTAAAGTTGTTGTGCAGTGGTAAGAGTGGCCGTTACACCTATTAGTACAATTAAACATATTTTAGTGTCTGCTCACTGTTAATGCATTTTCCCTTGAACTTCTAGAATTTTTATCTTGCAGTATTTGCAATCAGAAGGTCAAAACTGATTTATTGGCTTGGCTTGGAACCAGACATTTTGCCTGCCTTCTGTAAAAATGAGAACAATAATTTTTTTAAAATCAAAATTAAAAATATATATTTAATTTTCTTCTATAAAAGGTCCATTTTGAAACCCGATCTTCCACTGGTATCCAGGGTTTTGTCTTGGAGCACAGCATAAACAGTTTAAGGGCAGTAATGTGGATTAGAAAGTATGTAATATGTGGTGTAAAAACTTCATAACATTCAGAAATAACTATCTAAATTGGATTTTAATTTTTCTTTTTTGTTGTCAAATGTCTCAGACTAAAGAATTCAGTTCATGCAGTTTAAACAAAATCATTATCAAAGTGATTTATTGGTTTCTTAGCAATACTTAATTCACATGCAATCATTAAATTATGCATTTATTGTCAATGTCAATAAAAGAAAAAAAATTCTTCTAAAGGACGATGGTAATAGTAGTGGTGGAAAAAATATTTTTTCCCAAATAAGCAGTTTGACATAAGTCCTTCCTGCTAATTTGTTATTAGTGCAATTTTCTAAATTGTATCCAGATTTGGGGTTTTTGTTTTGTTTGTGGTGAGTTTTCTCTTGAAACATTTTCATTCCCCCATTCCATTACAAATACAGAAAACCCAGGAAGTCACTGTGAAAAAAATGTATTTCCCCATACATCCACTAATTCTCATTGCTGCATTTGTTTTTTTTTTTTTCTTTTTCTTTTGTGGGGCATCAAAGTTTTTCAGTTCAAGTAAATTGAAAGAGCTAATAAAACACATATTGTAATTAAGATACTTGCTTTCCTTTTTGATCTGAACAAAAATCTTATTGTGTTTAAGAAGCACTGGTTTATTAAATAAATATGGTTTTGTTGAAGAAAAAGCTAATTTTCAATTATATCTGAAAGTAAAATTAATATATCTACTCATGAGGTAATTGCTTTTCTGTAGTATCTTATTAGGTGTCTAATAAGGCAGTTTTAAAACGTAGTGAAGCCTTCTGCTGGCAAAGACATTTCCATTGCTTGGAAATACTGTTGGTATAAATCTTCAAAACACACATTTTAGAGGTCTTGATTTTGTTTTGTCAAACTCTTTTTTGCCATGTCTGATTTTGAAGTGAAGAGGTAAGAGAAAATAAATGGGATAGTCAGCAGAGTTTACGGTCGTTTAGAAACTCAATTTTCATCAGAGTAGAGCATTTCCAGGAGTATATTAAATGTCTTTGTTCTGATCACAGGCTTAAACTCAGGATTAAGACAAGCGCATGGAAATTATAAAACTTCTAGTAATAATTCTGGATCCTAGCTAAATGCATCTTGTTGTACTGTAAACATGCTCTCCCATCTTACTATGTGCCTTTTCATTTTTATCTAAAAATTAGCCATCTCATTGTAATGGTCAAACCAGACAAGTATTGCTATCTTTGCTTTATTATTTCCATCTAAGGAATTCATGCTTATGATCCATTTTGACTTTATATAGCATCTTTGTACCAATTAAATTCACTTCAAACTAAAGTTATTGTACTTGACTGCATAAATGCGCCTTAATTACAGGAATAGAACTATAGCCAGATCCCTGAATCAGTGTGAATTAAAACATCACTCTGCAGCCAAACAGAAACATGTTCCCAATCACTGCACTTGAATTACTGTTATATAGCTTGGGGCTTGTATTAAAATCACTGAATAATTGCAATCAGATTATTATAATCAAGTACAGGAGTAGTAATTACAGGTTACAGTCATTTTAAGCTGCCCTAAAAGTCCCATATACTGATCATATGCATATTAAAAGTTTATGTTAGTGATAAAATTAATGAACAGCAGTGTAAGTGCCTGTCTGTGGGATAGGTGTCACATATCTTACCATACAGAGAGTTGACTTTGCAAAGCAAGGACACTCAGCCTATTTACATTCTTTTTTTGTGTGTTCTCATCAGAAAGTTATCCACAAGGATGGGGGGGAAATCCTCCATCTATTTGCAGCATAATCTGCTGCTTTACTCCATCCAATTTTTTTTCCAAAAGAATGTTGCCATTTGTCATTGTAAGATTTCACCAGGAGCATTGTTTGCATCTATTTATTACACTCACTATTAAGACAGTATTAACCCATGAGAATTGAGCAAAAGACAGAAAGAATATGAAACTTTGTCAGTATTTAGACATTAGAGACATAAACACGAAGTTTTATTTCTGGTGACTATTGGAGGAGAGCATAGAGTAGAAATTAATTTAGGATATGAAGAATAAGTATTAAAACTTTTCCAACCTGCTTCATGTTCTTCCTTTGAAGAGGCCATACAGTAAATAGGTGCTTCTGATTTCTTGAGAACTTCATTAAAAAAAGAAATCCATGCCATATTAATATTCTGATTGAAAAAGAAAAAAAAAGGACAAAAATCTTTCTATTTTAACTATACTCATCTTGGTTTTTAAATCAAATGATGAATATGAAATAAGAGATAAGAACTGTATGGTGATGGTCGGAGTCTAAATTAGATCCTGAGCTGAAATAATCATGCAGCCTCTTATTGCTGAGCAATATCTTATGAACATGCATACTAACCACAAAATCATTTAATTATGGTTGTACAAGAGAAAGGAAAC
>JAWWEY010000130.1:2043535-2055878 GCA_035582745.1 Loriotus luctuosus
AAAGGAAACATGAGTGCAAGACGAAGTCTAGCAGGAGCAAACACAGTGAACATGCAGAGGGACCACGTGAAGAAACATGATGTTGAGGGTTTCATATCACACCAAGGTGTCAAGGGGCATTTTCTCAGGGCCTTTATTCAGACAGTTAGCAGGGGATTAATGTAAAACAATTAAATGTGAATGAATAAGAAAAACTTGCATAGATAACCAGACTATTCCTTTTCTTGTTTCAGACTACTTCTAGCCACCAGAACAGCTACCATAAGCCAGAAAAAAAGACCAGCCAAACACTCAGATGCTGCTGCTGGAAAATTACATGCTATGTTTCAGTATCTGGGTTGCAGAGAAGCCAAGTTTGCCCTTTGGCTGCCCAGAGTGGCTGGCTCAAGATGCTGAACAAGGCAAAAAGGGAGTAAGCAACGTGAATGGGGTTGAAACACAGGTCCCAGAAGAAGGTGGTTTGGTCCAACGGGATAACAAAATCTCCAGTGAGCTTTAGAGCTTATAAAATATCTGCTGTAATTTATGAACACAATATTTATAAATGCACTTCACAAAATATAGATCCCTGTCCAATTACTGAGGTGTAACATTTGCAATGAGATCCAACTGCGTTATCCTCTGAGAGCTCAGACGAGGTTCAGGAGTCTGGAAAGCCTGGTTCTCACTGTTACAGTATTGTGTTCAGCTTCATGGAGTGAACAGGCTGGCTTGGGTGCTAGGAAGGATGATGCTTCTAACCAGTGTGAAATGAGAGGACTTAAACAGATAAATGCATACACTTTAGAGAATTCTTCTTTTTAAAATGGTGTCTAGCAAATACTTTATGATACAATGGTTTACAATATCACCATTAATGAAACATATCTCAGTAAAAAGGACAGATGCATGGATTTTCACTTGCAAAGCATAGTAAGGTCAATTATTTCCAAAAAATTGCTGACATGTACTTCACCTTAACCCCATAACACATATTAAAGTATTGTTTTTCTCTGAGAAGCTCACTTAGGAAAAAAATTATGACTGTAAAAACACTGCATGGGAAAAAAAAAAGAGAGGATAAACCTAAAAGTTTAAACTGCCTGCAGAGGTCAGGAACATTCCCACAGTGTAAATAATTGTGGTTTTATTGGTATTGAACCTGCAAGAAAAAGTATTTCTCTCTTCTCAAGCAGCAGGAATAGCCCTTCTGGCCTCTCTTGTTCCATCTTGTGGATTCACAAGTCAATGCATTTTGAAATGTTTCTAGCAAGCACATGGCACTTACAGGGTTTAGATCTGACACATCACAACTACAGTTAAGAGTAAAGTCCGAAGGACTTCATATATCATGGACTATTTTGTTCCCCAAGTTAGTTTATTTGTTCAAAATACTTCAGTGCCTTCTGTTAGGAGACTTGCTGGATTTGGAGTACTATGTGGAGAACCATGGAGAAGTGATAGGTGTTTAATGTGCAGCAGTTGTGACTGGAGTGCAGGGGATTCACCATGAGGAACACCCCACTTGGTGTATGACTGATCCTGTGAATATGAGCTAGTAGAGATGTGAAAGTTTCTAGTAACAAGGAAGAATTTTTCCTTTTCTCTCTTACATATTTGCTTCTAAAATCCTATGTTTTGCAGCATTTGGGGAAATTCATAAAATGTGAATTTTGATAAGCAAACTGTTGAATGAGAAAAATTCACTGATAGATACTGGGTAGATAATTACTCCAGTATTGCCTACAGAACTTTAAAAAAAAATTTGTTCATTTCTGCTTCTCTAACACACACTTTGAAGGTATTCACCATCCTTTAAATCTTCCTTTAACATCACATTCAAGACTTCAGACCAGATATATTTTTAAGATTTCTTGCAACAATCAAGGCAGGGACTCAGACCAGTAAGGATACTGAGGTGTTTATGCAGAGAAGCGAGCTGGTTTTATACACTTCTTCAAGACACAGTATTTCCTGATGTAGTGTTTTTCACTAAGAGAGAGTAGCACATATTGCCATGTCAGCAACAGGCTTTCTTAATGTCCTCATAGGGGCAACCACACGCCGCTCAGGTGTCTGGCAGCTTCTGGCAAGCTCCTATCCCAAGGGCGTCTGCCATGCGGCACGTCCAACCCCAAGGTCATACAGAGACAAGCTTCTCTCCTGCTATGGCATTCCACAGGCATGTTCTGCACCCTGCAACCCAATTCTATCTCATCTTTCTCTACAATTTCTTTGTTATTTTCAGTGTCCTACAGTTTTCCATAGGTCCAAGGAAGGTCAGATTTCATCCGAGTGGAATCTCATATGAGGAAAATTTACACAAATAAATTTGTTCTGGTCTTTGTAATTCTGTATGTAACACAGAATGTTCCTAAAATTGTAGCATCTAAGCTTAACTTCTGTCATATGAAAGAAAAACAGATGGAAAAGCACAAAACTAATATGACTCTTCAGTCTGAAATGGTTTTGCATCTCTGTCAGTCAGAGGTGAATTTGGGGGTCCACTGAGAAGAATTTTCTGTACCATCCTTCCAGATGTCTGCACAGCAATGTCCCTTTTCTTTACACATTTTCTTAAGTATTTACAGGGTATTTTTGTACTTTTAGACAGAAAAGCATGGTGAAAAACATACAAGGGACAATTGTTTTCAGATGCAAGAAAAAAAATTACTCCAATTAACCTATTCAAAACATGCTGATTAGAGAGAAATCTCTCTGATGCTGGTTTGGTTTTTTTAGAACAAATTAGAAAGTAAATGTCCCAGAATTAATTCCCACTAGATAGCTGCATATCTAAGGCATTGTTTTATACACACCTTCCTGGGAATCATTGATTGGTACTGAGCCAACATTGCAAGGTTACTTTATATTATACTTGTGTGATTTTGTGAGTTGCTGTTTTGGTAAATGCATCCACAATAACCCAAATCAGCTGGTTCTGCATTTATAATAAAATTAAGCACAGTTTTGCTGGGATTGCAAAGGAATTGAGCTTCCAAAATTTCACTGCATTATGCTTCACGAAAAAACAGCCTTCAATGCCTTGCCACTTGAATTTTAGAAACACGTCCTCATGCAGTCCCTGTTCAAATTAGCTGGATTTGGACGAGTAAGCTCAGTTTGATCAAATTATGACATCAAGTTGTGTTGACAAAACAGAAGTTTCCACTAGTGTTAGTAGAATCTTTAATTTAATGAATCTTATTGGACTAAAATGTGTTAAATTCAAAGTATAATCTACAGAGAAGACAAAAGTATCAGAAGGTTCTGATCCTGGAAGTAGATTGCATCTATTCTACTCAGTCTGGGACTACTCAATCTACCATTAATGTCTGCTCTTGATTAGAGATTGAATTTCTTTGGTTTTAGAAAAACAATTTAGAACTTGTTTATATTTATAATGCTGTTACTTACTCTGAGAAAGGTTTTTTAACACCAAGTAGTAGACAAAAGCTTGAATATTGGTGTGCAATGTAGTGACATAGTTTTGCTGAAAGTTACATCAGTGATCCTATAGAATACTGAGGGTCTATCAGCTTGTGATATACCTTAATCAATGACATGGCAGTGCTCTACATTGTACAGCTTTCAATTTAATACTGAATAGTCAAACCAAATTAAATTAATATTACTTATTTTATCAGATGTGTACATAAACACCTCTTTCCTTAGGCCTACTGCCTATGCAGTAGTAGTTTTTCATGAGCCATTATACAAACAGGATGCACTGGAAGTTAAAGATCTAAAACTATAAGACTAATAGAAATTATGTGAATGGCCTGAGGATAACTCAGGTGAATCCCAGCATTTAGAAGAATGAAAAATACTCTTAGGTTGTCTTAAAGCTATCATGATAAGTATGTTATTCAAGGTTAATCTCTCCACAATCTCTCTCCTGGCTCCAAGCCACTATGCCAGCTGTGTTGCAGATGTGTGAGGTCACGCACAAAAAATAGTGGAATTGTTCCACTCTGACACTGAGCTTTAGCTCTCAGCCAGTGAGATCCTCAGAAACCCAGTTCAGAAAACGTTAGCATTCCCGTAGGATGGGCATGTTCCAATATGATACTTGGCTTCACAGCAGGTGAACAACTCCTTGTCTCTGTCAAAGTCTGGTTTGAGGAGAGGTTCTACTAATCAGGTTTGTCCATTATGTCTGCACTAATGCATAACATTTGAAATATAAGACTTGCTCCATTCCTCTGGAGACTGAGTCTCTGTTTCCTCCACAGGGCTGTAGAAATTATAGCACTTCAGTGAATTCACCCAATAATTGAGGCTGGAGAGGCATGTTCCTCTGATTTACGGATTACCTCTAAATCTTAGTAAATCTGAATTTTAGTTTGTTTGATTGCTTCATTCTGCCCTCAAGACTTTCAGGCTTACTGTTTTAACCTTGCTTACATTCCCCATAAACTTCAGGATTTGGATTATTACCCAGTTAATAGCAGTAGTGTTTTAGAGGAAATTTAACAACAATTTTCAAGTTTCTACTGCAAATTACTAAATATGAGAAAAGATAGGATGCTTTCCTCACAGTAAATTTTTGTCCACAGCAGCACAATAAGTGTATGTTAAACTCTTTCCAACATGAAGCCCGTGAAAACAGACAACATAAGTCAGCTTGTGGTCAACTCCTTTTTTTTGGTGCTCAAAAATGCCAAGATGAAATATCCAAATTTACAGTTTTGAAGACTTCACTGGTACCTTCCTTCACCTTTCTTAATTTTTCACTAATATATAGCTGTCAGATATTGTATCTTAATAATGAGAACATAGTATTGAATTTATGAATTGTTGATAATGCTCCGGTACAATCTGGTGTAGCAGAAGCTAAAGTGCTCTACCATTTAAATCATATCCAAATGCATACTAGCAACAGTACGCCTAAACAATCATGTTTCTCTAAAACAGAAAATTTCCCCCAGTTTCTGTGTGTTGGAATTATGATGATCATTCTGCTTTCAAAACAGGACATGCAAAAATAACAAATAATTTTTTTTATTCTCTCTGACATAAAAAACCATCCCACATAAACAGACCTTTAGAGGGGGTCTAATTTAGATTTCACCAGCATTCTCCTGATAGACGATGATGATAAATTGTTATCTTAAATATAATGTGTCATTTAGTACAACAATAAAATCGAACGAGAATCAAGTCTGCCACTCAACAGAATGATGGGGGAGGGATGGAGGAGGAACAGCAGAATATATAACTAGAGTTTAGTGGAGATATTAAAAAAATACCAGTTATGTATTTCTAGTGACTTGAGTCTTTTAATGTTTCACCATGTTCTCAATCCAGAAAAAACATCTAAACCTAGCACAATAATTTCAAAGATATGATATAAAAAATCAAGCAGAAAAACTTGACAGAGCAAGGCTCCCGATGAAGCTGTGTACTATTGATTAACACTACTTTTTGAAATGTTAATTAGTTTTACGCTTAGCGGCTTGTCATTGTCTAAAAGGGCATAGGAACAAACCTTTCAGAGTGAAGGCTGAGAAGTTTTTAACTCTTTCATGAAAGGAATTGGTGCACATTCCTTTGCTTTCAATAGCATCAGGAGCAGACAAGAATTAATTAGCTTTGGTGATCAGTAAGATAAAAGAATGCATCTGAATTAGTTAGTAATGACAAGAGGGTGAAAGAAGTATGAAGTAAATTAAGATGTACAGAGCAGTTACTGTCCATGGGGTAACTTGATCCTCTTTATCAGGACAGACAACTTAGCCAAAATATGGAATTATCTCCCCATAAGAATGATGTCTATCAATGTTTGCAATTGCTTTATTCATTTAAGTGCAAGTTGATGGTGCATTGAAGACTGTAATGGATGGAAAATTGAAGGAAATCTAAGGAATGAAATAATGATGATGTAAGAATATGTTTTTTCATGATGCATTTCAATTTGAGTCATTACCTTGAAATCTTTGAAAAAATGGGGGGAGCAAGGGTGTAATATATTTTCCTCATATTTTTCTGTGCTTCTAATGAAACTAAAATCTGGAACAAAATAAAAGAATTTCCAACTTTGGTAACTCCTCCTGTGCATAATACATGGACCACAAACCTACCTGATAGTACCTCAAATATTAAGCTAGAAATTTATCAGCCTAACATGAAAAATCAAAGTGCAGGGAGATAAGGCACTCAAGCTGACTTATCACATACAGTGACCAGCAGAACATAAAGCACTGCTCTACCTTCACCCCTCAAAAGTCATATCCCTGTAGCAGGGGGGAGACTACGCTCTGTTTCTCCCAGTTTTGAATTTGTTTCAGCAGGCTCATTTCTCCCAGCCTGTAAATACAGCATATTTCTTGCACACAAAGATCATGTATACATTTTCAATTACCAGAGAAATGTAAAAATGTGGTGTTAAATTTGAATTAGACAAACCCATAAGTGCTCCATTTGGGTTTCAGATTGGCCACAAAGCTCAGAGAGCTTGGCAAAGCAGAGGCACTTCCCACTATCTGTGCTAAGGGAGTGGTATCCTGTCATGAGGAAATACTCTTGGCTTGTCCCTATAGTTTGCTGAACACCTTTCCATATTATTGTAATTCGTGGCATTTGACAGATTTAAGCAAAAATATAAATTCTTTTACTGCTTCAAGTTTCTGTGGGAAGGCTTCAATCAGTTTCGTTTTGCAGACAGGCCAAATTGTTTCCAAATGCAGAATTTGTGATGTAGAGGATTTTCTTTTTCCCCTCAAGGGGGATTCTCTGGTTGTGGTTACTCTGTGGAAAACATTATCCATCCTGTGAAATATTTTACTTCTTTTTGTCATGTGTCTTTTTCCTCCTTCCCATGAAGTTCTGAAATTAGTACATTCCAAGTGAACTTTGGCTAAATTTAAAAGGCTTAATTATGAAACATGATAAATTGGAAAATCCCTTCATATCAATTCATAATTTTCCCAGAAGAAGTTGGCTTATATGACATGTAAATCAAAATCTGGAGATGACTCTATTTTATTGAAAAAAAACCAAACAACTTTATTGTGTCCCTAAGTGTAAAAATTTCATGCCTTTATTCTGTTCCATGTATGTTTTCAAGAGAAACAAAAAACCTGGAAATGTTTTTAGAAACTACATAAGCTGCATTATGTATGCAATGTAGGTATAATACTACAGTGATCAGCAACTATAATGTAGAAGGTAACTTGTGAGAGTTTTTTTATGCTTCTCAGTACTATAAAGGAGTGTGAGTGGATTTTAAGCATTTTGATTAGCACCACCAAGATTTTAATGCTTTATTTGAACAGTTTGCTATAGGGCAAACACATTTGGTAGACAAGTAAAATGAAAGCATGGGCATCAGGTTCCCTGTTTTCTATTAAGTAATGTTGCGAAGTAAGCAGAAGTTGGATTCGGATATCAGATAATTATCTCCACACTATGTGTCACAGTAAATAATTTTAATTGGTTTAACTTCAGGGACCATTACTGGCCTAATTAGAAACATGAAAAGGCTACAAGTATTAGAAAATATCCTGAAGGAATGAGAACATTAGCAATCCTGTCAAGCCATTTTTAAAATACTACACAGTAGCAGTCACATTTCACTAAAATGCAGCTTACTTGAAAGGTGCTTTTTAGGAAAATGGTACTTGTGGTTTTGTAACTTGATGGGCAAGCATGGAGAATTTGTAGTGCTTGACGTATACTAATCTCATCCTGAATTCTGTTCTTAAAGACATAGGTTAACTTTGTTCAATACAGGAATTATGAGAGATTAGGGCCCGTGAGGAATTTCACTTGGTTAAAAGAATAAGAAAATAAAATAAGATAAATCACCCAGGTTGTGTGGTGTTTAGAAGGATGGGATGTTACAAAAATTTTCAGCAAAATTATGTCAGCCTCTTAGTGCTTTGGTGAAGGTTTGTAAAAATGTCTCTTTAGATTTTCACTCTTCAACTCTGCATCAAGGTTTTGGATCTTTCATAAGTATCCACACTCCAAATGAGATGATGAGTTGTGCTCAATGACACCTTCTGGTTTAAATGCTTCTCTCTGTTGCTTTTAAAAACTTCCTAGCCTCTAAGAAAAGACCCTATGGCTTAGAGGTCTGGTCTTTGACTCCTCTGTAACTGAAAGCCAACAGGCAAGCAGGGTTAGTTCAAGGAGGAGTTATTTAACAGAGCTCAGATCTCAGTGTTAACTTCCTTACTCTTGCAAAAACCCAGACACAGAGCTTTCCTTCATTTGCACTTAGCTGATTCATGTAAACATTATGAAAAAATTTTAAAAGTCATTGCTTGCTTTTATGGAACTTTATGGTTGACTTCGGATTTGCTCTGTCACTGTGTTTGATTTGTCTACTTCGCTTACTAAGGGTTTATTTATTACTTAATCCTTTTACAGATGTTGCTTGCTTTTTAGATGTTGCTGAGCACCACTACATGAGTTACAATTGTGCATGTTTAGAGACTGAGGCTGGAGAAAGGAAGGAAAACATGCTACTGAAGAAAAACATCATTTGCTGCTTTATCTGGATGTGTTTTTCAACTGGGTCCTCATTCTCTCTTTTGTGGTATTTTATATAATATGCCTGAGGTGGCACAATATATACTACAGTGGAAAATTTTTATGACAACCTTAAGGGAATGATTAATGTTATGCTATATGTTTACCAATAGAGGCAGGATAAAATCTTGTGTGGGAGGAACAACAATGGAGACTGCCAAACACCTACAGTGTTTTACTGCTGGAGAAGAGGATCAAAGATTTGAGCAGGTCACACAGCTTGAAGAGTTGATCAATACCTGCAAAATAAGGGATATTTTTGTTGATGATGAATCCCATAAAGCTAGGCATATGTAAAATATATGCATAATCTATTCATGATTAATCTCTATTCTTTTATTCCAATGTACACATGCATGGTCAAAAATACATTTCCAGCTCATCATCCAACTCATCATTTCCAGCAATAAATTGCTCATCTATATCTTAATCTTGTTCATTAAGTTCATTATGTAGGCTATACTCCACCTAACAAGTAAACTCCTTTTTTATTTTTATGCAGTTTCAGTGACCATTATTTTTTCTCATAAAGGACATGCTTAGTATATCTTTTTCATAACTCTGTTTTGCCGGGACTTTCTTGTCCACTAATAAACAAAACATATTCAATTTTTGCAGAGTCTCTGCCCAATATAGCTTTATTCCTCCTGACCTTTCATTTGTCTATGTCTTAAAGTGCCTTAGTAAGGCATCATCTGAAAGCCGAATATACTATATAAGGGTACATGATTTTTTACCAAATGTTACTTTCAGACATTTTCTGTTCCTCCTCTAGCACTCCCTGATTTTGAAGACCATTACCTATTGAATAAAAATTCCCATTGAGTTAGCAAAGGTTTTTCTGGTACAAGAGTGCTTACAATGCTTAAACCCTTAAAAAGACCAATAGATCATGCATGAGATTCAAAAATAACTTTACCTGTCCATTGGTGTAAATACAAGAAAGCAGAGAAAGTGTGAAAGTGCTGAAACTGTTGAAACTTGAGACACACATTAGATAGCGAATGAATATGTAAAGCTTTGATTTTGTCAAAGTAATGAATATACCAGCATAGTCACATAAGACTTAAAATGAAGTGTCTCAGCAAAATGGTTTTTTTGTGACTGCTTAGTTTTCCAGTTATATATTGTGAGAGGTTTTAATGGTACCTGATATCTTTTTGTACTTTATCTGTAAAGGTACAGCAGCAGCAAAGTATACAAGAAAGTGGCTTGTGATATGTAGTGAGAGGTTCCCTTTGATGATCTCAGTGAAAAATTCCAGAAGCAGAGTGCAGAACACCCAGTTGTGCACAAAAAATAACCTCATGGTGAGGTTTGGATGGAACACCTGTACCACAAGCTGACCTCCCCCTCTGCCCTCATCCAGCTGACAAAGGACTTTTTTGGCACACACATGTGTTTTCATACTCACGGTGATGGTCTGAGTTCCATGTTTTGAAACTACCATATCCACATGATCTCAGAGTAGCCTCTGAATGTCTCCCTGTTTTCGTCACATAAGGAGGATAAAGATATACTTTATATGTTTATATAACATATAAAGATAAATATAACTTTGCACGTAAGATCTAAAAATCACATGTAATATGGACAATAAGAAAAAGTTCCATAAGGTTTCCACAAAAGACCACACAAACTAGAAGAACAAGCCAATGATTCATGAAACAGAAAATGTAAGTCCAGTTATATTATGGACATGAAGGACTAGTGGCATGGAGCTCCAATTGCCCACAGTTCGGGGAGACTACTGCTGCCTGTGGGACCATAGAAACACAGAATCAAGGTTGGAAGGGACCTTTAAGATCATCTGCTTCATCCATCAACCGAGCATCACTACAATCAACCCTAAACCATATCCCTAGGCCACACATGAACACATCTCTTGAACACCTCTAAAGACAGTGACTCCACCACCTCCCCAGGCCAATTATCCCAATGCCTAACCACACTTGCCACAATTTCAGTAATTCTTGGTTTTTCTAATATCTAATCTGAACCTCTCCTGGCACTACTCAAGGCCATTTCCTGTCATTCTTTCACTTGAGCCAGGGCAGAAGAGGCAGATCCTCCCCTCAATAAAACCTCCTAGTTATAAGGACTATGGGGCAGTCCATCCTGGAAATGTGTATTCTTCCTTCCTCTTTGTGAAAGGCTATGTATAAAACATGAGAAATTTGTCTGAGTGACACCAGAGGAATGGAATGAGACCAGAACCTTCTTCTTGACCTGTCTTTCTGTGAACTTACAGGTCTAAACAGCAGAACCACAAAGTATTGGGCAATAACCCCTGATCACCTTGGGCAAAACCCTTCCCAAGGCTCTGCTAGACTCAGGTCAAGGCTGTCAGTCTCACATCTTTCTGTCAGCCAGCAAACACCTGTCCCAGAGTGCCATGGGCCACAGCCAGCCTTTGGCTCCCTGTGACAGGGCACATCACTGGGGCTGGAGCCAAGAGCTGGTATCAGTTTTAACTCTGTAACTTTCAGCCTGCCTCCTTGCAGAAGGGATCTAATCTCTGACTGTATGGCTGAGCACAAGAACCTTTCATTCTATGATCCTGTCCCTGCCTGGATCTGCAGCTATGAAAGGCAGGATACGTCAACAAACAATGGGACAGGCACTGTAAACTACCACAGGAAATCTTGGATAAAGCTCTGTCAGACTTTTCAATACTATGTAAAATATAGTGAATCTATGGCTGTTGCTGATGACAGGAGACCAACATGCTCTGGTCCTCTCCCTCTCTGGGTTTGCAGCAGAAAAGGCAGGATAATATCAATAAATATTAGGACAGACAACATCAATTTATCGGGAACAGAACAGATAAGCTCATGTCCTTGAAGTCTGTGGTACACTCCAGATGCACTAGCCATTCTAGGGCAAAATCCTTAGGCCTATCCCAAAGGCCACTTCAAGACCTTCTGTAAATTCTGCATCTTACAGACCAGCTTTATGCCAATGTCTCTGGGAATTGGCAGTGTGGTTCTACATAAATATTTAGACTATTTTTTTAACCAGAAAACTTACTAAGTGGCATTTTTCCTCCTATAAGATAGATATTTTTGTGTCCATGTCAAGATGTGTCCTTAGCTGAAAGGATTTTCAAATGAGAGAGAATTTCTCTTACCTGTGACAAGCTAGTGCTTCACCCTCAAGAAACGGGTATTTTCATTCTATATACACTTAGAAGCTGAAGATAAAATGTCCCATAAAAGAAGGTCCAGTGAGAAACCTGCCCTAGAAGACCAGTTAAATTCAATGTTTAATGAAGTTAGAATAATTCTTGAAGTCCACTGTAGGCCATATCATGCCTATGTGGTGGTTGTGGGAAGTGTTAAGGTATGACGAAACACAGGAAAAGGACTGGCAAGTATCCTGCCTTGTACTCTGTAGGAACATGCTGGCCTCACCTTTAATTTCACCATCAATTCAGAGATGCTGCTGCCTAAATAAAGAACTATTTTAAAACAAAATTCTTTCCTGTCAAATATGAAAGTACAATTTCACCACATTTATAAATATAGAATTATACAAAACAATTTAGTTCAACTTCTTTGTCTTTTCGTTCTTTCTGAAAATGCAGCAAGAGTTTACAGACATTATTTTCTATTCTGCTTTCCTGTCTGTCTTAGGCTGCAAATGGGGGCTGTGTATTCTACTGCCATGTGTTCGAGGTGGGGCAGTTATCTTCTGTTAATTGGGCCACCTGTTAAAACCAGGTGGGGCAGTTTTCTTTATCTCTTCCGCAACCCATCCTCCCTCAGGGGAGATATCTTCTGTTCATGGGCCATTGAGTGTCACTGCATGACTGATAAAATTACAT
>JAWWEY010000130.1:2088932-2105611 GCA_035582745.1 Loriotus luctuosus
AGAATAAATCTTCATCCCTGAACAGACTGTGAGGCATCAATGGGCAGGATCTTCTATATCTCATGGGCACATAGTAAACTTCTTATAGATCAGCATAAAACCATAACAGGAGAAGTATAACAGCTCTAATTTCATGTAGTAAGCCGTATATGCACAACAATTCCATTACAATACAAAAGCCAATCTTCAGAAGCAATTTAGGAACAGCAATGGTGTTCCTGTTGAATCCAAGAAATGGAGAACAAATTTTTTCATGCAATCCAGTTTCAGTGCCCAGATGTCCTCTGTAAATTATTTTAATGGTTACTTGATTCTAATTTAAACATAAATTGGCCTGAAGATTCAACCCTATCTTACATCCTCTTTCCTTGCGCACTTCTGTTTATTTTAAGTCATGATATTTTCTTATGTTTCTTCCATACTTATGTTTTTTCTCCTTTTGACACTTTTTAGAGTAATTTTCATTTTACTGACAGTATTGAAGTGGAGAATCTCAACAGCATAATACACAAATTACCTAGTGAAATAACCTGTGAACATCAAGGAAATCAAGGCAGTATACAATTCACTGAAGTCACATTTTATCTATTAATTGAAGATAATAATTTTTCTGTCCCCACAAGTTTAGAAGCCAGCATTGTTCTTCATTTGTTATCTTTTTTTTGTAATAATAAGTACCGAATAAAATCAATAATTGTTTATAATACTGTTTAGTGAGGTGTTCAAGAAAAATAAATTAATCTGGCATAATGTTACAGATGATAATATGCCTACTTATTTCTTACCTCATAAACTTTCTGCTGTTTTAGAATTCTAATCAGCAAGGTAAATAAGGATGTCAGGAGGGTAACTTCTCATTTGTGTAGCAACATTATCAGTAGTATGTTGTTGGTCTTTCCACAAAAATCCTTAGAAAGAAAATTCAGTAATATGCTTAATGCAAAGAACTGTCAAGTTAACCTTGCTTTGAAATCACTGACATTGATATGCCATCTTGCTTCTTACCCTTTTTTCTATTCATCCCATCAAAATACATTCTTGTCATTCTTCTCAGAGTTCCTAATCTCAAGATTACATAGCATTGGGGTTCAATATTTCAACCTTGTACTGTTCATGAAGAAAGACTAGATACACACACAAAATGCTTGTGTATGATTGGGGGTCAGTAATACAGATAAATTAGGGATAATAGATAGCTTCCATGTTAAACTGTTGCACAAGTTTTAGCAGTCTGAATTTTTTTGAAGTTTTACTAGACAATTACAAGAGATGGAAGAAACTAGTAGAATAATTTTTAGAGCAAAACATTTCAATTACATACTACAAAACGAAAATGTCCACTATCAATAGCTCCTTCTGAAAATATGGACAGAAAACAAATTAGAAAATATTTCAAGAACAGGAACTTTAAGGTCTTCTGGCAATTCATTTTAAGGATAATAAGACCTTGTAGTATACACAAGCAGCATTACAACCATCTTAAATCTTCCAGATTTTGGAGGTTGCTCCAGAATGCTCTAAACTTTCTGCAAGCAGGAAAAGAAAAAATCCTTCATGGTTCCCAGCACATGGGGAAAAGGCTATTGTGGCTACTGTACAGAGAAAAACATAGCTACGGTTTAAGGAAAGATATATGCTTCTTTTGCTGTACTTCAAAACATATTGTAGAGGATATCCTGCCCCCTGCATGCTCCAAGACTTGAGAGGATAAATCAGAGTAAAGCATTTCTGCTGTTTCATGCCATTTGCTTGTGTAATTGTGTCTCCTTCATACAGTACAATCTACATTAACCAACGTTATACCCTTAATGTCCAGACTTACACTATGTCTGAGGCTGGTTTAGAGCAGAGTAATTCTCATCTGGTTTTACCAAACTGTCTCTGCATGCAGAAATCACAAGTAGCTTTGTGTTACTTGCAGGATGCAGGATGATAAGTAATTTTATACTCTGAATAGGACGTACTGCATCTGGTGTAAACCAGCATGAATGTAATCAAATTAAAATGCTGCCTGTAGAATGTCATCTCAGTCTCTTGAGCAGCCCAACCCAACACTGCACCTTTTAAAGGGCTGTTGTAAAAATTTACCTGGTCAGAAGAATAAAATGTATGGCATGCAAAATTTTCTCAGGAGGTCTATGTGATTATATGTAGGATTTGGTGTCAAAGTCAGAAAATACATCTCAGATCATTTCAGTGTAGCATCTAACTTCAACTTTACAATTATCTACTATGCAAGGCTGTGCAATATGTACCACTGTAGATAGAGTGAAAATGATCTAAAGTCTTGAAACATGTATATGACATAGGAACATAACAGTAAACAGACACTGTTTTGCTATCCTTATGCTATGTTTTTAACACTAATGGTAGACCCAGTCTCCTCCTCAGTTAGATATTAAGCATTTTGGTGATTTTGTGAGTCACTCACTACATAACAGCATTAATTTTGAGGTATAGTGAGAATTTATTTGGTTTGTCTCACACTGTGAAGCCAAGTCAGTTTTGTTTTTTTAATGATAATTGAGTGTTCTAGCTTTTCTTCAGAAAAAGAAACATAAAAATTTTGCACATATTTAGCTAAACATCACAGCTGCCTTTTCTACATTCATTACTTAGCTTTCTTAAATGGAAGACATTTTTATTATTTTTATTGTAGTCTCCATCTTGGCTGTATTTATCTTTCACTTCAGACATGGCTTCACTCATTTAATACTAAATCTAGCTGAATAAGAAATGTTGAATAATATTATTACTTCTTAGGATATTGACTGGTTGTGGAAAAGTTCAGGATATTAACAGCATAGTGAGAATTATTACTTTTGTTAACTTCATTACCAAGAGTTTCAAAGCATATAGGATACTATGGAAAAGCTTAACTACCCCCCACCCCATTTCTGCATTTCTTCTCTGTGCACTTAATCACTTCTTTTCTTAGATTATGAAAAATATTTAATATTTCTGGACTTTGTTTTCCTCTCCAATTTTGACAAATACCAGGATATTCAATTCCAGGTAAAAAGACTTCGTACTCACACTATTACTTCTGCAGCCTCCTACAAGTCCTGCATTTGGCATATGTGAATGACTGAGAAAATTATGGGTGTTTCTTTGCAGAGGCCATACTTCACAACAAATATAATATGGACAAGTGTTGAGAGTGCTGTAGCTTCCCCCTAGCATAAGGCAAGCCTGTCCTATATCAGCAGAAATGTCAGATTAACTCAACAATACTTTAACTCCTGCCCATAAATGAGTTATACTGTACATTCTTTAGTTGTCTCTGAGAATCAGAAAGATTCATTCAAAAATTATCCATTTCAATAATGGGAAACGTTACCTTTGAATTCATTCAGTATATTAAGTAAAATCACATTCAAATACATATTGAAGCACAGCTGTCTTATTTACTTGGCTAAAGTCATGACACTTCATTAATGATTCTCCATAGTCAACAGGAAATATGGTTGTCTATGCATTTCTCAGAGTACCCAGTAGAGCTATTTTTATTGAAAAGACGTTTTAAGCACCAAATGGATGTAGAGAATACACTTCCATTTTCAGGTGTGTATCATCTTCAGGTTAAAATCCATCCAAAAAATAGATGTAAGAAAACTTTCACTTCTGCTGCCTGTGCTACTGAACAGATCGCAGTGGTGGTCAACGCAGTGCTTTTAAGAGATGCAAAATATGCTTCTTTTAAAATTTAAAAGTAATGTGGAACAAATTTCAATGGTAATTTCTCCCATATATGTGGTTGGAAAACACCTGCTCTGAAATGAGCATCCATATTTCTGTCAGCTTTATCTATTAGTATAAAGGGATGGGTAACAGGTCAAAACAAAGAAAAAAAAGTAAAATCTATGAAACAATTCATATCCATTAATGGATTTTTTAAATAAATTGTCTCCAAATTGCAGTATATTTGAGTTAGGAACCTAGGCACTGGTATACATACATTTTGCTCTTCAGCAGATTTGGAGCAATGCTCTTTGCCTGTAAGAACTGTAAGAACTAATTTTGGAGATGCATAGGTTTTCAAATGTTGTATATTTGTCTCTACTTTGGCAAGAAGAAGACTGCATAAGGAGTTATAGAGAAGTTGCCCATGAAATCCTTTCAGCTGAAAATAATAGGCCTAAATTGCACATAGCCCACTAAAAATAATAAGAAATTACTAAGTTTTAGAAAACTGAAAAATCTTACTTTTCTTAAGAGAGTCATAGCAAAGCCCAGAATAGGTTGGCCACAAGCAGAGGTTATACTCTTTTCCTACCATTCTTTTCAATTCACCTAACTCAAAGGCTGAAGAGGGCCAGTAGAGTGTTCATCATCCCAGCTCCTGTCTATCATCTGCCTCTGGGTGTCAGGCACCCTAGCAAAGCAGAAAAAGCTATTTTTCTTTTCAATGTAACGGAAAGAAGAGAAGGCCATGACTTAAAAACCGTCCTTTCTACACTACCCATCTGAGGTGATACAGCTTGAACGTGAAAGTGAAGATTGCAGAGTGGAGAATTTTTACCCTAAATAGCCATAGTGTTATGGAAATGTGGAGAGAATGTGGTATCTCTGTACAGTTTAATTTTTCCAACCATTGCTATGTCAAGGTAGAGAAGGTCTTTTAAAGACAGCCCCGATACCAGAAATTAGATAATAATGACACCCATTATAGGAGTTAGTAACATAGATGTCTGTGTATTTGTCCTCTAAAGGATTTGGCAATCTCTTTGTGGTAAACAAAGGAAAACATGTTGTTAAGGAAACATAAATGGATGCTTTGTGACTCTCTAGTATGTAATAGGCCTTGTCAGGCATAAGAAATTGATTGGTTGATTTGCACTAGGAAAAGAAGTTTATATTGAATCTCTGAAGAATTATATGGATAAGACTCAAGAAAATTTTTTTTTAAAAAAGAGACAAGAAAACAGAAAAGGTGAACTTACAAAGAAAAAACCTGTTAAAATGACAGCACTGTTTGCAGCTGACAGTATTTAGGTAAAGGAAAATTGGGTAGCCTTGGTGCTTTTGTGTTTTGGTTTGGTCTGCATTTACTTGCAACGAATATAAAAGAGGAAGAAAAATATAACACAATATAATTGCTACTCAATATATCTAAGAATGAAAAACACCCAGAAAAAGCACAAGCTAGTAACTCAGGCAGGATGGGAGTTGGTGTGTATGTTCCACCAAGAAGGTCTGTCAATCATTTTGCTTAGTAGTCAGTGCTGCTTTTACTGCTCTCCCTTTCATATTGTGCTGATGGAAGTGTCCAGTTCAAGGTTTCTGATCCACTGCCCAAATCCCCTAAAGGTTTGATCCATGATATCCAAGAGATCAGCTTTCCTTCTGTGACCTTTTGTGGCAGCAGTTCAGTGCAATTGTTGACAAACAGGAGGGATGCTTAGTTACCCACTTCACAGTCTCAGCCTTGACTATGGAATTAACTTTCACAAGAAATAAGAGAGCACAAAACTGACCACAGTGTTAGGCTCAGAGATTGTCTCCCGAGAAATAATTCCTTCCCATACATATATAACGAACATGCACATGCATAAACTGTCTCACCAAATGATACAAACAAACATAAGACCAATCAGGAAATCAAACTCTTTCCCTTACAATCTCCAAGGAAGGAAATAAAGAAATAAAAGTAGTAAGAAATTGCTTTTGCTATGTAGTCTTAATTAAAAAACAAAAGTAGGAGATAGACGGATATATAGTAATGAAGCAATATCCTAAGTCATATTTTAAATAGGTAGGAAGAGAGTTCAAAGAATGTGAGCATTCTGTCCCACCACTGTCATAAACAAACCAGAAATACTGCTATTTAATTGAAGTTACTACAGGATGTTTCATTCCTGATTTTACAACAATATAATGCAGTTAAATAAGCTACACTTGAGAAATTAGTGAAGAAAATATTTTCTGGGTACCAAAGGAACCTTTATACAAACTTCAGATAAAGTGGGTTTCACATTTTTACAACTCTATAAAGGTTACAGACAGACATCTGTATCACATAATAAATCCAGGTTTTAAAAGAAAAAAATAATTTAAGAGAACTGGAGTTTATTCAAATATTAGCAGGTTTTACTCCTTGAAAGGCAAGAGTGTTGTCCAGTCACATATAACTTCTTTGGGTAACGATTTAAAGAACTTGAGAAGTTCAAGCATTCTCCAAGTCACAGAGACAGCACAGAAAACAAAGCTCTAATCCATATTCAATGTCTGCATTGTTTCAATGATGCTCAAATATCTTCTGCAGGATACCTTGCAAACACAGTAAATTGTTAGGTAAATAATTGTTTTAATCTTGTGTAGGACTTATAACTGCAATCTTGTTATCTGTAGTGTTGGGAGTTTGTTTCGTTGTGTTTCTCTTTTTAATTCAGAAATATGTTAAATTGCCAGTTTAAACACATTAGAGGCATAATATCCTTCAAGAGAAGTGTGATTGATTAATAAGACATTATATGCATTTTTATAAAGAATTCCACATCAGTTCTATTGTTATCTCCTTTATTATTTTTTAAGACTTTTCTTTGACCAGAAAAATGATAGACAAAATTTCTTTTTCCTTCTTTATTTTTAACTTTTCTCTTACTCATTTTATCTCTACACTACCAGTCAATACCATTTTTAATACATATTTTGAAGTTCATGCAATCTTTAAGTCTTAGATATCTGAAACAATCTTTATATCTCTTTTTCTGAATTTTACTGTTGAAGAAACCAGACTTCAGGAGCAAATACTCAGAATAAAGTGCTGTGTCTCTTACTCTGTTCTGACACCTTGGTGAAGAAAATTTTGTGTGATGGGTAGAATATCTGTGTCTTTATTTTTCCGTCTTCCTGACTGTCTCCTCTACACCCTGCTCCTCTTCATACAGCAACTGATTTCTTGTCAGAGGAACAATTTAGAAGCTGATTAAGGTGCTGAGTTATAGTTTGAGTCCTGTTTACGTGCTGCCTTTGGTTGTGTTTCTCATTTGACTTATCTCCTTGGTCTGTGAACTAGGCCATCTCTATTGCAACACAGATGACCATCTGCCCATTTTGGGGAATATCAGCCAATATGACACCAAACAACCTCCTGAGCCTCAATGGCATGTTGTTCTCTGAGATGTTCACTGGAGGACAGAAGGGCAGGATGTGTACTATTATATTTGCACTGAGAAACTGAAGTGTGTATTATTTTGCAAGCAATGTTAAGTGGTCTACATAAGGAAGACATCAGACTTTGTTTTATAGATGATTTAATGCCTCATTAGTCAATTCCCATTATATTTTAGCTCTCTGTCCAACAGTGCCCTGTACACAGAATAAATGGTATTAAATATGATCCTTCATCTTTTCATATTAACCTCTTTTGTTTCTTCCAAAATAATCAATCCATGCCCTACCTTTGCTCTTGTACAGCTTATTTCCAGAGTACTTTAGAAATTGCACTTTTGTAAAGAGATTGCCCTAAGATGGATTTCTATAGTTCTGTCCACTTCAGCTAGAAATTTCTCAGCACAGATATAATCCACACATACTTGCAGCTCATAGATCTAACTAGTCTAAATACATTCTGATTGCAGAGCTCTGCTGCACACTAGCAAAATAAACAACTTTAAGAAGCTCACGAAATTTGCAGTTCTATTTTCTGAAACATTATTTTGCTGTAAGTACCCCCACATTTGCTAACGTGTATACCTCACAGAGAGATGCTGAGGGCAGAATTGTCCATTGCATCAAGGTGCTAAATCTTTCAATATGACTTGGAATGAAAAATCCAGATATTGAAACTGCTAATGAAAGAATTTAATGAGGAAAAATACTAAATCCATTAAAGTGGCTGATTTTGTGCAGATAAGTTTTACATTTTTACTTCAAATTTTGCATGCTGCAATATTTAGTATTGGGGGGAAAAAAAAGAAGAAAAGCCACATTGAAAAGGCAAGAGTTAAAAAGGCCATCTAGAGGTTATCAAACATGGCATGATTTCTGTTTTTCTTCTGAAAGAAAATTTTGCCCCAATGAGCATATTTTTCAAAGGCTTTCTTTTGGCAAGAGAGTCATTAGAACAATGGAAAATGATCCATCAGAATTTTGCTTGGAGATCATTTAATAGATGTTTTCATATCTGAATCAAAACAAAAAAATGTGGTTTTAGCTGACATCTGTTAATATATTTTTTTTCCCTGTACAGTTAAACAATGGCTGCTACAGGAGAAGTATTGCATATCTAAATCACAGGTATATACCACTTAAGAAAAATTATCCAGGCTAATAAAAACCAAAATATTTTCCATCACAGATTATCATTTGTGCTTTGAATTTTTACTAATACTTTTAACAATATTTTCAGTAATATTTTGTGAAGAGTTTGTTTTGCTTGGCAATTTTTTGCTCTGGATTTGTGAAGAAGGCTTGTAGATTTCTTGCTTTAACTAGAACACCATTAAAAGTTATTTAAAGTTAAATCAGATTTACAGATGATATGATGACATTCTCTAATTTGAAAAGCCGGGGTTTATTTTTTCAGTGTTTCACAGTACAATAAATTCTGGGCTGTGTCTAGATGCAGGTCCAAGGCTGTGTTTAATAAAGACACAGAACTTTTAACCTTTCAGGTTTCCAGATTTTGATTATTATAACTAAATTATATTCATTTAGATTTTGTTTCATGGATGCAAATCCAAGTCATCAATGTGCCTGTACATATATGAATATGTTGACCCTCAAGCAAAAAATGATGTATTTTGCAGATCAATAACAAGAAAAGACATATGTGAGAAACCCTTTCCCATATTTCATTAGAAATGAGCTCTTAAATGAAGTTTTCAAACATCTGATTTTTAGATATTAACTCACTGACCTATGGAAAAATATATATAATGATATACTATTTTTTGACTTCTAAACCCTGATTATTTCAGATATTTTGTATGCCAGTAGATTTTTTTCTTTTTTTTTTTTTTCTGAAATACCAGTCATTTTTTACACTAATTTCAGACTAGACCTTCATTGCTATTTTCTGTTTGTTCTTACAAAATCAGCTGAAAGAAGCCAAATAAAAACAAATTTAAAGGTTTCTGTTCACCCTTTCCTGCTACTGCCATTAAAGTCTTAAACTATAAATAAGAAGCCATCTCTGTGAGAAGCTATGAAGTGACTGAAGTGACGTGTCTCTTCATTTCTTGGAGGAATAATGTGATGAGCAGTGAACACTAGAGGGGGAGCTTAACCGTTCAGGAAACTTAAATCTTCAGACCCTCTGGGAGAGGATCAGAGTGATATGATAGCTGCTGACTTAAACAAGCAAAGTTAAGGCATGGACAGCCAGAGTTCAAAAGTCAAGAGGTCAAGAATAGTAGAGAGCCAATTTATTGTCGTTTTCCAAAAAGGCAGCAAATCATAAGTGAAATTGAGAAGTTTAGGGTTCTGCTCCCACCATGATGTGGTGTACTTTAAAAGACTCTCTAGAGGCAGTTTAACATGAATAGTAGTATTACGGGGATTTTTTTTCCCAATGACTGTCTGCCATTCAAATGTCTGAGGAATGATGGAATGAATTATCATAAAATTTTGACAAATGTGATGGCTCAACCAAAGGAGGAAAACAGACGTTCCACTTATTGGGTTCTAATAAGACATGACATATAAATTGAGTATACATGGCAGTTAGACCTTTGCTTTTTTTTTCCCCTTTTTCTCTTTATTTGACTGAGAAACATTTCTGTTCAGAGAGAAGTGATTTATAACTTATGCTTGTCTAAGAATGGAAGGCCTGCTCCTTTTAAAGGCCTGTTTAATGTATTGTGCTTCATATATGCTTAAGTTTGGGTCTTGCTGGCCTTTATTGCATTAATAAAATGTGAATTCATGGTATGATTTCACTAGCTTTGTTATAATACTATCAAAAAGTTGTTTTTATTTATACTTGTTTAAATAAAAGTATCTCAATAATTCATTTTCTGTTTTTATTAGATATCTCTTTTTATGGAAGTATTACAGGTCCAATCTGTGTGCTGCTTACACAACCATACAAGTATCTGGGTAAAGTAGCACTTGTGATGTGTGATTTATTATGTACTTTGATAATGTGGAAAAGAGTTTTGGCGATGCTATATCATGTTTTATTATAGGCAGACATCAGTGCGCTTGCACTGTGTGTCCTCATAAGTTGCTTCATTAGAGAAAGTAAATGATTGGACTGAAAAAAGAAGCCGGTCAATGCATTACACAGCACACGGATCCTGCCAGCTTTTAAGGGTACCTTTTCTTCTGTTTTAGTACTGTATCTGCAATGATTTTAAATAAGCTTCATTGCTGCTATTAATAGGGAAATTTGACCCTGTGTCTGCAAGCATGCTAATTTCTCTTTAGACAAGATCTTTTTAGTACTCTCGTATCCTTTATTATTTCATCCATACATTTATTGCTTCCCTGTGATTCTTGAGGAAAGACCACGTATGGCAGAAAATACAATTCAGGAAGAGGGAGAAGACAAATAGGTGGTCAGCAACTATGGAATAAGAGCTGTTTTAAAATCAATATCCACCCATGCCTCACCATATTTCACCTTTTCTTCTCTCTGATCCTTTATGTTCAGTTTACTAATATATGTAACTGAATCAGTTACAGGCTTTTCAAAAGTACAGGGCTGTTTTTAATTGATCTCTAACAGATATTTTGCTAATAATGTTTGCAATGGGACTTTTTAAATGTAACATAAGACTATTATTTAAACAAATAATATCTCAGTGTCTTAGGTGGAACTGATGTTAGAAAAATTATATGAAAGGCAAAACACTGTATTAAATAATAAACTTTTTATAGAGGTACAAGATGCTGGGCTTTATATATGGAGATTTGCTTTTATGGCAACTCTGAATGAACTAAGGCTATAACTAGAGGACTTTTTGGATGTCTGGCTAGAGAAGACATAAAAACTGGAAATTCACCAAGAAATCAAGCAAGCCCTAAGGTAATTTGAAAAAGGAGGAGGAGTGGGAAGATGATTGTTTCCGAAGAAAAAGAGAACATTAAACAAATATCTGCTTTCTAAACAAAAAGAACATGATAATTCATTTTTCCTGTTCAGTAGAATTCCAAATAACTGAAACATTATCTGATATTTTTTGAAATATTTTGGCGTCTCAGGCAAATGAGTAAAATAATGGTTTTATGTTGGTGTTGAGCAGAGGTAATTTTTCCTATATTTCCAAATTTCCTTAGTACAGCTCTCCCAGGGCAGAGCTGTGTGAAACAATTCTCATTCTTGAAATGAGAAGGGAAATTCAGGAGGAAGCTCAATGCTGTTGATGTTTCTCTAAGCAAATGGCAGTAGGCCGATTTCCACGAGGATATAGATAAAGCAGGACATCCTCTCCTTAAGATTAAGCTAAGTGAGTCAATTACAGTGTTTATAGAATCATAGAATATCCTGAATTTGAAGGAATCCACAAGTATCATTAAAAAAAGTTTTCCTTTATTTCCAGAATCAAAGTAGCACATCCCTGATCTCAGTATTTGCAAACACCCTGGTTGAAAGATGGTTTTTCCTCATGATACAGCTGATTTGGATTTCATCCTTCAATTTCTCCTGTCTGTAAGCAAAGTCCTCAGATATGCTATTCACTGAAGACTCAGCCACATTGCAGCTGGATGATTGTACTGCCTCATTTTAGGGAATTTTTGCATTGTAGCTGGAGGTTGCTACTCAAATTCACATCTGCCTTTAGGAAATACAATGTAACATCTTGAACACTCTGCAAAAGACTTAAAAATGGGAATGCCATATCTGTCATAGGTCAGGTTGACATGGACAGTAAATTATGGTCTAGGCAACAATACTTACCTTCTTCAGTGTTGTGGCCCATAAGATAGCAAAGATTTAAGGACGATGTTTTTCTTACTGAGCTGTAAAGTATGAAGGAAAAAAGTGCCAGGTGTTTCTAGGAATACTGCAATTAGGGGGAGGGTAAGTTGCCTTCAAAAAGATAAACATTGTAATTGAAATAAGGGATATTATCTAGAGAGAAAGAATTAAACCACAAGATGTGAAAGAACTCATTGTCTTCTAATACCCACAGAATGATTCATAACAGATCGCTGCTTTCAGCTCTGAGTAAGTGGTTAGCAGCTCGATCTACTCAGTAAAAGTTTTTTGTAGTTGTATGCTAAAAGTAATGGAAAAGAAGCTTACTGGGAATGAAAATAAATAGTGATCGTAACAGCCTGGCATTTGACATCAAAATCAGTGCTAACAGGTAAAGCCTTTGCAAATCCTGGCAAAGAAATTGAAATGTACCATTTTGGAATTGTAAATCTGTCAGTTTGAAGGAATTCACTAGTTTAGTTCAGGCTCTTGATTAATTTTAGAGTTAATTACATTTCCCATTATAAGCTTGATTTTCTAAATCTGCATTTCTGAATTGCTCCACACAGTAGCAGTCTCTTTGTAGCTTACATGTAACATCTCTATCAAAAACTGTTTTGAAGAGAAATCTGAAGTAAACCAAAGAAGTCGTTCTAAATTTAGGACAGACTACATTCTTTCTTTGCCTTTTTCATTTTTTTTCCTTTTTATTTATTTACTTGGCTATGAAATCCACTCTTGTTCTCTTGCTGTTTTGAAGAAATACTTTTTGGGACATTTCCATGGGAGGAGAATGTGTCACAGGGCTGACATGCAAGTGCGGGAAGTTTTGATGTCCAACCCTAGAACGCAATTCATAGGAGACAGGAATACAGCTGTTTACTGTAAGGGCACAGATAACATGGTGTAGATAATGGCATGTGGATGAGATGCGACTGTTGTAGATTAAACAAGAAAAAGGGTGATATAGAAAGCAAATATAGTAATACAGGGATGACATGGAATCAGAATGAGAAACTGTATTAAAATTTCAGTGTTTCAAATTATTTTCAATGTTAATATAAGGTTGTGAATTTCTTTTTCTTATGTTTCTTTAATGGTCTACTATCCCATGTAAAAAAAAAGTCCTCCTTTTCTCTTTTCTCTTTTCTCTTTTCTCTTTTCTCTTTTCTCTTTTCTCTTTTTTCTCTTTTCTCTTTTCTCTTTTCTCTTTTCTCTTTTTTCTCTTTTCTCTTTTCTCCTTTCTCTTTTCTTTTCCAAAGTCTCTGTTTCTATAGTGAAGCATTTGTGATTATAAACCACATGCATTGACACAGAATTTTCTAGGAGAAAAGGTAAATATTTTAGTTAAAATTACAGTGATTTTTACTTTTGCAGAATGCAGCTATCTAGCTTAGATTTAGGTAAGCTACCTAGCATTTTTAAAGCCATCGTATCCTCAGCAAATTTAAGCAGTGCATTGGATTCATCTCTCAGCAAAGAGAAGGGAAATAAGCAGGAGCTGCAAAGAAAAACATTATGAAAAGAAGAACATTATTCTTCTCCGTTATAATTTTAGAAATGTTAAAAATAAATTGTGAACACTTACTCTCTTACCTTCAAAGTAACTCTGTCAAAACAAACTGATTTTAGCTTAAATCCAAATTAATGAACCAGCTTTATTATTTTAGGAGAGGGAGGCTAGAAAAGGAAAAAATAGAAAAAGACCCAAGAGTCATAGAATAGCTGGTTTATAATGTGTTAAATGTGTTTATTTGCACTTCCAAAGTTCAGATTTCTTCATACATTTTCATACTGATAGAGATAAAATGCTAAAGTCTTAAATCCCTCTATGCCATGCTGAGTTGCTAAGGGCTGTTGAGCTTTTGTTATTTCTCCTCTCGAGTTAGCTCTGATTATTCCTGCTGAGTGAAAAATTTTTATTTGCCGACAGAAACAGGAACCATATCACGTGTACTTGCACTCAGCAAATACTCCAATACATCACAAAGATTTGCTCAACCCACCTTCAGAGACCAAATTGAGGATGTTATTTTCTGTCTGGATCTGATCCTGAAGACTATCAGTCAGGAGTGTTTCTCAATCTCTGATTAAAACAAGACCTACAAAGCTGCAAGTGTTCATGCACAGTCTCATTAAAGGACTGAATGGAGTGACCCTGGTTTTCTTGCACAAAGCTGTGAGTGAACTTCAAATATAAGAGCGCATCAATCAGATCCAAGCCAGGCTTTTAATGTCATTTTTTCTACTTTGCCTTTAAAGTCGTAAAGGAATGCCCTTTCCACTGTGCAGCCAACCATCATTCAACAGCAGCAAACAAACTAACAAAAAGTGAGAGGCAAAGAGAAGGGTCTCCCCTCACAAAGGGGAAAACATGATATTTTACTGATGGATTTTCTAATAGAATAGAAAATACTCTAGGCTTGGTGCAGGTGTTCACAACCTTCTGATTTTTGCACCTGCTTATTGAGGGAAGGAATAGGAAAAAACGCTTTTGAGAACAGTGCAACATTTGATCCAGATATTTGGTTCTCTAGCACAATGTCATATGTGATTCTTTTCTATTTAAATGATAGTGATGACATTTTAAGGAATATTCTGAAATGGAAAAATTAAACAAAAAATATATTGCACATCACCATCTAAAGATTTTTTCAAAAGTTTTGATGATGCAGTGAAGTGAGATCATAAATGAAAGATTTTCTTTTAACATAACTAATGACCAAAAAATAAATACAATCTTGGGATGACTATAGCTGGAAACTAAATTAAAATGAACTAGGAGAGTTTGGAAAACAAAAGAATCTAGGTAAGTTAAACAAGCATACCCCTGAGGTTATGAGGACCTAGTATTTATGTTCTGTCCTTATAAAATAGCCTTTTATGTCTGTGTCATGTTTTTTTTCCCCCTAAACTTCATCAATTATGAAGCAGTCATGACATGAACACCACTCTACCTCCTATCATTATATATATATACACATATATATTTTTGCAGTTTTTAAGTGTTGTAGTATTTCCACCATTAAAGTTGTTTTTTTTTTAATTCAGAGGCTCAGATACTCAAACACTTAGCCAAATTTTACAAATGAGTAGTAGAGCATTTAAGCCACTTGATGGTGCCCCATCAGTGCTTTCCTTGATGGGGCACTTGGGTAAATTGATAATTTTTATGTTGTTTGTTAATTAGCTTGCTGTATAAAAACTATCATGCATTACCTGTTATAATTTTAATATACTTCATAATATACCTTTTTTTTGAGGTAATGTTGAGTCCTGGGTTTGCCTTCGCTCGCAGCACCTGAAACCAGATGTCAAGTTACTTCTATTTGTAATTCCTGAAAATCCAACAAGCCTGAAGTAATTATTTTTTTTCTGACTCCTGGATAACCATATGTCCTTACTTTCTACACTATCTCCAGTTTAGTGTATAATTTGAACTATGTGAATTTTGTACATTTATGAATTTATAAAGTAATAGGTATGTACTTACATTCTTAGGGTTTTTTTCAAAATCTACCAGCCAAATCAGCCAGATTTACTGTTGATATGTTTGCTCTGTTTAGTTACCCAATTCACCTTTCCTTATGAGCTTCTGAACACCTTTTTAAGGGGTTGGGGTTTTTTGTTTCCTCTTCCTCTGGGAAAAAAATCAGACAAACAAAACCTCAAACTTTTTTAATGTTTTCATTTCCAAAGTATTAAAACCTAGACTAAAATATTTATATCTTTTTTGCAGCTGAGAAATAATGTTCACCTCAATGTTATAGTCTTTAATTTCTATTTACAGAAAAATTAAGTTGTCTGATGGGATTACTTGGAGATTTACCTTTTTTCTTTATCCTATGGTGTAGTGCCTGAAATATGATGATTCTGGGCCTGGGCCTGTGTCATGGGACAGTTGAGACTACAGAAGACTATCTGAGCAAGTTATTTCAATTTGAAAATGGCTGCATGCATTTTCAATATATTGATATATATTGGATATAGAGTATATCCAATATTAATAAAAATTTATGTTAATCCTAATCTGACCAACATTATTGTTCAAGGTTCAATTTCAAGTTTATGTTTTCTAGTATTACTTGGTTTTCTCTTTTCCAAAAGTAATTCAAGAGGGGATTTTGATATTTTTTTGTTTCCCTTTTGCATGCCAGGACAGATTAGAGAATAAATGGACATTCAGTGTATTAAAAACAATACAGTGTGTATGGTTGTGGTCTTTGAATTAATTTATCAGAGGTGAGAACGATGAATAGATGTTCCACCATCACAGGACAGATTTTTTTCTACACAAATGCTTGTTTATCTTACAGGTTTTACCATAATGCTTTTGTAGAGTTCACTGTGTGGTAAAAAAGCAAAAAAAATTTATGAAAAAGGGAATACTAAGCCATCTCAGGTTCAAAAGACAGGGCATGCCCATATAAAATAATCATTGTTGTGTCCTAGCATTATACTCTTAAGTATGATCACCACTAATACCCAACACTTCCCGTAGCTCTCTCTTGTGAAGTGAGCTGTGCATAGTTCAGGATGGTATGAAACAGTGAAACAGTGCCTGTGACATTCCAGTTAAAACTATGTACTCTAATGCTCTCAGATGTGGGCAGATTTAGATAAAGGTATGCTAATGAAGTCAGGTGAAATTTGCCAATGTAGTACGTTATTATGGCAATATGCTGTTGCAACAAGTAGACAATCTCAGTAGATACATCAGCAATAATGGCCAGTATTATCGTAACCTTTATTTTTCTCAAAAATAAGTTATAGTCCTACAAGTAATTAACTATATTTTTCCAACCAAACC
>JAWWEY010000130.1:2119248-2130326 GCA_035582745.1 Loriotus luctuosus
AGTTGATGATCATCTATATTACCACAATGTTCCACTCTTTTTTAAAGAGATAAATAATGGGAAGAATAAGGCTTGATGTCCTGGTTTACAGGACAGATGTCTGCTAAGGAAAGTGGGAACCTCCCTTGGAATGGAAAATGAGACCCCTTCCCTCCAAATCATTATAACTTTGAAATTACAGGGCTTTCAGGCAAAGATATGGGAAAAGGAATAAAAATTCTTTGCCGCTGTGTATAACAAGGCAAAAAAACGGCAACAACTGCAGCAACAAAAGCCAGAAACCCAGCAACAGCCTTCTCTCGGCTGTCAGGCACCTTTTTCCTTTGTGCAGTTCTGGTCCTGGCGGAAGGGGCGCTATTGGCTCCAGGCCGGCAGGGCGGGTGCAGTGATTCCCCCACTGCTGCAGGGGGCGCTGTGGCACGAGCCCAGCCGCCTCTCTCTCGCATGGTAATGGCAGGCGCACCAGCAGAAGGGAGAAAAGTGGAAAGCGGCTTCATTTACCGATTCATGGCAGGTCACTGGTCCTGGTGCTGCTCCAAATGGCAAAGTGGGCTGTAGTTGGAAACTCAGAGCAGCAGGCTGGAACAGCAGAATTGAGCGCACCCCAAAATGGCAAAAAAAGTGTAGCAAAAACTCTGGAGCCATAGCAGGAGCCACAGGGTTCAGGTGGGCCTAGGGTGTCAGATTGAAGTGTAGCAAAAACCCAAAGCAACATCCGCAAACAGCAGGGCTGGGCAGCGGCAGCTGGACTCCCGCCAACAGGTGGGAAAGGCTCCCACTGGAAGAGGGAAAGGGTTGGAGTCCCGGGTTTTCCCCTGAGGCACCCAAATAGATGGTGACGGTCCTTTCCACTGACTTCATGTGTCGACAAGGTTCAACAGCTGCTCTTACAAGCAAAGCCTCACTCACGGCAGGAGAAGCAGTAAAGGATGGAACTCCTGAGTGGAAGTGAATTCTCCCCACAGCAACAGCAGCACCATCTTACCTCCAGTACCAAGAGCAAGAGAGAGTGAGAAGCTGAGCCCAGCCCCTCAGCCCCCAGCCAAAATCTTGTGGTATCTCTGTCCTTCCTAAAAGAAAGCCCCCCCAGCTCAGAGACAGTAGCAAACTGCTCATTTCCCCCTTCTTCTTGGCTACATCTTTTGTGTCTCTTAAGTACCATTATTCCCATATATTAGGCAACAAATAGGAGAAAATTCCTTGAGCAAAAAGAAAGAAAAAACCAGAAAAATCCTAACTTCCAACACTTGGGTAAGAGGTGAAGAGTCACAGTGCAAAGAATTCCTTCAGAACATCATCATTTTGATCATGAATTGGATCATAAGTTCGACCTCCTAGATGATAATAATCATGTCAAGTCTCAGAGTTCAGCAGGTTTCTTCTTGGTGATCAAGGTAAGATGATCAACCACAAGTTCTTTATCAAATGGAAGGGGTCAAGCAATAATAGCAGCTGGCACGGTAAAGCATTTCTTTCAGCTTCTTTGCTGAACCAGGAAGAAGCATACGAGGTGGATAGGAATTTGCAAGTTAATTAACTATGTAAAATTACAGATTTATCATATGAATTGACTATGGGCTGTTCAAAGTGAGTTTGAAATTAGGCTTTATTTACTAATTTTTACATGATCATTTACAGATGTGTAAGAAAAAAATATATGTCTGGTAGGTTTACGCTGGTAGCAATGGTCATCGAGAAAATTCCATTACCTCCCATAAAAGCAGAAATGTAAATAGACAAGTTAGGGAGACAGTTGCTGTTTTATGTTAAAATTAAGGTACTATATTGTAACAGTTGCAGACTCCACTGATGCTCTGGGTTTGGCCATCAGTATTGTCTTCTTGTCGCAGGGAATAGGAGAAGTCTCTGGCATTGCTAGAAAAATATTTTAAAAAGGTTGTTTCACAGAGTCTGTCTGTGAAAAATCTTGGTTTCTAGGTTTTCAGTGAGGGAGAATTAGAACAAATGGAAAATAAACAACCTCCCTGAAGACCCCTCTTCTAAAGCCTGAGTTCGCTTATAAAGTGTTGACAGTTCCCTATACAAAAAACATCAGAAGTGCCAGATTCCTGAAGTGCAAGGAAATTGCAAGATTAGGTGATATGCCTGAGGAAACTGAAGGAAAAAAAAACAAAGTAATCACCACGGGGTTTCTTAAAAATATATATTTTTTTGTTAGTGAATCTTCAACACAGATGCAGAAAATATTTAATTTATCCAATTGATTTCTTCATTTACAATCATTCTTTGATTGTTTGACAGCTTTTAATTAATGCTGTTGTAGAAATTGGTGTGAATTGGACAGAGGGTGTATGTTTTGGGAAAGATTACTTTAGATTTAAATTTTTATTTTAAAATAATTTCATAGGTATCTTATACTGTTTTACAAGTAACTGGAACCAAGAATAGAAATGGGATTTTAGCAGTACTAGTAATTGGTACTTTGCAAGTGATAACAGATGTTAAATGTGGATTTCTAAGACTGATATCAAAACAGTTTTGAGTGAATCATCTATATATTTTCTGGAGTATATTATAGAAATGTTAGCAAGGCAGTTGAAAGGCAGTTTCATTTAGATGGTGAATACAGCTGGATTGATTTTTTTTCATATATCTTCAAATCTTATCCTAGATATTCCTACCAACACCTTAGCCGCAGCCCCTCAATGCATTTTCTATTTTCAATACAAATACAAGTGTGCGATGTCTGCTATAGGTAAGACATGAAATGTTGAACTAAGAGGTAAAAGACTTCTGAAGTGGGATAAGCGGCAAATTTTAACTCCACATTGAAAATGTGCCTCTTACAGGTGAAATCTTCTGACAAAAATGTAACAAGTTAATGTAATGCAGAGCCTTAATGAAGAATTTAATTGATTTGTAACAACTTTGTAGGTGATCACCTGAAAGAAGGCTACATAACTTTGGGAAGCTGCAGGAGGTGGTACCGATCATAGGAAGAAAAGTACGGTAGGTTTCAGTCCTTCTTAGAGCTTTGGTGATTTTGGCTTTTGGGTTGTGTTTTTGGGCTTTTTTTGGTTGACTGGTTTACAGGTGGATTGGTTGGGGTTTTTTCTCTCACAATCAGGCCAATTTGGCTTGGCTTACTGATTTTAAAATAGATCTCAAGGATGGCTTCTAACACCTCCTGAACATACACCTGTGCATGTTTTGAAGCAATTTCCTTGACGAAGATCTGATCACATTTCTGACTGTCTCTTTGCTATGCTGCTACCTGATAACCAGGTTTGGAGAGGGGACATGTCCTGCATTAGTTTACAAACTGTTGTCATCTTAATGAAACCATTACTGCTGGAGTTAAACAGACTAGTTTTCACTGAAGTCTTGTTGTTTGTTTTACTCACAAGCAATGGGCTAGGTAAGTCTTTCCACAACATCTTGCTGTACTCAACTGTAGTGAAATGCAATAATCCTTCTGCCTTATTATCTTGTGTATCCTTCCTTTTTCACTGCATTAGTCTATTTGACACAGAGGTGAGCCATCTCTCATATAGAAAAATTTGAACCACCTCTTGTATAAACAGATTTCAGTGCTTTGAATTTCACTTTACAACTTATCAGAAATCTTTTTTTCACAAGGATAGTTTTAAGAGGGTTGTTATATTCTGCCAAAAAGTTTCCAGTGTGCACTTGTATTGCATTTCAAGGGTCAGAATTTGCAGTACTACCACTGTTTTGAAATCATACTGGCAGTACATGTCTCTACATAAGATATTGGAAGAATATTTCTGATTCTTTGCTTTGAATGATTTGATAGCAGTCTTTAAAGAAGGTGACACTTTTGCACAGAAGAAATGTGCAAAATTTTCCACAATGCTTGAAGTATCAAAATAGGCCAAAGCTATCTCTTTTCTCTTTGCCTCTGGCTAGCCCTCAAGTATCTTACTTTTGACTACTAGTTATTCATCATTACAAGTTTCTTATATCAGTTTCCAAATTTGCTAAAAAATGGAAAAAAAATCTGTAACCTGCACTTACACTCTATGTCTTAATCCACGTTAATTTCTACTATGGCAAATATGACAAGCAGTTTTACTGCCATGTTTCAGCACATGGCTTAAATTAAAATGATATTTCCATTGTCCTAATATGCATGATTGTTGTTTAATGGTTGGTCTAGTCACATATTTTGAGGAATGTTTTTTAAAGTTCTGTACTCAGCAATTGAAGTATTTTAAATTATTTGATTCACATACTCTGATAAAAGATTTTGTGCTGAAACATATACATCTTTTCTAACCTAATCTTCTTTGTTTCACCACATGCACTAAATAAATCCAAACTACTTGTTCCATCCCAGCAAATGAATAATACTCACAGAAAAATGAACATCCAGAGATGTATTCAGGGTATATTACAGGGTATGTAAACAAATCTGGTTTATGGTGACCCAGGTAAAAGAAAAGTGTCTTCAGGTCTTTTGCTTTAAACTCTATTGTAGATGGGTTCCTTTAAATTCCACCTGAATTACCTGGATGGCTTTTCATACAATTAGTATGTCAAACATTATTGATTCTTTAAATTAACAAGATTAACTACAGATATGGATTATATTGACATGATAAAAACATTTATGAAGATTTTATGGGAAGAAAACTACCAAAAATACCAGAAATACTTTCCCAGATTCCTTTAGTTTCTAAGTTGAGTGTGGACTGGGAGAATGTTTCAAAGTGAGTCGTTACTCTGAAATAAACTGGCTAAGTATTATGAACGAAACCCATAAAAATCATCCTTTGAGGAAGTCTGATTGTAATTACACTTTTGTTAATTACTCAGACTTCTTTGTTGTTTTTAGTATGACACACACCTCTTTTGTCCACTGAAGTTACTATGAATATAAAACGAAAGAATTTTATGCAAAATTTTCTGCCAAATGGTTCTCAATGCTGGCCACTCTATATTTCATATAACAGTTGCCATAACACAGGCTTGCCCTGGTTTTCCTGTTGATACTAAGTGAATTAAAAAACATGACAGAAAATAGGATCGTCTCAGTAAGTTTTGAACTAAGTACCCTAGAGCATCACACAAACTTCTCAGGGCTTCTTTTTTCCTCCCTTTTTTATTATTTATCCTCTGTTTTGCCCTCTTTATAAATTTTAAATCTGCTTTAAATTTATTCTGAAGTCCCTGTATTAGGTTTAATGATGTTTAAAGATTTGATTTAGTTTTAAGAGGGTCTCTTGTAATTTTGTTTTCTGTTTCTTCGAATTTCCCACTCTGTTGTGCAGCTAAATGTTTTGTAACATTTTGCTATTTATTTATCAAGAATTCTCCTAATCAGAAAGAATATTTACAAGGAAATATTGCAGCTGGAAGAGAAAGTAAAGTGAAAAGAAGTGTGAAAGGGAAGACCAACCTTTTTTAAAAAATGTAATACCAGAATTATTCCAACTGTTACAATTTTGTTCAAACAATTTTTGTTGCAAGAGGTGTTTAGTTCCCTCTTCAATATTTACTTCTTAATCTTCTTGTTTTTGCAACATCTTGCAGAAATTATGAAATTAATGAAATTGAAATTTGTGAGCCAACTCTCCATCCACTTAGGCCACTGTCTCAGAACAATCAAAAAACAATAATAAACTAGGCAGCTTTCTTCCATCATTTAAGTGTCAAAAAAAGGATACTACAAAACCATGTTTACTTCATTTGTAGTTAAATAGCAAAGATTTTTTTAAGAATTAGTGTAATTTTATGTTCTCTTTGTTGTTCCTACGTGTTTCCTAAAACAATAAAAAAAATTAGTGAGTAATACACAACCTTGCCATTAACTAATATTCCATCAACACTCTACAGCACAGACTTTCTGTTGATTGCATGGCCTTGCAGTTATTCCAAGCCTGTAAATAAGTGTTTGCCTAAAATCCACAACTTTACCAGAGAGAAAAATTTTATAGAGGCCTCATTCAGGTTATACAGAAACACCACAACAGCAATAATTTCTTTAAAATTTTAATTATATCAAGGAAAAAGCAGAGGTAGGGAATGAGACAAAGTTCAATGGAATCAGTAGTTTGATCCTTTTTGGGTCAGCCCATTGGCACTGCAAAGAAAGTCACTCTGCTTGTGATTCAAACACATGTTTCCTAGCATTTTGTAAAGACAGATAATTACTTCCCTTGCTCTGAGATTTTAATCTACTTTTTCCATTTTTCTCTGTACTTGGAGCTAATATCCTCTGTGTTTCATGACAGTGGCTGTTTTGAAACAACACCACTTATGAAGAAATAGGAACTGGATTTCAGGCCTGACGCTGTTCCTCCTCAAAAATTCTTTAACAATACTTCTCCAAACACTGAGTGGCTTTCTGCATTGTTCCCATTTCATATGTTGATGGTCACACAAGCTTCTTACTTGAAGGGTAAGTACTGCTTATTTTCTTTTAGCGTCATCCACATATTTCCCTGGGTTTTCAAAAAATGGTTTTTTTACCATTTCTAAAAGGTAAACTTTGAATCAATCCCGCAAGGAAGTCGTCATGATATTAATGTGATCATCTTTCTAACTAAACAGCCTGATTTCTGTAGGTATTTAAGCTGGTTTGGAACACTGACAAAATCATAAAGCTCTGGGTAGTCTTGCAACTGCATATTGCAGGACAAGACACTCTGGAAGAATGTTCCAATTCACACACATTGAACATTAACAAGTACAAGGCAAGGCTGAAAAATGTTCAGATGGAACTTTAAAAGGCAAAGAAAGTTCTTACTGTATCTGTGATTTTGTGTTTGTAAAAGAACACTGAACAAATCACATCAAAACTTCATTGGTATCACCTACGCAAGCCGATTCAGTTACTCCAAGGATTGCTCTGCCCCATTATGCAGTTCTCTGTTGCCCTACGCAGCAAAGAACAGTATTACAGGTTAGACAACGCTGAAGAACTCCAGAGTCGTGGACTACAGTGTCTGATTGTTCCTCACAGTTTTCTTTTTAATCTGCTTTTTTCCTTGGGGTTTATTTTCCCCCAGAACTTTTCCAAGAAAATTATTATCCACATTCATTTGGAGAGATTTTTATTTGTGTCAAACAAATTTGTTTTCAAAGATTCTTAAAAAAAACAAAAAATCAAGCTATGCTAACAGAAACAGCCATTGTGCAATTTTTGTAGACATGTGTTGTCTTTAATCAGCACTTTTACATTCATCAGAAATAAAAATCTGTTTACGATGCTGAGGGAATTAAAGCTCTGAAGAGATTGTTTTAGTTCTTTTTATTTATGATGATTTGTTAGCTCTTGACTGCAGAAATAATTTTGTTGTTTACATTAATCTATGGTGGCAGTATTAACTTCACATCATACATAAATATAATTATTGATCATTACCGGCTGTAATTCAGTGTTAGAATTACAGATTTACATAATTGTGCTATTAGGTGTAAACTTGAACTTCACATCTGGGGTCACAAATAACTGGAGGCAGTAGAAACAGAAAATTCTGATTATATGTCATTCATATTTTAATATATGCTGTTGCAATTTTGATCAGTGTTAATGTAAATATTTTTACGTACTATACAGTAATGAGATGCTAATGGCTAGAAATTACAGCAATATTGATCTAGCTAATAAAATGCAATGCATTAGTAAGAGAGGATATTTATTATCTCCTCCAAAAATTACTATACATCATCTGCCCAAGGAAAATTTCCTCCATCAAAGATTGAGATGACATTCTGGAAATGGTGTAAAGCTCCTCTCAAAAATCAATCACTGGTTATCTTGTTTTGTTCTGCCAGCAGGTTTTTCACAGACAAAGGTTCACAGAGAGAAACAAGCTAAATAAAGGGACTCACTTCTGTAATACATTCTCTTCTCCTCATATAATATGCACATAAAAAGACACTCCAGAAAGAACAGTCAGTACAGTTGGCCCTCTCCAAAAACTCCTCCACAGGCATTAGGGGGATGTGTATGTGCATCCCTGTCTTACTGATTGCCTCAAGCAAAACCTGTGAGCTTGGTGTTTCTTTTGGGCACAGCGTGGTGAGAGGTCTTGCAAGATACAGGCCTCCACCAGCTCTTCATCTGGATTTGTCAATATAGCCAACATAAAACCACACACTGGAAACAGATGGACTGCTACATATTATAAAAAAATGATCTAGATAGGGAGAAAAGATGGCTTAAAGTAAAGATTTGTTTAAGATTTGACATCATACACTGCTTCCCAAAATTAATCCTTTGTGAAACAAACCACACATAAGAATTCTAGTATTCCAAGCAACTGGAACAAGCTCTGTTCATCCACAGGGAGTTGTTAACTTCTCATTTCCTGTGCTTATGCAGCACAATAGCTCAAAGTGAAAGGTCACACAAACTTAAGCCATAGAAAAAAAGCATTAAACTTAAAAATCAGCTAAATTGAAATTAGTATCAATACAAGAAGTTAGCAGCTATTTAATTCTGAAACTCCTTAAAGGATGCCTAATTTTTTCATGTGTTAGGTCCGCCACTCTGCATCCAGCAGAATTCTTACCCTTGTGGTACAAGGAGACTTTTTTGATAAATTTTTTTCTTTTCTTTCGTTTCCTTTTTTTTTTTTTTTTGGCTATATGGATCCACTAAATGTGCTAGCAAACTTGTAAAAAATGCTATATCTTGGTTAGTGAAGGATTTTTTATAGAAACTTGAAAAAATTATCCCACTAAAGAGAACAGTTCAACCTTACAACATAGAAAGTTTTTTTTTCTTATTTCTGTAACTACATTTCTTCCTTCTAAAATTCAAAGAGAAGCATTAAAATGTCTTATAAAATATGACTCAGGGTTATGACTCAGGTCCCTTATGTTTTCCATCATGAAAAGAGATAGCAAAACTGAAAAGAAAAACCTTCAAGAAGTTTCAATAATTTTAAATATTACTTCATTCACATGAATTCCATGATTTCTGAATCAAAATTTTGAGAATTGTTCTGAGTATTATTTTGAAGCTTCTAGTTTGTGGTTGGTTTTGATCTGATTATTATTCTACAGTTGAGTCAATAATGCCACCTGGTAGCAGGAAAACTGTAAGATTTTATAATGTTGGAAAACTTCCTTTATTTCTTTGAGCGAATTACAAATTAAAAAAGGAAAAATAAGTTGTTTAGCTGTTTGGTTTAGGCTAGATGGTCATGGCAATCATCCCAACACGGATGCACTTGGTTAGGTTATGCATTTGCTTCAGGTTATAACTGCAAGGCAGTTATATCCTGAAGAGTACACAAACACAACCCACAGAAATGCAGTCTACAAGCAGTTAAGACTACATCTAACCATAGACCACAGAAAAGTTAATACCAAGAGTGGCAACAGGTTTTGTACAGGAATCTGACTGAGAAAAATTTACCAACTACACCAGCTTGAGAAATATGGAAACTAACATATTAAGTTCAACTAAAGGGAACATATTAAATTTATTGCAGTTCAACTAAAGTGCACTGCAATAAATTTGTAGGCATCCCTGTTGCTTACACAAAATATAGACAGTTTTAAGGTGTCCTGCATTTGAGAGAACACCAGAGTTTTCTTGCAAAACTACAGCAGTGCAGACTGTCAGACTCTGACTTCGCAGACAACACAGCACATAACTTGGAACCTATACAAGTAAATGAAAACCACATTGCTTTTGTTTTCTACAATTTCTTTTGTTTTCCCCTCATTAGTTTTGCTTCCTACTTCAATCTGATGGAAATTACATTAATCACAGGAGGCTGGCTGATCAGCCGTACTAGATTTGTGTTTAGTACATCTGGAGATAATGAGTTTGCAAAAGAGGTTTTCATTTCTTTCAGTTCACCATTACTCCACCTTGAGTGAGCCTAGGTCTGAGTCATTAAGTTAATGTCAGGGCTCAGAATCTACAGGCTAGCCACAAATCTGAGTTTTGCAGCCTTTAGTATACTGCTGGGAGAGTACATTCTGATCAGGGTCCTGCACAGGGTTATGACTCAGGTCCCTTAGATCTCAGCCCGACTGTGGGTCCTGAATTTGCATGAAAAGTTTTCACTACGTTTGTCTATATTTGTGGGTCCCACCAACTAGACTTTTGACCAACTCCTACATACTTCAGTGAGCAGAAACAATTTTGCCAGTGCCAAAAAGCAAGTTTCCAAGTAGAATTAATAGTGAAAACACAGGCAAACCATTGATGTCATATGTCTTTGCATAGAACTTTGTGTCCTATGCAAACAAGCAGAGTTAATTTGTGCAATAGCCAGAAGGAGCCATGGCAGGGACTCAGAAGTTATTTCCCCAGAGGCCCCAGGGGAAGGAACTCCTCTGGGGAGAAGGGGTTTGTTCTGGGCCAGTGTAGTGTGGTCGAGGGAGTAGTTGGGTGGGGCTGTTTCTGTGTGAATCGTTCACCTCTTTCTTGTACCCTCTGTCGGTGTTGTTCTACTGTTTGTTCCCTTATCTCATTGCTGTTTCCAGCACATCACTCTTATCTCAGCCTATAATCTTTGGCTTCTGATCCTCCAGTTCTCCTCTCCAGCCCAAGCAGGGCATAGAGAAGGGGAGGCTGGGAGCAAGAAAGCAGTGCATGGATTCAGTGTGATCACTAAATTGGAAAATACCATTCCTAAACCATGACACTACGTTATATAACACTTGGGGATCATAGTTTAGTGGTGAATATGGTGGTGCTGGGTTAACAGTTGGGCTTGATAATATTAGAGGTCTTTTGCAAACTTAATAATTCTATGATTCCTTTTACGATATTAACATCTGTTAAAAATACTGACTAATGTATCGAAGAATCCCATCTACTTGTTCAGAAGCAGTCTCCCTTGAAATGTAGATACTTTAAAAAGAAAAATCAAAGCTTTTCCAAAACAGGCTTCCTCCTTTTTTTCCAAAACCAAAATTGTATAGGTACTGTTAAGGTTTAATTGAAGATAATTTAAAACAAAAAGACAAAATTGAATTTAAAGTATTTTCTGGTTTTGTCTTTTTATAAGTAAAAAAAGAATGGTGTTTCATTATCTGTTTAGCCCGGAAATAAGTTTTGCCCCTTTAAAACTAGATCTCAGAATGAAGGGGGGAAAAGGAGAAGCAGTGGAATGTCTGAGGCA
>JAWWEY010000130.1:2130590-2149338 GCA_035582745.1 Loriotus luctuosus
GACTGAGTGAGCTGAACTACACCCCATGGAAAGGACTTTCTGAGATTTCCATCTCTTCAGGATAGCGAAAGTTTTATTGTTTAATATGATTAATTTTTTATGCTTGTGAATACTTCACTTGTTAAATAAACAAGTTTTTCCACTTTTCTCCAAGGAAATCCTTTCCTGAAGCAGTAGGGGTAGGGGCTGCTTAAATCTGCTTTTTAGAAGGACCCTTTGGAAGTTTCCTCCCAAATTTGCACTAAACCAGGACAAAGGGTCAATCTGAAAGAGAGAAGGAAAAAATACTCCCCGAAGTTTTTTCCAGAACAGAGGGAAAAATACCTGGTTTAGTGGGGTAATTTCAACCAAGTTTTTGGTGTGGCTCTATGGCTGTTTTTTTCCCCTAGGATGTATGAAACTGTGTGATGTGTAAGAAGACTGAACAATGCCTCATTTGTGATGCCTTTCAACCACTGGTTGCCCTTCTGCATAGAAGAATGACCAGGCATTAATGAGAGTCCAGTATTGTCTGGTGTCAGGTGACACAGTGGGGTGCCCTATCTCCCCCCAGCCTGCATCAAAGACGGATGTCTTGCTCCCTGGGGACTTCCCACTCTCTTCTCTTGATCCATCTTTTCCTCTCCCTCACTGCATCTTTCTACATGTGTTTTTTTTATGTCCATCTTTATAGGGGAAAGGACAACAATAACTTACCCAATCTCTTTTTACTTTCAGAGGTGCTATGCACAACTGTTTTGTTCAGGTTTTTTTCCCCAGGCAAGAAGAAAGATTAGGGGGATGACATTTATGAAAATATTTGAGATTTGGGGAAAATATTTGACCTTTGGGCCTTTCTCTGGGTCATTTTATGACCAGAGCTACATATAATACGATTCAGAAACACCAGTTTCAGACCTAGCAGAGTGAAGAGAAGTTTCACAAAAAATAATTAGATTTAAAACCAAAATGAGAGCAGAGGAAAGAAACAAAAATAGCAAGATGGGGAAACATATAATAATTCACTATATTAAGAAAAAAACAGTCAAAGAAAGTGGGTATTTCTTTCCTCTCTTTTTCTGTAGAGTTTATCCAGACTCTACACTTTTTTGTGGAACAACAGGTTCTGACTCAAACTGTCCTTAACCCAGAATACTTAAACCTAAAGTGAACTGATGCACTTTCTTTTTGGCAGCAAATGGTGATCAGTCCAGTCAGTTCTAACAAGATGCAAATAACTTGCAAGACTTAAAATGGTTGGGCCAGTCTCTAAATACACTCATTAAAAACAGGCTTTCCAAAACAAAATACTGAGCCTGTTTTTGGGAGTAAAGAGTTAAAACTGGAAGAATGGCAAGGAGGATGGTAGATTTGCTCAAGCAACCTTGCAGCTGAGAATGCCAAGGCCTGGAGAGTAACAGTGTGGGAAATCATATAGTATGCCTACTGCTGTTTATCTTCTGCTTTGAGAAATAGAATTTCTGTGTAGAGATAATATAGGTGTTTACAAAGACTCAGTGAGACTTCTACTGAAAGGCTTGCACTCCCTTCTTAGGAGAGAGGTCAGAAAAGCACAGAGCAAAATTGCAATATGGTAGTAAAATACACAAGTGAACCTTTGACAAACAGGTGCCAACAGCAGGCCTGACACTCTGCCTGGGTCTGGGCAGAGGCTGAGGGTGTCTACATCCTTCTTTTGTGTCTCTGCAGCCCAGTGCTGTTTCAAGATCCTCCAGTCAGCAAGGTAATGAAATAAATTTATTCTTTGGACTTCAGCTGTGGTTTCTTCATTGCCTGTAGTCCTCTGCATGTGCTGATTCACACACTGTTTAAGGGCAAGCAGAGAACAGAACAAGAAAGAATTTTCAGTAGGACGGATAGTCCATGCCCTGCACAAAGACTGCAAAGGTCTGGCTTTCTCCTGTTTAGACACCTATCACTGTAGTCTTGGATTCTCTTCCTAATAACAAGTGATTTTCATCCAATTCAGAGTTGTTTGTTTCAGCATCCCTGTAGGCCCCTCAAGGATACAAACTGGAATTTCATCGCTGTGAAGGCAGTCCACACAGTAACACTGGATGAGCAATCAACTGGATAGAAACATTGGAATTTCTCCATTAGATCCTGGTGAATGAAGCTATGCTTACATTATTATTCAGTTTCTACTCCAGCAGTGGGCTACGCTGCCCCTCTTGGAATTATCTACAAGTCAGTATTAAGAAAACAACAGAAAAACAAACAGATGGAAAATAAGTATGAATATCGCAAATATTCTAAATCCACTGCAAGATGTAAACTTAAAGTGAACTGAAGCATCTGCTTGCCAGTTGCCATAGATCTGCCTCAGATCTATGACTTTTAGATAACTAATCTGGGATAACTTCAAAAAATACAGTGCAATAGTTATTTCCACCCAGTTCAGCGTGATATATGTTATCAGATATATGAATTTTTGAATAGTTTTATCCAATAGATTAATAAGCTTGTACTTTGGAAAATTATCAAATAAACTCTAATGCAGGAAAATTAAGGATAATGAAAATTCTTAGACTTTCTTCATACTCTTAATAGTTTTTCTGCATGAGGAAAGTCTTTCTTGGGTATGAATTGATTGTATGATGTAGCTTAAGCCCTCTCAAAGAACACCAATTAAAAACTTGAAAATTAGAGTCTAAACATGGATTTGTATTATAAATGCGTTTGCTTAAATTCATACATGAAAGGGCTTTCCTGTGCTTTTGTGAAAAAGTATTAAATTTAAACTTCTGTCCTATTTTGCAAAATACAGCCTTTTCCTTTTTATCAAAGACAGCATAGTAAGGCAAATTTTTATTCCAGGTCTTCTGGTTTATGAACAGTTCCAGAGTTACTAGGACAACATATTGACTGCTCTTCCTTTTAGTCAATTGAGTACTATAGAGCAAAGCACACAGCATTAGTCTTTTCAGTGATTTTACAAATACAAAGAAAAACAAAAAATGAATGACAAAAAACAGCCCACAAAGTCCCTATCTAAAGGGTCTTGAGTCTTCGATTGAAATAGAAAAGTAGAAACAGATTTGATGCAACGGTTACACAATGGCTTTTGTGAAGTAAAAATATTAAGCAGGAGAGTACATCTACCTATGCTCTTTTTACATCATATCTGGGTTTGTGTCATGGCTTAACAAAAGCCTGGTTTTCAGCTGGGGGGAGGTGAGGGGTGGTTCCCTGTGGGGACCTGCGGGAGCCAATCAACTATTTAGTTTTGAAGAGCCAAGCTGGCTAAGTTTAGAGATTGACACTCAGTTAAATCACTTTAAAAAGTTGAACGCACCCCTGTGAAAGAGCACATTTGAAAATGAAGAGAGCCCAGGAAAAGCTCTCTTAACTTCCAGCTTTTTGACCAGGCTGAGCCAGGCCCCTGCAGCTGGGTTGGCACATGACCGGGGCAGCCCCCGGCAGTCAAGCTGAGATTTTCTGCCCTCAGAGGGGTGGTAAGCAGGCAGCCAAGCTCCTCACCTGGGAGACTGCTGGGCCCTGTCCCAAGGGGGGCCTGGGGCTCTTTCTCAGCAGAGCCTGAGGACCAGCACTGGGAATGGCCCCATGGTTGGCACTGGGAGCAGCGCCAAAGCCAAGAGGGGCCAGGGCCAGGAGCGGCTGTGCAGCCGCCACCATCCCAGACCAGGAGCAGCCACCTGGTCGGGGCCAGGCAGTCAAGATTGGAGCAGCCAGGGCGGTGCCATGCAGCTACAGCTATGGCAACATGACTCAGTAGACTTTGTTCAATTAGCCACTTTTAGCTGGATATGCTGTTGACTGAAGGGCAAAAGCAGCAGCAGAAGTTTTACTTTCTTTTTTCTTAGTGCCCCACATGAAAGAAAAAGTGGGGGTGGTGCTGGCAGCCAGTGCAGCTTGCACAGTGCCGGCAGGAACCACGTAGTTGGTAGTAAAAGACACATCAATTATATTATGGACCCTAGACAAGATCAACGTTTCAACAATACAAAACTCTATAAAAACTGTTTCAATTAATAAAGCTTGAGAACAAATGAACTTACGAACATCAATTCTCTCCCAAATCAGGAAAATGAAGGGGGGAAAACACGTAAGGACAACAACATGGGACTCTGAGGTCAGTAAAGGAGTCAAAATTCTAGATAGGAGGGGATTGAGGAGATGCCTTAGTCTTGGGCTGAGATTATTTTTGTAAGTTTATGGAGAAGATGTAATTGAAACGTCAGACTTTTGTTTTCCCTGTAACTCATGAAAATGCAGTGGCAGGATGTGGCGTTCTAACCCAACTGTGAGCTGAGGCACCAGTATTGAAGTATGTAGACGTTGCTTTAATCCAATGGAAAACGTGAACAGAGAAAGATGAGAAACTTTGCCCCAGAGATAGTTACAAAAATCCTCTGTTCCCAGAGATGAAGAAAACTTTTTGTTTTATGTTAGAATGGCTTATCCTTTAAACAGCACCTCAATAACTTGACATGGCCCATAAAAGCAGCTGTGGGAAACCTACAAAGCATGAGACATACTTTTCATGCTGCAGATTGTCCTTTTCCAGGTGGCTGATTCTCTGTGGCATTAATGCCACGATAGAACTGTTTCGTGTGGAGAAGTCTCCATAACATAGCAAGAGAGACTCCTCACCCTAAGCAGACTGAAGAAAGACAATTCCAGAAGTGGTAAACTGACTGAAAGTCCCAGGTTTTGTCTCTGTACATTATCACTGGGGAGAGAAGAAGCGTTCTGAAGGTTTATTCTGATTTTGTCTGATCGTCTTTTTCTGTTAATTATGTTTTCTTTGTACCCTTTAAAGTTTGTGCCTGTTTTAACCTCCTTCTCCTGATTCATATCTAGCTGCAGCCGCGCACGACGTCTGAGCCCCGGCTGGCTCCACAAAAGCGCACTGCAGCCTGTTCGGGCCGGCCGTGCGGCCACGCAGCCCTCGCTCCAGGCAGGGAGCGACTGGGGCAATCGGCCGGCTAGTGGAGAACTCACCCACGGCAGGGTGGGTGAAGGCTTCTCCCCTGGAGGCGGGCAGACGGCAGCAGTGATGCGAGCGTAGCGAGGAAGAACGAAGGAGGCGACAGTTCTCTGCAGCGGGGTTTATTAGGGTGGAGAGGAGGGTACAAGGGAACAGGGAAACTACAGGGAACTGCCCAAAGCAAAGTGGGAGCTAACAAGGAAAGGAGACAGATCTGCAAGGAGGTGAGCAGAACTGCCTAAGGGGCGGTTACAATCCCGCGAATATATGAACTCCCCAAGGGGAGGAGCGCACCGCAGCTTAGCAAATAATATTACAGAACTGACTGATAAGCACATACAGAGAACAAATCAGGAACCAATTGGGGAGGGATATCAACCCCTGCTCCAATCACCCTCTGTCCAAAGTAGAAGTTTCTAGGATAGGGGAGTGGACAGAGGATGACGGGCAGGCAGGTTGGCTTGACAACAAAGGAGGAGATAATGAGGAAAACAAGGAGGAGTAAACATAACTGACAGCAAATTTGCAACAAAAGGCAGGAGTTGGCATGGCAGCCTGCAGATTGGCAGTTGACAGAGGAAGAGGGTAGCAGGTAGGGAGCCTGGGACAGAACCATTACAACCTAACATGGGGGACAACTGGAACAAACCAACTTATTTAACAAAATTAGAACTTATATAACAAACTGAAATTTAAACTGAAAACTGCTTCCAACCAACGTCTTTAAAGCAAACACACCCCAACAATATCTCACAACAGAAAAATAAGTAAACATATCCTAGTGGGTGCACTGGTGTTTAGCCAGCAATGACCCACTACATAATTGGTGCATCAGCTGGAAAACTGAACAATTGGCAAACCAAAACCTCAACAGTCTGAAATGAGCACTACTTTCTAGAATGGGAGCAAAATCTCTTAAACAGGTTGTGTAGAGTCTTGGTTATGCAAATATGTTCAATATGTGTTCAAGTGTCTTCTTTGTGAATCATTCACACTATCAGTCACAATGCCATCGACTCCAGAATCGACGGTTCACGTTCATCATGTAAATTGAGATAGTGGCTCTAAACGAGGATGAATGGGATATATCCATATACCAACACTAGATTATTTTCTGCATTAATGTAAAATGCACGAAGTTCTATTCTTATGTGTGCACTTCACTTTTCAGCAGATGGCATTATATAGTACATCCTACTGTGCTTTGCACTTTGCTTAAAATACCCTTTCGCCAACTTGACTTGGAAAACATGTTAAGTGTAACACAGAAAATCTTTGGATGATCTGCAAAAACAGGAAACATTCTGACCATGTAAAGGAAGAATAGCGCAGGGTTCCCATCCCACTAGAGGCAAGAGATCCCAATCCATAAAAAGTGTTTATTCTGCCATAAAAAATACTCTACAAATTTTTAGTCCTCTGACTTTTGAAACAGAAACTGTTGGCTAGAGTTGCACACAAGCAGACAAGAATTACTTTTCTAATTCTGCACATTCTTACTTGAAAAATGTTTACTCTTTTAGCCTTCTAAGATAACGTCACTTACAACCATCCATGAGTACTGGAGACTGGGACTTTGGATCCTAGCAAACATCTACCTGGAGGAATATTGTAAATTGTCAAATTGTATTTCTCAGGCAGAGCTGAGATCTTCATTTGTGCTGCAGTTGAGTTCCTGATCTCAAATATTTATATACTCAGTGGCAAACTTTCTTAGCATGAGAAATAGCGGAATAGCACCTGTGTAATAAACGAGGTTAATTTCAGTAAGGGGACTTAGAATGTGGGGAGCTTTGGCAGAAAAGCTCTAATTTATTCAAATACATTTTTGGGGCTATGAGAAATGGCAGAGAGAAATGGCGGAAAAGAAACAGTACTTCTGAGCCATACCCTACTCTCTTTGTTGAGCTTCCAGAAGGTGTGTGGATTACTAGGAAGTCCTCAGAAGTTTTTCAAGTCACCATACCAAGCCTTACCCTTGGTAGCTAAAATCAACTTAGAATCAAGATATTAAAACACTAAGCTTGGAAGATTGTTGTGGTTGTTCAGCTTCTTTAAGGTTCAGAGGTAACTGGGATGAAAAAAGTGGTGAGTAAAATATTATCAGAATAGGTTTTCTTTAACTTCCATCTGCTAAAATGACACCATGTTTTTCTCTGTTTTTCTCATTCATTGTTGACTCACTCATTTACTATTGAGTGAGTAATAAACTGGTTGAGAAAATGTATTTTACGCATTTATTTACATCCTTTAAATTCATAGACCTCTTGGCTGAATAGTTGCAAAGAGACTTGCAAGGAAAAGGTAATGGTGATGTCTTAGGATTTTAGATTTTATATTTTTCAGATTATGCACTTTAGCGTGTAACTCTAAAGTTCCATAGTCTGCTAGTTACTGTGTTCCCGTTTTATTCAGACAAAACATTCATCTCTGGGCCTGAAACTCAAGGACATCTTACTGTCTGAGGCATTGAAAAGTGTAAACAAAAACTGAGGCAGGTGGGGGACACAAACTGGGGATATATGACTTTATTACCTGAAGCTGTAATTGGAGGATTAACTCCTGTTATGAAAATAGACCAAACTTATAATTGTCTGGAAAACTTGTGACCATCAGCTACCTTGGGTGTAGCCTCTCTCAGAGGCTTCAGACTGCCCAAGGTGTGCCTGTTGAAGGCCTTTAATAAATACCTTGTTTTATTCTCTTCATCTTGTCTGTTTAAGGTAGCCGCTCCAAGGCATCAACAGCACCATAATTTTGCCAGAAGTTGCAGCTCCTATTGTGACTCTGAACCTCTGAAATTTTTGAAGGGGAAGGAATGAATGCTGGCAGTAGTATTTGGTCTGTGTTACAGGAGCAGAGTTGAAATTACTCATGGGTTGCAGGCAGAGGTGGCAAAACGGATGGTCTCTATAAATAAAATGCTGCAGCCTCTCCCATCCCCTCCTCCCTATCTGAATGTACAGAAGTGAATTTCTGAATTAGATTCTGCATGAGTGACTTCAAGAGCTCTCATCTAATCTACAAGCTTGTATGTTTCATAACAGCTTAGAATCTGGCCTCTATTGTTGCACAGTCTGTTTTTTTCAGTGACTTTTGCTTTCATGAAAACCTGAATAAGTGTATATACATTTTACATACTTATTTATATGTACCTCTCTATATATGTACAGCTATATATGCATCTATATAAAGAATCCTTTTCACTCTTTATATCCACAGTACAAATAATTGTACACCAGAGTAGGTGTTACAGTATTCTTTTGATAGGAAATCTAGTACATAAAAATGTCATTATTCCATTTGTAATCTGGAGCAATAGATGCATATTTCCTAGGAAAAAAGCAAAAAGTTCTGGATGAACACACGAAAAACTTCCCCTCTTTGCTACCAACTGAGCTTTCATTTCTCAAAAAATAAATGTCAAGTGACAAAGATCTATCAGTGTCCCCTGTAATTCTGTTTTTAAAGGCCTTAAGTTTACCACTATTTTTATTTTATTCTGTGGGATGGAAAAAACACAAACCAGACTTGTTCTTCTCCTGTAACATCTGTGAGACCTGTAGAAGTACAGTAACCATCCCTTCACCAGGATGCCTGGGGCCAGGACTCTTCTCAGCAAAGGTTCTCCAGCTTGGACAACAAACCCATGCAAGTCTCCTAGTGCTTGTTGACCAACAAGGGACTCACAGAAATCAGAAGATTTCAAGTGTGAGACTACACAAACTCAGAAAATAATACCCAAATACTGCTGCAATCTGGCCGAAATTATCATATTATCAAAAACTGTTAGTTTACTTGCATTTTTAGCAACTTCAACTGCAATTAATAAAATTAGCATTTTTTCAACTCTCTGATCAGTAAACCAGAATTATGTAGAATGTAGGCCCATGAATACTGTAGAAAAGGTAATTAGTCAGCAATCTGGTCTCTTTTAGCCCAGTTCTGTATTGTTGAAACATCATTCTCCAAAGTAATAATACTGCTAAAGGTAATTAAAATTTTAAAAACCCCATTCTTCAAAGTCATGGTTGTTGCACTGCAAATGATGTGCACTTTTACACTGTATACGTTGCCTATAAGTGATCTGTACAGCAGCAGGTATGGTGTGCACTGGCATTTAGAATTGAGTGTGTTCTCATACATTTCTATCCTCAGACAAGCCAATACCATCATTTTTATGTGGCGGGGACAGATCTGCAAATGACTAAACATCTGCTTGTACAAACAGCGAAAATAAATTCCTTGTGTCACAAGGGCATACCTGCAATATGCATAAGGCTTTGCATGAGGGTGTAAATATTGGATTGTTTGGGATCTACTTACATACAGAGTTGTATGATTTTGCAATTGCACTAGTTTCCCCTCTATATACAATGGTGAGTACAATGTTAAGGCACACCTTTGGGTTTGTGTTTAAAAACAAAACCTAAAACAGCAGTGTGTGAGCTCCATATTAAAATGCACATTTAAAGGCATTAAAATAAATGCAGGAATGCTCACAAAATACTGATTTATTTCAATCTTTCTCATGATTCTCTGTGTAGAGACACTTTCTTTAAAGAAACCAAATCTACTCGTAGACCAAGTTGATTCTTCTTGATCTTGTACTATGTCTTCCAAATAATCACTTTTTGCATATTTTCTAAAACTAACTTTACATTTTAACAAAACATAGGCTTAATCCTTGGGAAGACTCCATGTGGTGTATGCTACCAAGCTGTGCTCTATTGAATTTCTTGAGCATGGCAACTTCCATAGAGAGATTTATCTGACAGCCCTGTAAAAATATGCTGAGCTCTTGTTGACTGGACTTTTTCCAAATAACCACAGGGACATTTTCCAAATAACCACAGGGACATTCTGTACTGGTTTAAGAGCAGCTACCGTTAAACTTGGATATGAAATTAAATTAGTTTCATATTGGATAAGTCATGTATAGACAAATAAGACAAGTTTTATTAAATTTTAGAAAGAGCTGTTAAGAAGCTAATGATATAACGATTTCATTTATGCTACTAAAGCCTTTACAGCAATCATTCATTTAATTTTTAGTAAGTATTTTATAGGATCCTGTCACTTGTAGAATCCATAGGAAGATGACACCTACTTGGAAGTTTATATTGTGGGGCCAGAATTGTAACAATATTGCATTTTAATGTGGTATTCTATTCTAGAATTCTGTATTTTAATGATGGACATCCTATAGAAAACTGATTTGCATTGTTCATTAATCCTTGAAGCAGGCATCTCACAGGCTAGTTAATGTGACATGTGTAACCTTGTCAGCTAAGTCCTGAGACTTCGAAGTGGTGAGGAGTAATTCAGCAATACCCTGGAGTGCTCATGGGGTGAAACAAATTAATTTTCAGTAGGCCTACAATTTTTTTCCTTAATCAAGATAAGTATGAAATACATCTTGTTATTTAATTCACTTCTCCACATTGCTGGAGAAGTGAAGCCAAAGTTTTCTCCTAGCAAGTGTATACTACAGCCAAGGGAAAGTAAGGTAGATTAGCCTGCACAGTACTACTGCAATTAGACCAAAGTAACTTCAAAACTTGGTAATCTCTATATTATGTTGCAGACACTTCCGACTGCAATGTGAAGATGTCCCTTGAGCTACAATGGATTAATGTACCCCTCCACACAGCAATGGAGTTTGCAGTCTCTCTCTTAGTCATTTAATGTATAACTAGAGGTTATTTATTCACGTTACTTAGCGGTGACCTTAATTTAACCCTTTTAAAAAATATATTTACCATTAAACATCAACAATTCAAATAACTAATAATTCTAGTTCAAATGTATATAAGAACAGGGGCAGAAAGTCTCTTATACGCATCAAGAACAAAATGTGCAAATAAAGACCAATATTAGTCTGTCACTAAAAAGAACAAGGGATAAAGCAGTTGTGTCTAATCACTGAGGAAAATGGCTTCTTTCCTTTCTTACTTTCATTTTCCATCTGCAAATTTCTAAACAGTTGTTTTGCTTCATGACTAAAATTCTACAGGCACAGTAAAACAGGTTGTTTTATTGAAGGATTGTAAATGAAGCACGTGTAGCAAGCACTGGTTATTTAAATCACTTACCTGCCAAAATGATAAAGGATTAAAATTTCATTTTTAAATATTTGTGTTTTGAGGATTTATGACTAAAAGAGATCCTTTCAAACCCAAATAGAAAGTAAAGTGAAGAAATTACCTTCACTACGAAAAGCTGTGTAAAGAAAACATGAGTTCCCTTCTATGAATAGGCTGCTAACACTGTAACTTAATGGTGACTATTTAAATGTCAAGATTAACAATTTTATCTGAAGTATTCAACTACATTCTTCTCCACTGATGCTGAATTTAACAAGAACTGAAAATTTAATTAGTGCCTGCTGTAGCTAGATCAATTGATGAAAGTGATTATATGGTTTGTTTACTTATGACAAGAGGGAACTGGGACTGGTGATTGAGGAGATTCCGTCTGCTATTGTGTTCCTTATTATCAACCAATGTGTATGTTTACACCATGATGCCAATGTATTGAGACACCAGTAATAGAATGGTGTTTCCAACCATATGATACATGCAAGACATGGGATTGTAGACAAAGTGAGAAAATTATATCCCAAAATGTTAGGTTTGTTCTACATATTCCTAAGCAGTCACTGAAAGACGGCTCTATTGATAGTATAGATTTATGCTGGAACTGAAGGCATCAGTCATTTCAGTTTCAAATCCCAAACTTCTTTACCTCTTTTTAGATAAAAGAATGATCAACTTTTTCCCCACTCTGTGACAAGGTTTCTGAATCTTCACCCCTAGCAACCCCTCTTTTGTATCCTTACTAGTTTTGATTGCTTAATTCTTTCACTCATTGTCACTTTTCAGTTAATGAAAGTCTTGGAAAGCTTAATTCATTTGAATTTGCTACAGAATTTAGAGCTAACATGATTCAAAGAGATGTGGGCAGTGCTGCACTATTTAAAAATCCTACATACAGTGAAGTACATGATGTTTTGGTTACATGAAAGCAGTCCAATATTAACCCCTCTATGGCTTAATTTCAGTTTTAGCACTCGTGTTCCCATACCCAGAAAACTTGTAGCCTTTCATCACACTGCATAGTTTGCAACCACATATCAGCAGCTCCAAAATGGTGGCCAACATACAGCTAGTGAGATGCCAGCCACTTCAAAGTAGATGTCCTGGTAGGAGATATTTCTGTCAATGGTGATACTTACACACTGGAGACTACTGGTGGTAGGAATATCTGTCATGAGAGGGGAAATAAAAAATTACAAAATACACCAAAGAGAGTGATGTAGCTGTGATAAAAGAACAGACCTTAACATAATTTTAAATGACATAGGGTATGGATTTTATTAGCTCTGTTTACATTCCTCAGATTTTGAGGAATTGATCTGTGGAAGAAATCAGTCAACGCTAGCCAAGAAAAGGCAAGGTATAGAAGGACTTTTTTATAAAGCCAGCAGATGATGTTGCATATGTTTTAAAGGAATATGAAGTACAATAATAAAAAGAGAACAGTTATTCTTTAAAAGAACAATTTGCAGTTTCTCTTTTAGGATTTTTAATTTCTCACAGTTTGTTGGGGTTTTGTTTCTTTTTTATGGGTTTTATTTTTGGCATGTTCTCACATCAAGAATACTTAAATAATTAAAGGAAAAATCTAAATGTCTTAATGAAATTATCTCCCCTAGATTCAAATCAATAGGAAAAAAAATCACAACTAGGAACAGATCAGGCCTAGGGAATTTGAACAGATACATTTCAGCGAAAGCCATGACTAAAGAGATGTCTGTTCTTAGCAATCCCACACACATTCCCCCTTTTAGAGTCAATCATTCAAAACAAATTTTGCATATTTTTCATGTGTTTTAGTGCCTGCCATATACAGAAATAGATAATGGATGAAACAACCATCTGATGAATATTGTCCATAGATTATTACAAGCAACTGACTTGAATAAAAATTATGTTTGTACATGAAGACTTTTTTGTTGTAGAATGTGGTCTGTGTAATAAGAAGAATCATGTGTTAAATTATGAGATTTGAAGATGAGAAGATACAACAGGAACAGAGTGAAAAGTTCATAGATCTTGAATTACTTGCCCTGTATAAGCATAGAAGTCACACAGATTATGAACAAATTTGCCATGCCCTCACTCATTTCTTCAGTCGGAAGCACTGCAATTGCTCATCTATTTCACCCCAAGATAGTTCCACTAACTTTATTCACAGCCCAAAATAATCCCCCAGGATCTGAGTGGGAAGGCATGGAGAACATTCCACGGAAAAGAAGCAGAGGACAACCTAAAGGTAGTAGATGTTCCCCTTTTGAAGGTACTGGCAGGGATATCTCCTAATCTATAGTCTTAGGAACACTTGTGGTTTCGAGACCAGAGTTTGTGCTTGTCCTTTCATATGTCATGTGAAAAGTAGCTGCTTGTACCCTCAGCAGAGGCTGAGCAATTATGGAGTCAGACCTCTTTGTCTGAAGTGTCTGGCCATAGCATGGAAATAACATACTCTAGGGAAAAATGATGTTAAATTAGTTCATCCCCTACTGTTCCTTACACTGGGACTTAACCTCCTTGTTTGCTCTCCTGGGAGAATGTAAAGATTTGGTTTTCATAATTAAAAAGTCAATATTTGACAAGAGCTACCAGGTACCTGATTCTGTGTGCTTTCTCTCTTACTTAGCAAGCTATTTGCTCACAGAATCATAAAAAGATTAAGTAATATGCGCATGAAATTGCTAATGGCATGTACTTTGTTAAACAAATGAAGTAAGTATAAGATTAATTTAATCCTCTGGACAGAGCACCAATTTCTCTTGATCCTGCTAGAAAGCTCAAGAGAGATCCTTGTCCATTGTTCATTTTGGCAAACACAGAAGATGACTTTAAATTTTGATTCTTTTGATTTCTTTGAATTGGTCTTTATAAGTGGCTTGGCCCTTGCTAAGAAAACAGATAAAAAATATTTATGGGTTTAATCATGTAATATCAAAATGTATGCACAACCCTTTGAAAGAAGGGTGACTTGAAGTTTGGCAGATATCAGGTATGTTCATTTAGGCTGATGAATGCCCATGTATATTTTTTTAAATTAAGACAACTTTAAAAATATTTTTTAAAATAATGAAAATAATAAAATTTATATGTGGTATGAGTTCAGTACAGGTCTGGCAAGTTGACAGCTAAATTCTTTGAATGTTTTATCTGCAAGAGTATGCTCTATTACAGATGCATATTTCATTCTGATGAAAATGTGCATCCAACTACTCTGCAAAGAGTCTGACTACAGTTACCTAAAAACAATAAAGGGTATTTAATTTTTGTGTGGCACATATAATCTTAATGAGTATCATTTTAGTGTATATTAGAAAAATACATTCTTTATTATCATTCAGATTCACTCAAAAGCTCCTTAAAGAAATGCTCGAGACAACATTAACAAATTAATAACTTCATAGTACTTAGCACAGCGTTTCTATCCCTGAGGACAAGCAAGGGCTAAGACAATAATGGTATGAGAAAAACTGAAAAAAAAAATACTGCCTAGTTACCTATCCGCTGAGTACCATCCATTTTATTAATTCAGTGAGGCAAAAAATTTGGGGAAGATTAGACAGGTAAACTTGGCCAACCTGGAGTTTCCTTTAAGGAGTTTATGAAAAGTACTTTCTCACAAAATGTTTGTTCCTTATGCATACAGAGAAAGTTTGGTTCACTAGATGATTCCTGGATGTAAATATGGGGGATGCAGCGCAGAGGCTCTCTTCTGCCTCTCCAAGCCGCCTAAAGACTCAGCATTCTGGACTCACCAAGGACCTTCACAAGAAGGGGCTTAGCCTAGAGGGGAAGGGAGATTAAAATAATCAGGAAAGTGTAAAGGCAGATGTACAATATCCCAGGAACATAGTGGGTGGGCAAGGAGAAAGAACTGACTCAGTCAGGTGCCCACAGCTGAAGTGATTCTAAAAACAAGCGCTTGCATATTGCTCTGTTCAGAAATGAGGAGATGGATACTTTTTTCACACCAGAAAAACTCCCACACTGACCGTACAATAAAACAGCAAAAACATACGAACAAACAACAAAAGACTAAGATGAGGGATGAAGATGGGCATGAGGACGATATGGACCAGCTGTGATGGGCTGTCCCTGAGTGTCTATGGCAATGTAGTCCAAGCTCTAGTCATTGATTGAAGAAACTCTCACTAAGCAGAAGGCAGAGGGGTTTTGCACCTCTGGAAACAAAGTCTCAGAAATCACAGGAGGTGTCAGCTGTGGAGATAATACTGTGATTAAATCTATAATCACAAGTAGTCAGAAACAAGATTATTTGAGCAATCTGAATTCTGACATTAACTAAATTTTAAATATTTGACTTTGCAGGTTTAGTGTTCTTTCATTCCTTTTAATGTCAGTTTGATCTCTTTGGCAAAATACTGAAGAGACATGCATATTTGTAGTTAGGATGCAGTTTTGGAGGATATAGTTCCCATGGATTGTGTAAATAAATCCCATTTTTCAGAACTGTATAAACAAAAACTCTTTCCCATTCATTTCCTTGACAAACAAGCTTGTGATTTTACCAGGGCTTGGGGTTTTAATATTTGTTAGAGCTGCATGCAATAGTACCATAAGAAACACCCTCATTTTTTCTCATTCTTGAGCCCACAGTATTACTCTTTCAGCACTGCAGAAATGTACATAAATTCTCACTGACTCTAATGGAAGTGGAATCTGAGAGAACTAAATTTTGCACAATTTCTTTTTAAGTCACAGTTACATCTTTGTTCAGTTGCTCCAGCTGCTTATTGTAAAGGGAAAATAATTTGCAAAAGTGAAGAAATGGAGAACAATTCATAGCTCTTCTCTTATTCTCCTATGATTTAAAAAGAGAGACATGTTTCATTTAAATTAAGCATACAAAATCTCTTAAAGGATAAACATATTCAAAGGAAATAACAGCTAAACTGGATTGGGAAATCTGTCTAGATTCTGCTGCAAAAGTGTTGCAGTGTATGTGCAAATGGAAATATCTGAAGGATTAAAGAAGCTCCAAAAGCCCAATTCTTATCTTCTCATTAATATTTAGTGTGGTATTTGAACTCCAGAAGTCCACTCTTAATTCAGATGCATTGGTATCTTGTTTTGGGATAGACATCATTTTGTCTAATGGTGAAGTCATCATATGAAATTAGTGACACACAGGCAAGGCAAATTCTTGTCAGTTTCTTCTTTTTAAAAGAAGAAAGCACTTGGAAATCATAAATAGGTGTGACACAATTAGAAACTGCACAACTTTTTAAGTTTCCTCTTGATATCTATCATTATTTAAAACATATTTACACTTGTGTTGTTTATAAAACAAGAACTGATATTTGTATTACAGACTGTTGTGTTCTGTAGTGTGTTATTCTTCATAAAAAATGATAAGACTTAATCCCTGAAACAGTCTAACTCAGTGTTTGTTTCCACATCCGATTCAAACAAGAAAGCTGCCTCTGCTGTGATGAGAATACAAGAGTGACTGTGTCAGTACCTGGAAGAGAGGGGAGGTGAGACAATGAAAAAGGGATCGTCTCTGGTGATGAGAGAATCAGCCACGGCCCAGGAGGAAGACTTAATACAATACAATTGGTTGGGTGGGCAGTATGAACTAGATAGGTTATACTAGCATGAGAAGCAGCAAGGGCAGAATAGGAGAGCAAAACCCTTGCACTAACTCTGTTCTTGTTGCTAGCACTGATAATTCAGTGCTCTTGGACAGTTCCATAAACTCGCTGAAAAATTTGCAGAAAGTGTTACACAAAAAGCAGTAACTTTTCAATGGCAGAAGCAAGGATGCCTTTTCACTTGGTAAACAGATACTGTACATAAAATAATATTCTAACTTCTTGTTGCACCATAAAATATCATTTTAGTCAACATAACTGCACTCAATAAAACTTACTTGTCTTCTCTCAAAAAGTGTTGTAGCACATAAGCAAAAAACTCTTCTCAGTTATCATTCATTACAACATTCATCCTCTTTTAAGAATCTCCAAATTAACTAAAAAAATCAACTTTCTTATGAAGTACAGTAATATTTCTTTATATTTGGCACGACTGCATTCTCATGAAATTAATTCTCATGCTTTTACCGGCTGTATATGTGAAAACCTGTTTGTATTTATGCACATACACATATGTCTGTGCAGGATGCACTAGTAGGAGAGAATAATGCTTAAGGCTTCAGCACATATCAGTACATTTATTCTTCTGTTTTCTTATATTTATAAGCTACAGTATGCATTTATTTCAAGGTATAAAATATTGATTCAGGCTGCATGACAAGAGAAGCTTTTTATAGGTCATTGGGACAGAAAAAATACTGCCTTTTCCTCATGTCTCATAGCAATATGTCTTGCATATAGTTCAGTTCTGGAAATCTATGTTTAGATATGTCTAAGAATACCAGTTATAATATACTTTTGAAATAGTTCTCATGATTACATGAGTATCACTATCCATTTTGTCACCTGTCACATCTAAAGATCCACAATATCATAGCAAAATATGCTACAACCCTGGATTGATGTACTTTGCTTTAGCCTGTTGACATACAATACTTTCTTCTAGCTACTGCAAATGTGTTAGTTATTTATAGACACTGAAATTTACAATGAGTCTGTGTTTGAGGCAAACCATCTAGAAAGAAAAAGAATGTATGCTTGTTTTATATAAATATGTATATGTGGTGTCAATGTTAGGTGTAGATTCAAAGGGAAAATGAAAATTCAAATCAACTTGATACTATCCCAATCATTTTTAATCCCACTGCTAGCTACCTTCTTTGCCGTGAAAAGGTCTGGAGGCTTTCAGAATGATTCAGACATTGTCTACCCAATAGAGGTGAAGATGGAAACTTGCTGTTGCAAAATACAACACTAAAAACTTTGGGTTTATATTTGTTCACATTTCCAACTGATTTTCTAAGGGTAGAGTGGACAATAGCATTTGTAATGAAGATGAACAGAAGCAGGAATTATTCAGACACTGGGGGACAATATGCAAAACTTAATCAGCGTTATTCATGGTCATAACTAGTTACATTTATGTGTCAGATTTATGAGATGTAGTAATCTATCCCCATTACATGCTAGATACTTTACCGAAGCTGGGTTAAGGAGGATCCCAGTTTTCATCCCTGGTGAAGTTCCTTATCTGAACTTTATGAACAGCATAAATTCTTCCTCTCACTGTGTCACTTTTCTGTATCGATTGTTCATTCTCATACAATAATAATGGGATTATGAGTTAAGATTTAAATACGCTATAGCTGTAATGGTTTAAAAATTTGTCAATCCCTACTATATTTATATATAATTTGATAACAATAAATATAATTGTTTTAAGATCCCACCACCAACAGGCTCTTTGCTGTTAGGCAAGAGTTGTGAGGCAGTCAATCTGGATTTTTGAACAGTTAGGTGATTTAGCCTCAGGAAAGAGCTATTTTACATCTACCAGCTATTTAAAACATGGTCATTTCAATCCCAGCTTCTTCCTACTGCAAAATTAATACATAACCCAGACGCCAAGCTCACCACGACAAGATAATGTCACCACCACTGTGGAGAAAAAACAGCGAACTTGTACCTTGCAAAATAGGTGCATTTACAACTATCCCCATTTAAGATGATGAAGATCTCAATTTTTTTTTTTTTATTTCTCTGCAAAAAGTTCCTGACTTCATTTAATATTATTGTCCATTTCCTGTTTG
>JAWWEY010000130.1:2149438-2162991 GCA_035582745.1 Loriotus luctuosus
GTTTGCAATTGCAAAAATATATCGGCTTTTTTGGCAAAAAGCTTTTAAAAAAAAGGGGGTGGGGTGTTATGTATTTTAATAGCTCTGACTGCTATTAAACAACTCAAGTTAGGAATTCACAAGACTTCCTGAGTACTCTTGCATGAGCTGTGGCAGCACATGCATGGGTAACAAAACATTCAAAAGGTCTTTTCACATGCTGCAGAAAATAGTGCGTGACTCATTTATTATTTTCCAGTGGTCTTTTGAACACCATAAGGAATCAATATCCCAAGATAGTGCAAAAAGATTTATTTTCTATTGGCCTCTATAAAAAAATGAGATCTCTGGAGGGGGGCGAAAAGAAAAATTTAAAAAAGGGATAATTCTTCCCAGTGCAAATTCCAGGTAAAAAGCATTGTTGAATCTCAGCAGTAAAATTCATGAGATTTGTGAAGCACTGCTGAATGAGAATTTCACATAAAGTTCTAAAATATAGGATTATATGCCTTATTTACAAATCCATAAACAGTTTCTTAAATTAAAAACCTGAAAGAACTGATATAAGCTGAGCAGTATGTGTTTCCCTCTTTTTGTAGGCTAGTTACTACATGTTTTGCTACATAATGTGTTTTCTAAGCACACATATATGGATGAAGCAAAAGTATTAGAGATAATCACTGCAGATTTCCTTTAACATGGCATTTTTACATGACAATCACTCATAGGATTACATTTTTTTACGTACAGAATAATATTTAACTGCTTGATGGAATGAGATTATTACCTGAAAGGCTTCAGCATGAATATATATCAGAAACTAGTATTTTCCCATCCTTTATGGACAAGCCCAAGAAAAGTTTTGAAGTTCTCTCCCTGGGGATGGTAAATAATTTAATTAAGCTGTAATTTTAAATATGCACCTTTATCCAGAAAAATTCTTGAATTTATGCTTAAATATAAGTGTAGTCTTATTGGCTCCCATAGAACTATTAATGTGCCTCATTCCTTTGCTGTTTTGGGTCTAAATGGCAAAACACACTAGAATCAAATCAAAGGCTATCTTACCATTTTTTGCACAGTCTTAAACAAGAGATGATGTTTGGGCAGTCCCACCTCACAGTCTACCCTGGAAACATTTTTATTCATGGACTTATACAGACCTTTTCAATTTACAACCTCTGGCACGGGCACAGTTACTGAAGTGAACAAAAAACCCTTATGCAAGTGGCTGGGAATCCATTCTCTCAGCCCTATTTTCTCTGTATATTCTGTTTAGTGAGAAAAAGACGTCATTTGTGTTGAATAAAAGTGTTACTAGACATTTATTTCCTTTTCTTACTTAACACTGACCCAGGAATAGTGAAGCATTCCTTTATGAGGAGGCACATACATGGATGGCTATATTAGACTAGACAACACTGTGTAAGAAAAACCCAACCACACATTTTTAGCTCTCTGCAATACTGTCCCTCCTTTGATGATCAATGTCTGAATCCTACTATTGTCCAGGGCTGAGTATTCATCCCTCCTATATCAACTTAAAAACAAATACATTTTCAGTGTTGCCTTGTACCTGTTATTTCCAGCCACTTCTGTTTCATGAGCGGAAAGCTCACTTACTATAATACGGAAGATCTGGATGTATAGGTATTTTCAGAAGAATTCAGTTGTTACTTTAATGCCCTGCAATACCTTTTTTTCAAGATATTTTTGTTAACATCCATGAAGTGCAACGAGTATAAAAGAAGATATTAGAAAAAAGTAATAAACAAAACAGAACAGAAAAAATTCAGCCAAGTTTCCCCTTGATATCTAGATCTGTATTTATCTAAAATTTTGTAGTTCTAGGACAGATGTTTCTCTATAATCCAAAATCGATGTAAAATTCTTTTGAAGAAATATATTTGCTGGTTCTTTTACACTGTTGATATCTTCCTTCTGACATGTCTCTGTAGCTTTTGTGGGCTACCTCATGAACTAATTTAAGCCTAGAAAGATAAATGCCTTTTAAAAAATTGTCCCACACTGACAAGCAGACCGATCAGTTTGCATTCTAGTTCTTGTGAGGGGCGATAAAACTGCTATATAACATTTTAGATTAAGAAAAAGAAATACTCAGTATTAAATATTCAATATTAAAATTCCTCTAAAAATAAATCTACAACTTTTTTATTCTAAGAATGCTTCTGCCAAGTACTGCTGATTTCCATTCAGGAAACATACTATTTATTAAGCTATAGGAGAAAATCTTTGAAAAATTGGTGATCTGTAGTGTAGCCTATAAGAGTTTTTATGTAATTGAGCAAATATGTCAAATGTTTGTGGACAATTCTCTCCTTTCCCATTTTGAGGAATTGTGATGCTGACATCTGTCAGTGCATTCCTGAAAAAGTTTGATTTCAGAGACATGTTTCTGTTAAAAAGCTCTTAGGATCACTCCCCTTTTGCCCACTGAGCCCATGAAATATTTAAGGTTATCTGCATAAATGACTTTAGATGGGGAAGATACAGCACCTCTAGACACAGGATAATCAGTTGATATTCTACCCTAAAAACACAATTGGGGGTTTTTTTGCCTTTTCTTGTTAGTCCTTAATCTATTTCTCCCACTGAAGTCTTCCCTTAATTTTAATTAGTTCATTTATGGATATAGTAGCATGGTATGAAGAAAATGATGAGAACAAAAGGTTGCACATACAATAATTGTCTAAGCGCCTAAGGGTGACGCTGGGAGATGAAAATCTACTTTGCGGTTGTGTCTTCTTCCTGCAGATCAGCATAGGCCACACAGTGCTGACCTGACTTCAAGGCTTACCCCTTATCCGGCTTTCGAAAAGAACAGAGGCTCTGTGGGTGAAATGATTGTGATTTACTGAGATACAATAATGACACAACCAGAAACAAATCTTGTAGTTTGCCACACACGGCACAAAAAACACAGCAAAGACTTCATGGTTTCCTTTTTTTTTTAAGTATTTTTGCATACAAGTCTTATTCAATATACATCCTTAATTAAGAGAGTAAATGTAGCAGGACTCATAAAGTGGGATACATTTAATGGTTAATAATAATCAAGTAATTGTAAGAGGAGGTATATTTTTGCCAAAAATGTATTTGCCCTATGACTGGCTAAGTTGAAATTTATTCCTGCTAGGTAGCTAGTCATCACTCTTCTGCTACTATTAAATCCTGGCAGTATTCAAAATATTCTTAACAGCCGTCTTAGGTCTGTTGCTTCAAGTACTAAGCCTTCCTGATGCAGATTTCAGTTCCAGCATTTGATCTGCAGACTGATGTATCTCAGCACCTTATAAAATCTAACATGACATCTCTAATCATCTTCTAGGCAACAAGAAGAAATACTGATGGTTACAATTATTGTGGCATCTGATGTTAGCAGCTCTCTGGAAAGAAGGTAGCCTATAAATCATCTTTCAAAGGAACAAAACCAACTATGTGTTCCACAAAGAAATAATCAAATCCATGTATTTTTTAATGAAACAGACTGATAATGTCACAGTTATTGAAACATAATGAGTTATTTTGTCAATATATTCAAGTTAGGAAACCAATTAAAAAACATTTAATTTCAAGAGCAATGGTCATAACTCCATGTGAATCAGTAGCAATGAGAAGTTATTAAATAATGCTCCACAAAAGTAGTTAATCACTTCATAGCCTTACCAAATAATTACCATACCAGAGCAATTAGTAACCAGCAGTGAGCACAGACATTTTAACAGAAAGACTGTGACTTAAACCTATGCAGAGATTGAACCATTAATAAGTTTTCAGGATGCAATGCATGGAAAGAGAGTTTCCAACACATGGAAAGAGACTGTAAATTTGCTGTGAGGGTGTTTCAGGCTCTATTTTATGGGAAATGCTGAACCTATCTGAGAGAGATGAAAAGCAATGTGTCTCTGAGGGATTTTCATTACCCAACCACAACTTTACGCATATGAGGCACAATATCTTAATTGATTATCCAGCCTTCAGTTAAGTTGGAGGCTGAGTTACTCATATGAAAATATTTATCTCCATAGAAATAATGAATTTAAGACAGTTATGTAGGATGAGCTCCCTAAATATACTGGGCCATTGACTCCAGCAGGGTAAAGCCAAGAAACACAGGAACACCTTTTCCTGGTTTACTTTCCAGAGATGCTTTCTGTTTCCTAGTGTGTCAGAAGCATGAGTTACTGTAGCCATGCATCTCAAAACATTCATCCACCAGCAAGTGGCTAATGATCGCTGCATGTCTGCTTGTGAGCGTAAAAAATTAAACAAATATGCTCTTTAAAAAACATATACAAAACTTTTCATGGTTATAAAGACTGTTTTGAAAATCTTTTACAGGAAGCCCTTTTCTTCAACAGCTACTATAAGTCTTTAGCATTCAGAGCAGCATTAAATGGTGTTGCTTGGGTGTGGAAGGTGAAGTGAGACCAGAAGTGAGATAAAAGTTTGGTTTTCATGCATATAATATGAAGGCAAGAATGTGATTTTCAAAGAAATCTTATTTACATTTCTCTTGAGCAAATGACATAATTAAATATTTACCTTCATAATTGTAGTCTGATGTTTGCTATAGAAAGAAGTACATATAAAAAGGTGATTTGCTAAGCCTGCCTCAAAAAAGCTGATGCTTTGGATTTAAGCAATAAATGCATTAAAATCTCTACAGATCCTACAATATATTCAGAGCCTGAAGTTACTCAGCAAATTTATTTGATGAGTTAAGTGAGAGTATACCTTCTAATTTGTTTTCATCCTTAATTACCAATTTATTCTTTTGATTCATACACGGTAAATTTCATACCATTGATTCCCTCTTGACCTTGTGCTTGTAACTGAATCCTGAGTTCTGGCTTGTGGCCCAGGAATATGTAGAAAATTGTTTATATTAGCAGCAAGCTGCCTTGAGCTGCACGGCTTTGATTTCATGTTATAACTGTACTAAAAGTAGCATCACTTTCCCATGTACTCTATTCTGTTCAAATCCCTTGTCATTATAACAGATGTTTGGATTATTGTTCTGTAAACTATGTCAGAATTTCAACCTCTAGTATCTGTTTATTATTCTCTGAGGGTGATATTACAAATGTTCGCATGCACAATTGATACAGTCTGTCTTTTTCCCATAAAAGTGCTAAGCAGAAAGTTTTCACTAATCAGAGTAAATACTAGTTTTAGAAGTAAAAATTTTTGTTTCAAATCTCTTTTGAGAAAATGTTTGCAGCTGGAAGTGGTGGCTATCACTCCTTTTCAAGGTATGTACCAGAGGAGTGTGAGACAATATTTGGACAACATATTATAATAAAATGATAAAAAAAATTTGAAGGTTTTAGGTACTTGTATAAAGAAATAAAATTAACATCATTTAATTATTTTATTCTGAAGCCGTAGTAGTTCTTCTCTAATTTTACATTAGTAATCTAATGGACTGAGATTAGTTCAGTTTGTTAGAAGATGGTCTAATAAACACCTTGGTTGTGGATTCAATTCCTCTGGGGGCTTTTTATTGGTGTTGAACTTGGTGTTCCTTGTGGATCTCTTCCAACTCAGAATATTCTGTGGTTCTGTAATTGCATGCTAAGTTATAAATGCATATTTGCTGAAAGAACATATTTAACCTTCTTGCTATAGACTATGAAATAATATATAAGCTGATTATTAGAATCACAGAGAGCAGAAGACAGATTTTTTGTAAAGATTTCAAGATGTAGAGGGAAGCAGCTTCTAGGGAAGCTTCCTCTTCAAGGGAAGATAATGTTTTGTAAAAATCCTCATTAGCTCCAAAATAATACGTATTACAGAAAAAAAGAATGTTTAGTAATGTTTTTGAAGCTTGAGCATTACTTTCCATCTGAATTTTAAATTCTTGTAGTAGAATATGCCTGGAACGTGTTTCCTGAGGCAGCTTGATCTAGTCTGAGGTTGCCTAAATAACAGTCAAAACAATCCGTTACACTTTGTGTTCTCTCTCTCTATAAATACACACATATGTACACAGGATGAACTTGCGTACACATTACACCAATACACAAATTTCCTTACAAACAGGAAAATCAGTATTAAAAAAGACAACTAAATATTTTTCTGTGTTTGATAACAATTCAGTCTATTATACACCTTTCTAATTCTGTAAATGGAAGCTAAAGACCCCCAGAGAATTTCTGCATTTATACGGATGGGGGTTGTGTGTGAAAATAAGTTATTCCACTTGATGTACTTCCTTTACATTTTTTCTCCTCTTCCTTTCTTGTTTTGTTTTTTTTTTAACCTATTCTGTTTATCATTAGGCTGTATTGTCGTTGTCTGTCTGCTATGGGGTGTTTTTTAAGAGTAGTGTCTATCTGTGAATAATTATCCCCTTTACTGTAGGAATCTCTTATTGGAATGAAAACTGCCTCAGACCTAAAGAACACTCTACATACCTTAACAGAGTCAAAAACGGTGCAATTTTACGGTGCTCAGACAATTATCAACAAAAATGACCCCAGAGGAAAAAAGGTGATGCTATTGCTGTTAATTACTTTTGCTTTAACAAGGGAATCCAGCTACATAGACAGGAGACTTCAAAGATTTTGCTGGAATCCCTACACATATTATTTTTGCATTTAGGATGAAAAAAAACAAGGTCAGCTTTGGAAATGATTAATGCCTTTTTGCTGAAAGCTGTACCAAACGTCCTTGAGTTTAATCAAAACTATTTGTTTTTAGTCAGCTTTGCTGTTGTCTCTTTTACTCTTGTCCACTGATAGCTTGACATTAATGACATCATAAATCATGTGAAGTGGCGGCTGGGGTTTGGTAGCATTTCAAGTGTTTGTTGAGATGTCCTAGACTATTTGAGGAGCTGGTGCGAGGAAGGATATTGGGTTGATCTAAATCTTCAGTCTGATGCATTTTTATGTTGCTAAAATCAAGTAAGACATGAATTTAAAATGTGGGCATTTTCCAAAAAGGCAATCTCCACTAAAATGGTCAGATTGTAGAAAATTAGTCTGTGATTATTTCCCCCACCATGTTAGTGGGGTAGAATCTTGTAAAATAGATACATATATTGCACACGGAAAATATCTCAGGTTTGTGAATTCCTTAGTCATTCCTTTTACATGAAGGCAGAGGTCTGGGCCCAGGTTCTGCCCATCCCTATGTGATACAGTCAGTCAGATGCTGAGGGCAAAGCAGTTTGTACGAACCTGTCATTTGGAGGTGATGCTGTTTTGTTGTGTGTTTGTTATTTTGGTTTATGGTTTTTTTGCTATAAATGGCAAAACACAAAACATGATCGCTTTGAAAATATTTTTGTTGAAAAATGTTTAGCTGCTATTGGTTATGTGTTTCAGATATTTGAGTTGATCATTGTATGTTTTATAGCTTGTTATCAGTATGGCTATGTACTTAGGACATGCTCTTCATTATATTTTAATGTACTGTGAGGACAATAGAGAACTCGTCCTTTGAATGTTATTTATTCAGCTGGATTCTCTCACAGTACAGTGTGTAATTTGTAGACTGTAATAGAAAGTATTTGTTATGTTATTATCCCTTACCCTCATAAAGTTTATTCATCACAAAAATTTCATTTCTTTGTGTCAAGGGGCCTCCAGAAAGTTGGAAGGTTTCTTTTGTTCAATCATTTTGAAGGATTTATGTTTGGAAATAATACCTAGTGAGTGCTACATAGAGAAGAGAATGGTATAGCATTTGGGTTTCAATTCATAGATTTATCATTTAACAAATCTGCTAAAGAATGTTTGTATTCCACTAATTCAAACATAAGTATAAGCTTGATCACTTACTTCAACTGTTTTCTTTAGAGTCACCTGGGTGAATGGCAAGTGATGTTGGTAGCATGACTGAGATATCAATATTACAATTCTGAGGCCCATATGTGTGAAAAGATGGATATACTTTCTCCCTCTCCTGGTAAGAGAAAAATCAAACTACAGAAAATACACATAATATGTAATTTTGGAGAAAGAAGTCACTGCATCTCTGAACATGTGACTTTCTTGGTGTCCAGGATGCACCACATGCACATGGACTTCTCACTCCAGGAAAGATAAGGGATCACTCTTTACACAATCATATGCCTGTACGGTTTTAACTGACCTGAAAAATGAAATTAAAAAAAAAAGAAAAATTAAATTTAAAAAGCTTTCATTTAATTACTCAGACAATATGAATCAGTGTGCAAATTCACTGGTGAGTCTCAATTCAGTGAGCATCTTCCCATCGCCCACCAACGTTTCTCTCCTGTGTACAGATTTCTCTGGGAACCAGGTGAGGGATGTTAAGCACTTCTGACTACATGTCAGCCTGAGCCTTACTGCAGATCCTGTGCATACAGTGAATGATGGTAATTATAGTGAAAGATCTAGGGTATTATTTATTTCTCACTAGCAGACAGCACCTGACAGTTTTTGTATATCAAGTTGCTATTAAAATCCTATGTCTGGATGTTAAGCTGACTTATTTTACAACTAATCTTCTTTTGCAACTAATCATGTACTATGTATAAAGTTTGGTAAGTAAATTCATCTAATTTGACAGGAGAGATATTAAAATGAAATAATTTATGTCATCAAATAAACCGTAGTAACTTGTTTTTGTGATTGCCAAATGCAGTTCCATTACTACATTGGTGTAAACATCTTTTGAGTCATTTCAATCTTGTATTAAGACTGGATTTGCATGATAGCACATAATTTTATTAGTTATAGAATGCATTTTCTGAGGATTTTAAGTATAAATCTCTTCTGAATTATCATGCCACATTGAAAATAGGGACGTACAGAAATCTTTGCTGATGAGTCCCATTCGGAGAGCATGTCATCCGTGCTTTTGCACTGTACCAGGATGCTGATATACAGCAGAGCTCAAGCTGAGTTAGAAGAGAAAGAGGCCTGCTCTAGTTTCTTCCTCTCAACTGTGCTTGTGTTCCAATTTTTGTTTTGAGAAAACTTTGATTGCCTGAAGAATGCCTGATGGTAGAGGAAAACTCATGATATAGCCAAGTGAAAACAACATGAGCAGCATGTAATGAACACAAAAAATGCAACATTCTCCTTTGCTTTTGGGCTTGAGTTTTATTTAATTGCATGGACACATGGCAAGACATAGAATGTGGCAGGGAGGTCTACATTAGAAAATATATTACCGAGAGATAAGTATGCAAAATTTGGTCCTCAGATCTCAAATAATAAAATATAATAATAATGGCAGTCAATGGTCTCTAAAATTATTTGGCGCACTTCATCACTTGCAGGGGAGAAAATCTACTGAAGCTTGTTTTCCCATTCTCCCATTCTCCTTTCCAAGTCTTATGATCTTGATTTAGAAAGCTTGCACAGGACATTACTTCTTCTTTTTCCTCTCCACTTTCTGCTATCAAACAATCAAAAATCAGTGCCACCCTGCAAGCCACAGATTCAATGGGGATGATTATCTACAAAGAGTTTTCACAAGCACGCAAGTGATGTCCAAAGAAGTACTGCAAGCTGCTCATCAAATCTGTTTGTAATACCACTGGTCTGTGTTCTTTCTTAATTTCACAGTTTATCATTTTTTAACTTCCTTACCCCTCTCCTTTACACAATGGGTTTGCTGGCAGAAAACTGAAAGCTTACACAAGATGTGAAAAGAGGCCAGAAATTACCCAAGTGGGTAAGTTGCAATTTGCTTAGGGTGTTTAGAATGTTTACATCTTGACAAAAAAGCTCCTCATTACTTAGTTGCCTTTTTTTTTTTTACTGATACTTTTTATTCCTGCAAAACTGAATATAATAGGTAGAGAAAAGGACAAGATATCTCCTTAACCAATATCTTCAACCAGTAAGAAGTGCCACAACTCAATTGCTGTTTTGTTAATGTTTTGTTTGAAGAAATAGTTAAAGTTAAATGAAACACTTATCAAATAATGGATCACATTAAAAAAATACGTATTTAGAAATATAAATCGCCACTATAACCTTATTTGATGCAAGAGAACTTACTAGTGTAAAGAAATCACAGGGGGTTTATATGTATATACTCTACAGAAGTATTTTACTATAAAAGCAAGGACCCCTGCTGACATATGTAATTTAATGTGCAGCATGCCTCTCCTAATTCAATCAGGTCTCTACATCCCTTCTTTCATATTCTGCTTGTATTCTGTGTGCTAAAGCCATCAAGATTTTCAGGATGAAATGAATGCTTGTATTAATCCAGTAATTTCCATTTAAAACACAGCATCGATTTGATTAATAAGGTTTGATGCTGAATAATTATACAGCAAATATGTAGGATACAGAAAAACCACAGATGTGACCATCAGCTAAAGCCTTGTGGGAGAAGGGGGTCAAACGGAAGCAATGGCCATGACTGAGGTGATAAATTTTTAGCTTTTCTCTTATGCAATTAACAAGCAATGCTGCTATTAATTTGCCACCCTCAGAGTCATCACTGGTCAGATGTGTCAGGGTCAAGGGGCATAGGGGCAGAGCAGGGGTCAGCATTTCAGCAGCCCTGAAAAGAAATTAGAAAATGAAAGAAATCCAAATTAAATGGTAGAGCACACTTTTATCAGTGTAGCGGGGGGTGGGGCATCCCTTTAATGTTAAGACTCCAGGTTTAGAATAATAAAAATGTTCTCTGCACATTTAATTCAAAGTAATCAATCTGAGGCACAGCACTTGAGCATCCAATAAAAGAAAATCAATGTGGTCTCTGCAAGAGAAGACAAACAACGCCAGCTTTTACTAAAGGGATTATAGGTTAACATTTATTCATTGTATTGTAATCTGATGTCAAGTGGTATAAAATCAAGCCAACAATCCATTACCACTGGTTATAGGCTAGGTGCTGATGTCATGCAAATAGACTTTTCATAGAACTTATTAAATCGTTTCTGTGTTCTAGCTATAGAACAATTTTATACAGTTGCTGAACTTCAATAAATTCTCTTTCATTCTTGTAGTGAGGAACATCAAAAGACAAATATTTGTCATTTCAAAGCACAGTTTAATTTTTTGCATGGTTTCCTTGCTCTTCCTGTCATTAATTAGTCAAATGGAATGTAGTTTATTTTTGGATAGTAACAGGCAAAAAAACCCTTAATTTGATAACTGACACCAGGTAATAGTTCTCCAACTCTCAAGTTTTGTACTACTTACCTCCCATGAATGTTATTAATTTTCAAGTATAACAGATTGACCAAAAAAATTTTTTTAAAGTCCATTTTTGAAAGATGTCTATGCTGTTTAGAGATAATCTGTAATTTGTAATAAATCACTTTACAAGGAAGAGGGATTCCCTGTAAATGTCAGCTCTCAAAAGAAATCTTTGACAATGAAAGACCAAATCCTGTTTCTGAGCAAAATCAATTGGAATTTGCCAGTGATGTTGATCAGGGTGAAAGGGGGCTCATATATCTGCCTTTAATAAGCCACAGTAAAAGAAGTAAAGCCTTCTAAATGATGTATCATAAAAAAAGGATTTGTATCCATCAAAAGCATTCTCTAGGTGTTAATTCATAGGAATATAGGGGGGTTTGCGCAGGTGGCTCAAAACCTAAATTTTTCCTATTGGTGGCTGGTTGTAGTAAAAACCACTTAATCATATCAGGTGGGACGAGGGTAAGTGGTCTCTCTTTTCAAGTCTCAGCAAGAGTCAGTACTCTTGATTAACATAAAACTAAATAGCTATAGGAGTTGTCAAAGTTGATATTATTTTTGAAACAGTCTGGTTTGCTGTTAGGATTGGGTCACTTTTACGCGTGTGGGAAAACATTGCCACATGTTTGAAAATAGTGCTGATATTTTGCAGATTGTATTGCAGCGCAGCTCTCTGCTATTTCAAAACACTTCAGAATTTAGACAGAGGTAGGAAGGGAAATTGGACATGACGCTATTTTAATTATAAAAGCTAAGTTTGATTTTGCCACCCTTGACACAACAGAATATTTCAGCCAGGAAGATATCTTTCTTTTTTCCACCTTCTTCTTTTATACTTAACCTTGTGGTTCTAAAAGGAAATTAAAGGTCTAAAGTTCTCAATGTCAAAGTGTCAACCCTCTAGCAGGCCAAAGAGGGCAGTGCAAATTTTGATTATTTGAGCAATGGAAAATAAGTGTAAAAAATTATTGTATGGATTGGCAAAGATAGAAAATTAATGCAGCACTGCTCCTTCTTTTATTTTGCCAATTATTGCATCATTTTACAAGTGGCCGCATAAACTACCTCAGTTTCCTCTCTCTAAACCAGGAAAACTTTCCCTTCTGCAAAATTTTTCAGCTTTCTTCAGTGCAAAACCAGATGACTACTACAGGAAGAAACCCCTTCGCAGGGACTGATACTAAAAGGCTGCCCAAGTCTCAAAATTCAGCTGTGTGTTGGGAGGACCAAAATTTTCATCTAGAATTTTTGTCCAGTCAAGTTTAGGCTAAAATAAGTGGGAAAAGCCCATTATGATTTCCTCCTATTGCTCTGCCATAAAGATGAAGAAAGCCACAGCCTTGAATCCCCTCCAATATCCATGAATTTTGGACCTGGTACATTTTCTCAAGGTGCCCTGCTGTCTTCTATGCTGTCTGCATTTTCCACAGCCATGCTTTGCTTTTTCTGCCCCTGGCTGCCTAGCTTGAGGACCATTTCTGTGACATCCAAAGTATCAATGCCATGGAGAAAACTGTGCTGCAGAATTGATAGCTCACCCCCATTCACACCCATTTTCACAGTGTCACCAGCTTTGCCATGGAAGCTGCTCCAAAATTAAAACTCTAGCCATTAGAATTCAAATTTAAAATGTTAAAGTATGTAGCCTCCACACCCACCACCAAAATGAGGTTCTAGTGCTTCTACCCTCTCTGAACAGAGAATGATAAGGGAGGAGATCCAAACTGTTTGAAGATAAGTGTGAAAACAAGACAATGTCCAGACACAAGAGGCCGAAATTAGAATAAAATACCCTCTGCTAGAAAATATTCTGGTTTTCAGTTTCTGCATGCTTTATGCTAAGGTTTTAAGAAAAAAGGGCTACTAGTTTGGCCTGAAGGACATCACAGACCCTATGTCATTGAAAAGCCTCCTGCATTTTTGAGCTGAGGCCTTTAAAAGGTCTATAGAAGGTTTCTTTATAGTTCTAGTTGACAGTGGGGTTTAGATAGATACAAGCAGTTAAAGGTTACAAAACACCGTGGGCTGAGCAGCACTTATTATGCTGGCTGTTGCAAGGCTTCGATTCATTATTGCAACAAACCGAAACAATGCAGCAGCTGCACAGGACATGTTTGTAGTATTGATTTGACTTCTCAAAAGTCTTCTCTTAAGATGCAGAGTGCAGACAAACATGCACAAACATTGCTCAATTACTCTGATTCTGTTATGTGCTTCCTATACGTCCAATTAAGGGAACCTCAAGATACAGCAAAATGACTCTTTAGTTGAAGGCAAACAGCACTCCAAGCCTGACTCAAGGGGTTCTTCCAGAGACTACATTTCACACTCAAATTGCCATTAGAGCTCTGTGCTCCCTTGAGGCCCACAGTCAACTTTTGTGTCAACCCTCCACTGGGGTTA
>JAWWEY010000130.1:2163225-2173926 GCA_035582745.1 Loriotus luctuosus
GCACTAACAAAAGCAGCCTCTACCTGCACCTAATGTCAACAAAAGCTTTTTGGAAGCGCAAACTTGGAAATGAAAGGTTTTATTTCTTCCTTTAGGGTAACCTAGGCGTAACAATTCCATGAGCAACTTGAATGTTCAGCTGGTTGTCAGCCACCCAACTTTGATCATGACACACAGCATCTCTGTAGTCCTTCCATGGGAACTACCGTCGGCTCTTGACCAGAATAGAGTCTTTGATCCTTGTGCACACACTACAGAGAATTCCTTTTAAAGCTTAGTAGCAGGTATGCTATAAAGCTCAACACAGAATTTGTGTCATATGGGAGTCTTTCCATAAAGCAACATTTTAGACCCAAAACCTTAATCAGTACTGTGGGCACACATGCTTTCAAATGCAAATTCCAAATTTCACATCTTAGAGTAACCTGCCAGCAGTGGGTGTAGAAAATATAATAGCTCTGGAGAAAGGAGGGGTGTTTACAAAATTCTTATCCCCTTCAAAACAGAGCCCCACAGTCTTCCTAAACTCCCAAAGCTCTCCTGTGCAGACCTGGTATGGTAAAAATGAACTTCATAAAATGAACACATATGAGAGCTCTGCCTGGCCCTAGAAGTGGTGAACATCCATCAGCCTTTAAAAGGAACGGAAAATTTGATCTATCTCAAAAGCAACATCTGATTAAAGGAAGCTTCAATTTGCATTGAATTCCTTGAAGCTGCCCACTTGAAAATCATCTTTCCATATAAAAAACAATATTCCTGGGGCTGCAAATGGTAATGGTGAAAAACACTTTCTTAAAAACTGTTTGAGAAAAACCTAAAATGTTTTGTCTGAAATAAGATGAACATATTGTTAATTGTGAAGGCCTATTGACGCATCAGAGAAAAACTTTGTTCCCAAAAGATCAGTGGAGATTTCTGAAAACTCTTATGATGAGACATTTAACCTACCTGACAGAGGTTTTAATCAAAATGTTGAGACATACCAGATATGTTTAATCATAAATACAAGTTTATAAACTGCTCAGAAAATATTTCCTAGCACTAAAGCAAATTTCCTACATAGACAGTGTAGGAAATAGGAAATATATCTGTCAGGAGCAGGTAATTTATGGTGGTTTCTCTTTAAAATTAATACCATTTTAAAGGAAGGCAGCAATTTTCAGTTTATTAGAAGAACGTTTTTCTGTCTGTGGAACCCCAAATTATTTCCCCATTCTTTGGTTATGTAGAGTATTGGAAGACAAACCCAAGTTATTAAGGCATCTGTTATGACATTAAATGAGATAAATACACAAAGCCTTCATCCCACCCGGAGAGCAACAGCAATTTGTAGCTTGTGTCACAAATCTTTCATATGGCTACTAAACACCTCATTAAACATGAGTTTTAAAAGAAAAGGAAAATAGCTGCCTTAAATGCCACCATGGCAGGTGGTTAACAGAATTGATTGGCCAAGGAACTCAGTGGACAGCTGTCCCTATAAAGGAAATATCCTGTATGTACTTACAGCTGGAAGTTGAGTTAATTCAATTATGAATGTTATCTACTCTAACTCCCTCATGAACTTGTATTGCAAGCTCTTCTTTGATATAAGGGTGCTCAACCTTGTCTTGAAGCTAAAAGCAAAAATAATGTCTATTTCAATATTTCCTCTAACACTTGAAATGTTTGGCTCTCAAGGAAGGTATCCAGTTAGAAAAGAACTCAATAACAGAAATATGCTTTTTTGCTGCATTCCCCCCCCCCCAAAAAAAAACAAAAACAAAAAATAACAAAACAACACCATAAATAGTTTCATTATATGTTTTTGGATATATTGGCATTCCTTTATAATGAGATTGAAAGGTAGATGTAGGTTATCACCTTTTTTGAATTTGGTCATCCTCTTCCATGAGGCTTTGTACACTGCAGACAACCTGTTTCACAAAGCAAACCCCAATTAACATTATATTTTGCAATCTGTTGAGAAAAATGAGTGTTTTCTGTATGTCACCATATTTAGAATCCTATGCTAAAACACCAATGAAGCGATAGCCTTTGAAAAAACTGCTTCAGATCAGCCAGAGCAAAGCATCTTCCCTACATGCATATATGCAGAGATCTTTTGTCCTTTCTCTGTTTACCCTTTAGTCTGCTCTTTCCAAGTCCTGCACAATTACAGAAGAGGCTCGTCATTCTGGGAGGTGTTTGCTCCCTTTTTCTTTATTATATATCTCAGTTATATCTTTCTTCAGTTGCTCTTTAAGCCATTGCCATGATATTTCATTTCAATTTCATTTACTTATCGCAAAAGATCTTGGTAGGCTTTTCTGGCAAGTAAGAACTATTAATGATAGGTTGCTGTCATATCAAAAAGTCAGAAAGTTGACTGAAATGGAATGTAAAACTTCATGTTGACTTTCTTATGTCTATCTGCTTGTTTTAGAAGCTTCAGATTTTCAGCTATTGTAGTGGGAGGTTGTCGTTTATTTGATTTTGGCTTTTTTTAAGGAAGATTAATTTGCACAAGAAGCTCACAGATTTAAAAGTAGGAAGATTTTTGATTACCATTTATGTGCCTGAAAATAAATCTTATAATAAGAGACCCAGAGTATTCTTTAAAAAAAAAAAATTCATGAACAGCATAGTCAGTTTTGAAAAACCTATTGGACTTTTAGTCATAGTGATTATTATAGGTATTTATTTGTCCATTCTTTTATAATGCATTGTTTTTGTCAAGTCAAGCAGCCCTGAGAGGATCATTCCACTCTATCGGACTGATAGAGAGTGGTGTGAACCAAGATACAGGAAGCTATCCACTTTTCAGTGGCCGTGTTCTTTAATCTAATGTAAATCTTTGGGTAATTAGCCAAATATGACAGAGTACCCTGTAGTTCCAGAAAACGTCTGGAAATTTTTGGTCAAACATGGACAAAATGGCACATTTTCCTCACAGCTTAGTGGAACCAAAGGCTTTTATTCTTCTAATTCACAGTGTGCACTGCAGGATACACCCATTTTCGTAGATACATGCATTATAAATTAAAACTAAAACAGCATTGAAACACCAGAAATATTTGCCTGAAGTCAGTAAACAATGGAATAGAAATAAGAAAATGCAACTGGGTGCCAGAGATTATATTTCGGCCCCAGAGTTGCAGCAACTGCAAATCTTCATTCCTTAGAGTACTGTCTCATGAGATAAAAGAGAGATATGTAAAAACAGTAACACTCCTGCTCTTTCCGTCATCACCTCAATGTGGCAGGTGCCACCCCAAAAATGTTCCAGCAGCAGCATCCACCTGATGTGCAGTTCTGCAACAAACACAACTGTTACCACTAACTTCCTTCTTCCCTCCCAGCTCACTTAGGCATAATTCCTGTGTGAACTTGAGGGGTCACATATGATCTGTGGAAGCAGCCCCTGGGCAGGGGAGGAGGGGTCCTGTAATGCAATGGGTAAAAAGCAGAATTACAACATGAGAACTGAATCATCTAGAGATGATGGGAATGCACATTTTATTTTAAATAATAAAATTAAATACTTCTAATTTTTTCATCCTTAGTGCTAAAACTGATCATGTAAATTTCTTTCAAGTTTTATGTATATCCACCCAACAATAATGAATACCACTATATCTGCATAAAAACATATTAAAAATTACTACAGTTGTCATCCCAATGATCTTGGGACATTTAATACTCAACAATTTTTAAAAAGGAAATGAAAGAGTATACTAAAGGTGGATTAATCTTAACATGGAAGCACAATCACACTCTGCTTTGTAATGGGATAGTATTTTTGGTTTGTTAGATTATAAAGAGTATAAAGCTTCCTTGTTTGCCTTGTATAATATGAGACCAGCCAGATTGAATTTAATACAGTAATATTGTAATATAAAGGCACCATGTGCTACGTTTCCAGAATCTATTATTACAACAAGATATATGTTATTGCAGAAGTACTAGTCCACCCTAAAAATGTCATTATAACTAATACAGGAAGCATAAAATAGAAAAAAAAATATACAGATAATGAAGAGAGCTGTAACTTTTTAACCATGTCAGATATCTAGACACAAAAAGGTCAAGTTAAAGCACACTCCACGGTAGTATTAAAACTAGGGCTTTGTAAGCAGTGATATATATGATCCTGTAGATGAAACAATGTTTACCCCACCCTTGAAAAGGTAGCATTGACACCACTTGTACCTGGAACACATTATGTCCGTTCCTGCTGCATGACATTTTAGGACTAGAGGGTTGATTTTGGTAACCTTAAATCCATAAGAAATACTAGTTTTATCATACCTTTTACAAACATTAGACTCCATCTATCAGAGCTTTGAAAGCTTATTTGTAACAGTCCCACCTACAGCCACTAACCCCCACATCTTACCTAGGACATAATTAAACTACTCCAGATCCTCATTAACCTGTTCCTTTGATCTCTGCACTGATGATATGCAAAGCCATCTTATAAGGCCTCATCTCTTGCTATTGGTGGGGATTTTTGATAACTGTATGCAGAGTTCTGAGGAAGCAAAATCTATTGAAGATTTTCTCAAGCTATGGAGAAATCCAGCTCAAAAGACCAATTTTAAAAAATCCACATATCAAGTGAAATGCCTTCATTAGGGTCCAAGGCCTAAAAGAAAATACCAGTCCAGGGAAATGTTGAAGGTCTGTGAGTGACCTTTCTTTGGTTTTAATCACCGAAACTCCCGACAGCTTAATAACTTGAAGGTGCTAGATCACAGTCTAACTTAATAAGGCCCCACAGCAGCGTCTTGGCCACCTTTGATCGCTCCCATAAGTCTTAGCACATCTGGTACTCTGTCCTTGGGTGAGAAATGTTTTCCATAACTTTCCTTATGTTCACTGAATGTGAATACTTTTATTAAGCAAAAATTATATGACACTGTATCATTTAGGCATAATGTCATTAAGTATTATATCATTTAAGCATAAGCTTTTGCAGTTTTACATCACCACCCAAATAAGAGAGATTACTGTTTTCTCCAAAATAGAATTAAACAAGGTTTATCACAAGAATTTCCTTATCTTTTTCCTTCACCACCATTTCTTTTGTTGAGAATCACATGGCTCAACCTAACCTTCACCTGTGACACAAGATTAAAGGACTGAAGACTGCAATATACTCGGTAGGAATCATCAGCAATCTACTTTTGTTCTTTTTCAAAAAATAACAGCACACAAGGGCAAACATAGATTTGGCTAGGAAGCTTGGTTTTAAGTAAACAGTAAGCCAAAACCAAACTTAACTGGAAAAGGTATTTAATTTTTGTATACATAGTTTAGCTCTAATGCAAATTAATATAATATGTGAATTTGTACACAGCAATTGTGGCAAAAATGAAAAAATATCATCTTGTAATGACTGTTGTATATAAGTGCTTGACTCTACTACACACACATGTATCCAGACATGTGTAAGAGAATAATAATGATTACAAAAAATCAGAAACCACTATGCCAAAATCTTGTTATTCCTACCAGATCTCATTTTACAAATCTTTTCCGTATTTTGAATATATGTCTATTTGTTTGCTTTCTATTTTCTTCAGATTCTTTTCTATTCACAGCTGTAGGACACCTGAGCAACTTCAGTCTGGGCTCAAAAAAACCAGTTTAAGTGGTGTCAGTGATCCCTTTTCTACCCATCCTTTTCTAGAATAAGGATTCTGAGTGGGTTTTGGTTTTCATATACTTTGGATTGCTGTTATTCTTTAATACTCAATGTAACATTCTCTTGGAAAATCAAGATGATGTGATGCATCATGCCAAGGAAGTATAGGTTGTTGACATTTGCAAAGATCCTTACACTAATTTTGTAGGATTTGATTCCATGGTTTTATACCAGCCCTTGAGAAAGGTTTTGTACACAGGTAGCTTAGCATATTTTTGGACTTCTGTACACATAAGGGAAAAGTGCATACATTTCAAGGATTAGAAAATTAGTAAATGCACATGCCTTCACCTATCTTTTTAATATTTTGTGCAATACTATGCCTCAAAACTGGATTGCTGAACAATTAAGGAAATTGTACTGCTCTTACAAGGGACTTGCAAGATTGGTGTCCAAACTGTTTTGGGAAAATGAATACTCTGATTTCAGTTTCTGTGTGGCATTCATAGTGCTTTCTATAACGCAGAACTGATAAAATAATGATTAGTCTTTCCTTAAATTTTTTAATTAGTGCAGAAAAGTCTCTTACAAATGATAAAATTAATCACAAATATCTGTTCTGAGAAAAAGGGAATATAAAATTCAGAGGATCTGTTTTACTTGGAATTGTTTTTAATTGATTCTATTGTGGTCTTGGTAGATTCCATGTGTGCTGTTTAAAGATAATGTCTTCCTAAGAATTGTTTGAAAAGACAGAAAAAAAGGACTACTCAATAAATTTTGACACATGCTCTCAAAACCCTAAACTTTGTCACTAAATAAGTGCTAGTGTCAGTAGCCCCAGCCTTCTAAAGGACTTCTCTGTCATTATCAACATCCTCATAAGACAAAGATTCTGCTGTAACAGTAGCAGATGTTCCATGACCCTACTGGGTCTGATCGTTGCCCATTTAAGAATGGCCAGAAGAGATGTTCAGGGGTAAGAAAGAAGAGAGAAAGTTCATGAGTTAGTTGTTTTAGTACTCTCCTAGTCTTCACTTACTTTCGACTCAGAGAATTTCCAAATGTGAATGGATTTTTAATGCAAATGTTATGTAAATTCTCCACAATCTTCAATAGATTCCTCTTCTATGAAATTACTCAGTGTAACTCAGCCCACCTATAGTTACAGATTCCCTTGTGTTCTCTGGTAAAAAGAAGCCTTTTTCCAGCCGTAACTTCTGATCTGACTTTTATTCTTTGATGCCTACTTTTCCACATTAGAAGAGATAGTGAATAATTAGCCCGTAGTCAGCCTGAGAATACCACTCAGGGCTTTCAGAACTCTACCAAAGCTCTCCCAGCTCATGCTCTCCCTTTTTCACCATTCCATGTGATTATATCTCACATGGAGTTTGTGAAGAAGCCCTTTAGTGGCCCTCTACACCTACCATCTTCAATGCATCATCCACAAAGATTCTCCAAATGCTTTGCTGGGTCCCTCAAGCTCTTCTGCGTGACAAAATAAGGCCAAGGGAAAGGGAAGGTATCACATGGGAGTTTTTGATTCCCTTTTCCAGAATTACTATTAAGTCTTGCCCAGCTAAAGTAATTAGCTGGCCATGCTAAATTCAACCATCTCAACTCCATTTTCTAAGAAAAAATTAATTGAACATTGAAATCTTGTCTTCTTATAGTAGGTTGCATTAAGAGGTAAGGAAAATAGGCAGTATTATCAGACTCTGGAAAAAGTATTACACTAGTTTCAAGGTTTCAAACATCTTTTTGCTGGGTCCAGGCATCATACAATTACAGGCACATCCTATTTCGGCTGATCTAGCAGCTTTCATGAGAAAGAAAATAACAATTTCTTTTGTTATCAGGTGTTATGCTGCAAGATATCTCAGCAAGATCCTCTCTTTGTGTGAGAAGTTTTTCTGACCAGTTCAGTGTTGTTAATTACATCAATACTATAATTTTAAATGCAGGCTCTTTATTTTCTTATCCTACTAAAAATGAGCAAGGTAAAAACCCAATAGACAGTATTCCTGATCATTAATTTTATAATCATTAGCTTACAGTTCAATTATTCTTATAGTTGTTTGACTGATTTTCTTTCTGTTTTTTATTGATGCCTGTCACCATTAGAAAATTCATATCTCCTCCAGACTGAAGTTTATAATAAAGATAAGAGCTTTTTAAAAAAATTAAAAATATTAAAAATTATTTCAGTGTTACTTTAACTAAATATTTCCTGAGGCTCTTGTGTGTGTAGTCTGTGTAATTCAGCAACAGGCTTTGAAAGAATATAAATGAAATAATATTATTTACAATTAAGCAATGAACTGAAACTGGCTCCCAACCACATGCTTTGACTCATGTTCATTGGGCATTTAGTTTCTTTGGCCAATTTAACCCGGCAAATTTGAGGGATACAACAGAGGCATCTAATTAAAATCATAATTGCTTTAGGTTCTCTTGCTCATAAGTAGTGAGAGAGGGACATCTGGGAGACAACTGAGTTTTAAATGCAGGTTTATTTGTCCTTTGATATGTGTGTCCTTCTCCATTGATTTGCTGGGAAGAAAAGAATAATGGCAATTCTAATTAAATGCCTCTTACATGCCTAAAATTAGCTAAGATGAATCCAGATTTTTTTGCATTAACTTCCTTTTGTAAAACAAGTTTAAATCGTCCTTCTCATCTGTGAATAAGTAGCACCACATATGGCCGTAATACAAATTTTAGTGAACTTTGTACTGTCAGTTGCTATCAATAGCAGTATCAACAGCAGACTCACCTATCATAAAGCTATCTTTTCTCAAAAAAGCTGAGTCCCTAAGATTTGAAAAAGTTTTAATTATCTATTTGTGTCTAATCAGGAGTCAAGCCTGTCCAAGGATTTGAGGCAAGCTCATGTCATCAAGCCCCATAGAAATATCAAGTGATGTTACTTACAGCTGAAGAGAGATTTGAAGAACTCAGAAGTTTATACTAAATGCCTGTTTACTCAAATCTCCTCCATTGCAGAGCTTAGCCAGACCAGAAAAACCTGAGAAAGCATCAATTTTTTTCACATTTACCATTCTTGGTATTGCTCAGAGACACAAATACCCTCACTCGTGGCCAAACAGCACCACTGCTAACACATAACACATCCTGTTACTAGTGCATACAATCTACTCATTGCTGAGCCCTCTCGCAATGGTGGTCTTGCCAAACTCAGGGAAATATGAGTGCATATGAGAAAAAGAGAGCTCAAGTTAACTCCTCCTACATCCTGCACTGCTTAGTTCAAAAAGCTGTCTCTCTCCTTCGCTCCTTCTCTCTCTATTAGCAGCTACAAGAGTAATACTATCTTTTTTTTAAAGTCAGGGGAGTTCGGTTGGAGGATGTCCCCCATGCAGCTGCAGATATGAGACAGGTTTTAGCAGCTGAAGTACAAAGGAAGGAAAAAAGCTGTTTAAAAGACTATCACCTGGCTTTTTGCCCTACAAGAACTTTCCTTCTTTTGTTGGCGGGTTCAAGGCTGTCTTCCTTTTGCTCTTTTGGGTTTAATAAAACCTTTTATACCCCTTCCACTCCCTTTCCCCCAGGTGGCCTACATGGTTGCTGATTGAGGTCAGCTGCAAGAGATGTAATGTCCTGAGTACAGTGCAGCAGCCTTAATCCTGATGTTAGAGTTTCAGCCCCTGGAGGCTGGAGACATTATTGTTTTCCTGCCTGGCTGACCTCATTGAACATTTGTTCTAGTCACCCAGCATGAGCCTACCTACCAAAGGCATTAGAGGAACGCTCTGCACATCTTTTTTGAGCAGAAACAGTTCTGGTTATGTAAGTGAGAGGGCAATATTTGTTGGGTGATGCAGGTGGGAAGGGCAAGATCACCAGTCTCCTGCACAGCTCGGGGCAGAGCTTAGGTCTCCCAGACACAGGGAGGCTCCAGGTTCCAGGAGGGTTTTGTGAGCTGCAGTCAGCAGGGCCAACTATTGCTGCGCAGAGCCCTGAGGCAGAAGAAGGCGACAGGAAAGGAAATTGCAGCTTTAAAGCAACAGATTTATTTATTCATCCCTCCTGCAGCCCATCTGACAAATAAATAACTTTGTCCTTGATTACATGTATTGACACCCAGTCTGCTGCAGATACAGCTCTTCTGTGCCCCTAGTAGACTGGACAAAATATTTCCTTAACTCACAAAATGGCAAAGATTATCTGTTTCAAATCTAATCTACCATTTAGAAATCTGCTTTTCTCTTTCATTGGTGAAGAGCCAGATTGGAGGATGAAGTAGCCCAAATTCCTGTCAGCTTCTCATTGGCCCTTGAGAACAGAAACATGCAGCATATCTCAGTTTGGACTCAGGATAACCACCCTGCTCAGGGCACACACTTTCAGTAGTTGGTGGGCAGGGACAAGATGATGCTCTACAGTGCAGTTCAACATCCTCCCAAACTTCACTCTTAGTTAACAATGGAAAGTCAAGCCATGCAACTAACTGTTTCAGTCTACAAGAACTAAATATGGAGACATTCATTAGCTGCAAAATAGAGACATCAGACTCTGAGTTCCTTGGGAATGTGTGCTGATGAGTTGAAAATTAATATACTTCATGGCCCTCTCATCATATACATGAAATATGTATACTATTACAGAATGAAAAAGACAATTATAGATTGGACTGTTTTGCAGAGGTTTCAAGGAGTTATCATAGTGGTTCTCAGCTGAGTCAGCAGCTCAGTGCAGCCCTTGAATGGAAGTGCTTATTTTCTTTGCCAGCCACAGGTAAGGTGCAGGATTCAGAAAAGGGAAGTTAACTTCACGCAACCCAACATCCTCAGAGAGAGTAAAAAAAAAATGGAGAATTCAGATAGGGAAAAATATCACTGTGGTGTTTTTCATGGACTGTTGCTGGGTTTTGCCAACACCATGGCCTGAATCTTGAACTGCAAAGCCATGAAACTGATACGGGGGTATGAAAGAGAAAAGGGGAAGAAAGAACAGGGCCTCATCATGCATCTGACTGTGGGAAGAAGACGGCAGACCTTTCCATTTTTTTTGTTGCCTTGCTGCTGGCACATGACTTGGTAGAC
>JAWWEY010000130.1:2187511-2200225 GCA_035582745.1 Loriotus luctuosus
ACTTCTCTTTCAGCGATGCCTCTAAAAATTTTTATATAATCAGGAAGAATTTTTGGAAGTATATTCAGAATCTGTGTTTTTCCTTATTGACTTCTTCTCATTAGATGGATAAAATTGTAGTTATTCATCATATTAATTTTATTGGATGCTTATCCTCACTTGGGTTATTGAAATAAAAAAGCTCCTGCAATGTCATTTAATACCAACTAACTAAACCTAAACTGTATTAAGAAGTTTCCCTTTTTTCTTATGTGGTCTACAGCACTGCATGTTCCCTTGGTTCACCTGTCTCTTTTTCTGGAGCCTGTTTGTAATTTGGTACTCAGAGAATTTACACTTTTATCAGGGCCATGTTCCCATATTGTGTTGATCCTATAAGGTCTGATATCATCTGTGAGATACATGGACAGTTTTCCACTCCAGTGGTGGTGGATAAAAAAGGGAATTCTGTATATCTTGAGAGTCATTGCATTCTCTAGTCCAAAAGGAAATCTGTATCAATTCTGAAATAGCTTGCACCCATTGATGTCCACTGGTCCAAAGGCTGCCTTGTCTTTATCGCTTTGCCTTGTCTGTTCTTTGGTCACTCTACTTAAATTGAAAAATGGGATTAACCTACAAATCTTGCAAAGCATTAAGAGAATACAATAGCATGTGCTTTAGGAAGTAGGGGATGACAAGTAATACAGCTATCAGCAGGATTTTTCCACAGAGGTATTTGGGAGCCTAGCTCCTCCTGATTACCTTTATGTATCTAGGCTTCTGCATCTGTCTCTTGGGAAGTTGATTTTCTAAACAGGAAATAAGTCTTAAAGGTGTAAGACTATGTAAGACTATATAAGACTATGACCACTCACTCTAAATATCTCAGAAACAGATGTTTCAAGGACTGACAGGATGTTTCTCCCACTCTCCAGTGATTAAGTACAACTCTAAAAAATTCTCTGCTCAGCAGAAGTTAAAGCTTCTTGTATCTCTGGAAGGTCTAATTCTGTCCTGAAGTTTATTAGACAGTAAGTCTTGATGAAACAGAGGGTAAGTGGCTTGGTCCAGGTGACGATTTTGCCTACAGCAATCTGGAAAGTTACCTGAAACAAGAAATATATCTTGATAGCCAAATATCTTAACTACTCAGAGCAAAGAAATGGCAAGAAGCCTACCTACATCCAGAGACTTCAGACATTTTCCCCAGACAGTACCTCAGGAGTTCTACCAGTTATCTAAATCTTAAAAAGCTGTATTTCCAAATTTCTTCCTTCTCTCTAGCTTGCACATTGGCAGGATGTATTCTCATTCCAGTGGTGAAGAAGCCAATTTTTGGAGCTGATAATATCCTTCCAGTGAACCAGAAAGAGAAGACAAAAGTTACAAAGGACAAGGCAAGCCAGAAGTGTACCCATTGGCTCCACTAGTGAGATTTCACCCTATTGGATTTCACCCTATTTCCCATACCTCTCCCATCACTGCTGGGGAGAGCCAAAAAACCCAAAAAAACTGCACCACACCACATAACTGAACAAATCCCATTGATTAAGATACTTTGGCAGAAATTTCTTATGATTGCATGTCTATCATCAGGGTAGCCATGAAAAATGGGTAACACTTCAAGAAGACATGAACACACACAGTGACTATACTCTGGTTTAAGAGGACTGAAAATTGTGTGTAACACCATGAATGTGGTCATGAGTACCTTCGTCTGAAAGTAAGCAGAGAACAAGTTTCTTGAGATTATAGACAACAACTGTGAGTGGGTGTGTGCATTCTGTGAGGTGATACACATTGAAAACAGCCTGTAAAGTACAGTATGTCACATATAGATTATGAGGTCAGTGTATTTTTGTCTTTGAACACATACTAATCCTTACAGTAGAGTGATATACCAAACCCCTGTACCTGCAAGACTTTATAGGAACATTGCTTCATCTCTTAAGAAGGTGAGCAAAGTTTCTGTTAAGATGAGGACTTCAGTCTCTATAGGAAACACCAGAAGCAACATCACTCTTGAGTCACCTTGACCTGAAAATTTTAGGAGAATGAGTAATTTTCAAACACGGAGACAGAAATTTACATTGTCCCACTTTAGTCCTAAAAATAGGCAAGAAATGCAGTCTATAATTTCCATCTCTCTATAGGTGGTTAAATTCATTCAGTCAAAGGGAATAGACAGTCTTCCGCAAAAGGCCATTTAAAATTAAATTAGTTACCTTAGTTATTGGGAAGGCTATCTAATGACCAGAGAGCGAGCCAGGGGATTCTAGACATCTAATTTAGCTAGCCAAGCTTCATGCTGTAGTTGAAAGGGAAAGTAATGCAGCAGAATACAAAATTATTTGGCATCCTGTGAATGTACAGACTTAAACAGAGGAGACAGACCTTCTTTTGCCTGCACAGAACTTGTAGAGGGATGATTAATTTTACTTCTTTCCACATGACTATTCATCCAGTTCACACTTCTATTTCTTTGTGTATTAATTTCTGATATATCTCTTTCTTCTGCAACACACAATATTTTTTACTTTTAGTAGGCATTCCGTTATTCCAAAACAAATTATAAAGAGAGAAAGCTCCTGAAAATGGAAGACTACCGCAACAGCTCTTGTGAAGTGTCGTGTCATTATCAAAGCGCCAGGAAAAAAATAGCCTGCGTTTTAACTATATTTGAACTTTCCTAAAGCTCAAAACGAAGTTGCTTCGTTTTGCATTGGAAGTATTGGTGCATTTTTTTCCCTATTTTCCATAAACATCCTATGGTGACATCCGGAGAGTAGCTCTTATAGTCATGACTAATGATCCACATGAACCCACAGAATGTTTGTGAGAAATTTGGGTAATATGATGAGGCTGCCCATGGGAAAGTCATCACTCCATGCCTTCCACACAATAAAAACATCAAAAAATATTTGCAAATCATTGCAAATCAAGCAAGATTAGGCACTACCTTTAAAAATAAGCTCAATTTTTGGAGTTGTAGGTGGGTTTATTTTAAAATATGGGATTCTTTCTAGTAAAGGAGCACTTCTACTCTTAATATTTATACATACAGAGATCAGCAAATGGTGATATCAGCATAGACTCTGAAGCAAAGTTGCAAAGTTCAGTTGAAGTTCAGGTCTAAGTTCATGTTTTGAGAAAAGTGGCAAGAGTGTTGCATGAGTCCGTTCCCTTTCCTGAAAACCCAGCCTTTACTCCAGATCTTAGATTACGAAGACAGATAAATAACTTTTTCTAAAACCTATCTACAAACTTACTCTGTTTGTAGGTGCTTATTTTACTAGTTTTATGCAGTCTGGAACCTCTAAGTATCACTTCTGCCAGCTACAGAAATCTCTTCCACTTAGTTGGGAAAGAAAAACCAACAAAAAACGCAAAGTCTGTGAATTAACTACCTCCTGTTTTTCTTGTTGTGTTTCACTTACACTCCAACTCTCTCTTCTTCATTTCTTTCCAAAGATTCACAATGTGCAGTAACACCTGCTGGAGTGGTACCACCAGTTTGAGCTCTCCCACAATGGTGTTCTGCTAGCAGGAAGAGTGATACAGACCAACATCTCTGTCCCTCTCGCTGGCTGTTTCTTGGCCACATCCTCCCTCTCAGGGAGGACCACACCACAGAGCAGCCCTCATGCCTAGGTGGCAAGACCTGGACATTTGGTCCTATTTCCAGTTGTTATGGAACTTGACAGACCCTGGAGCTGAGAATAAAATCAATGTCTCTCTAGTACAGATGGTGTACAGGCTTAAGTGACTTAATGCTTTGAACACAGGCCAGATCTATTCTAATTACTAAAAACCCTGTCATTCCAGGGTCTCTCTGTCATGAGTTGTTGCGCTGCTCAGGTACTTTCTAGTACATAAACCATGCAGCTAAGTATCTGCCAACTTAAAAAATGCATTATTTAAATAACCTTAAAATCTTCTTTGCTTTAGCTTTTTCGACCTTTCACAGAAAAACCTGTGCATCACTTGTATGGATTTATGAAGATGTAAATGCCTAAAGTAATGTTTCAGCACTAACAAATGTGGGTAGATGTGACTTAAAAACAAGCTGATCATGCACTGGAACAGCAAAGACTGGAGGATTAGGGCAGTCAGTGAAGATGAAAGTGTACTCAAATCTGCAGATAAAAAAATAAGCTTGCAAGGAGATCCTAAACAAGTAAAACATGCAGGAAATATTTAAAGATTGGCCTTCACCACTGTGGGTTTTTATTTAAGTAATCAACAGGTACATAACTGCTGTGAACGTGTAAGTTGCTCTGTTTTAGGTGTGCCTGTCAGGGTTTCCTTAAAAGAAAAGTTGTATGACTCCTGTTGTCCTAAGGCATCATTTAGTGCCCACATGCTTAGGAAAGTTTTTAATGAGTTCAGTAGGGAAGATTTCACAGAGCATGGAAAAAAATCCATGTGGAACGACAGCTTCCTCAGTTGTTTGCAGCTGGTGTGAGCACAGCCCCTCACAAAGCACTTCTGCAATACTTTCTTGTTAAGCATACATGCTTTTTCCCAATTTGAACAATGCCAAAAAGTGATAACTCAGACTGAGACTTGTGCTGACAGTCAGCTGTCACTCATTGTCCTTTATGCTGACAACCTCAGGCATTCAGCCATGGATTCATGAGTTTTCCCCTTTCTCTTTATTTTTAAAGGAGGTGGGGGATGGGTAAGTATATCAGAGGATTCAGCCCTGAATAGACTTTTGTTTTGCTCTTTCTTTTGCCTCCTGACTGTGTCAAATGCAGGGTGTCTCTCATGCACTTTCACTCTTTAGAGAGCCTTGACTGGCCCGGCTAGTTAGTATTCAGAAACAAGCCAAAGTGGATAAAATTCTCCTCTCTGGCTTGCTGGGACTGCAAATAAGTAATTAGACTAAAAGCTCAGTTATTTGGGGGAGGGGGAAGGAGAGGAGGAAAGAAGACTTTTGCAGTGTATTTTGTTGACTGGAACTTATCTAAATACTTTACAACTTTGAGAACCAGAGAAGAGAGAAAATTCAATATGCTAGTTAATTAGGAATTAATTAGGAATATGTGCTAGTTAATGCACTTGTACTGTATTTTCCTAAAGACTGTTTATTTGTATACCCTACTCTCTCAACAGTGGGATTTGCCATTTTATGAGAAAGAAGGGGAAAAGGTTAAGTATGGAAATGGAAAATTCATCTTTTCCTTGTAGGTAATTGAGATGTTCGAAAGACAGACATACATGGAAGAACAGAGATTCCCATTCCCAGTTTAGTCTGTGCTTCTCAATTTGCTTCACTTCCAAATGCTTTTCCATGACATCCATATCCAATCCTCTTTTCAAAACTAGCATGCCTCTGCCTCCTTTTACCTATATAGTGTCACCTCTGAGTGTTTGATTCTCTACTTTCCTAGTCAATGCCTTTCTGCCATAACCACACCTTCATAAAAAGCATTCTCCCCCATCTACAGGACTGCAGAACCATCCTCCTCCAAAACCCTTTCTGTTGCTTTCTATACTCATGCTTTCTATAATACCTCCAAAATCTGATGATTTAGAGAAAGAATGTCTGAGTGCTTGAAGGGTGTGAATGACAATTCTAAACATTTAATACTATACTCTGTAAAAATATTCTGTAACTAAGATATCACAAGAGAGGTCATATCCAAATATATCACCTCATCCCCACGTATTGTCAATGTGTGTAGGTAAGTGTGTACATATATGTATATGTATTGGTATAGAAATATATTTATATCTAGATTATCTATATCTAGATTATCTATTATATCTAGATATAGCTAGATAAGTAGATAGATAGATAGATTGATAGATTAATATATATGAACAACCAGAAATAGATTCTATGGCTATCTTAAGTTCATTGCCCCATCCTTCATACTCCTAGTTAAAAAAAAAATTAAAGCACAAACAACAAACAAACATCAATCCTCCATTAAGAAAAGCATCTAAAGAAGTCTGTATGACTGCACCTCATATCCCATATGTGCAAATCTGAATGGATTTCTTCTGCTGTTTCTGTCCTTCAGGGTGTACTCATCTCCAATTTCATTCTCATTTCAGTTTTATTTTTAGTTTATTAAAAAGTTTTTTTAGGACTTTCAAGGGTCAACATTTCTCCAACACAACAGGCCCTAAGGATATGACTTTTACTTCTCTGTCCCTATGGTCTGTTAGGTTCTACTGCCTCTCATGACCTCTAGAGTTCAAACAAGTTCCCTTCCTTCTTCTTTTGTCATGTTACTTTCCAGCAGGCTGTATGTTAACTCCTGTGTTTTTACCTTTCATATGGCCTGTACAGGTTGACTAGAAGGAGAAGCACTCTATTCCATGCTCTGTCTCTCTACTTGGTCTCAATGTCCATGTTTCTTGGTGATGGCTCCTTGTGAGAGACTGGAATATTAATGCCTGTTGACTCATATAATCAGCCATTTACAAAAGCAGCAGAATGCTTTGCTGATGAGTGCAAGGTCACACCCATGTGCAGAGGGGTGCACACCCACCACCAGAGACTTCAAGACATGTTTTGAGCGAGATAAAGGAAGAGGCCAATAAAGAAGCAGGTCCTGCAAAGGTGGCATAATGCTTTTTATCACCCCAAAATTCTCCCTCACAAAACTGACTCAACTGTAAACCGAGCCACACCCTTCCCCCTCATGGAGAGGGGCACTGACTTTATGCCTCCCTTCTGATGGGACATAACTGGCTCATGTGTGAAAACCCCCATTGGAGAAGTACCAGGACATTCACATGTAGATCTGAAGGTTTTCATCCCTTCTGATGGGTGATAACTGGCTCAGTGCACAGACATAAGGGATCATAAAGGGATCCTAAATCATCAAAGATCCCCAAAGCGCCCTCAGACACATTTCTGAGGCCTTCCATGGGCCTGAGGACTGCACATGATCCACAGTCTTACATCAGAGCGTGTAAAACTCCCCACCCAGGGCAGGTACCTGAGTATTCCCACTCAGCCAAAGCATATATTAACCCCTTGAACTTTGTTTTTCCCCACTTACAACGGATCAAGACTGCAACCACCCTGACCATGATATTCACCCATGAACATCAAAATTGAAACAACCCAGTTCCTGTCACTGGGTCCACAGGTGGTGATATCATCCTACTCTGCACCCTTCTTTCTCCTTCTTACTTTTCACTTATATATTTTCTCAAGCATTATTTTTATGTTTTATAATGCCGCTTCCCTGTAATAATAGTCAAAACAGCTACATAGCTCCTTTCCTTTGCAACTTAATTGTTGTGAGATAAATCATATATATATATCTATATAGACAGATATACACACACAAACACATACATATTTGTGTATATATACTTACAGTGTTGCTGTAATCTGCCCCAAGGATCTATTAACAAGAGCCTGATTTGCCCTCGCCTTCAGGGGTGGGTTGTAACGTTAATTTAGTCATCACAGGCAGAATTACTCTGAGAAGCAGTCAGGAAGTTTTTCTATGGGGATAATATCTGGGTGGTGGACAAAGGAGAATTTATTTTTGGTCAAAGACAAAATCCCCAGCAGAAAATAATGGCAATCTGAGAGATACCTGATCTCACTTGCCTCCCCACTGCTAGTTTTGCTTCTATGACCTGAGCACATCAGACTTGAAAGGTTTTCTGGAGTAACCCACACCTGTCGTAAATTTGTCTCCATAAGAAAGTCTAACTGACCCTTAGAGAGGGTAGTGGGAAGAAAAACATTGATCTTCAGTGGGTTTCTGAAAGATATTTCTACCAAGGGTAAGTCAAATGAGGATTGTGCCCTCCTGATAAAATTAAACAGCTATAATGATAACTCTTTTCCTCCTGGCATGATGTGGGCTCATAACTATTGGCTGTGACTCGTAACAAGCAGTGGCAGATCAAACTACAATTCTTGCAAAAGACCATGAACTAAAACCTGGCAATGGAAAGGCAGTTGTGTGCCATTTCGGGTACTGCCCTTAAAGCAGAACAAAAGGAGCTACTGGCTACTCAGAAATCTGAGTCTGAAATTATAAGATCTTTAAAAGATTCAATGAAAGTATTGTAGAAACAACTAAGAAAGGAGCACTGACACTTAGAAGCTGAATATGAAGCAGTTTGGATGGAAAGGGGAAATTATTCTATTATTTCAATCAGCTGTGCAGGAGGCAGAGGAGCAAATTTAATCTCTTAGAAATGAGTTAGAAATAAAAAGCTTGTGAACAAGAACCTATATTACCCTTGCCTCCAGGGGTGGGTCATAACTGTCCTAAAGCCCAGGTGTTTGGTGGCTGATTCCACATGCCACTGGGACATCCCAGTGACTGGGCTGTACTCACAGATGTGTTCTACCCAGCAGTGCTTACAGGGTTGTTGCTGGGGATAGCTCACCAATCTCAGTTTACCAGGACTTGTTTTTGAAACCACAAGTCATAACAAGAGACATTGGGATAGGATGTCAGCACACCTTGTGTCCCTACTGCAAGCAAAATTATTCATGCACTAAAGCTTGAAGGTGATCATGCCACACATCTAAGAGACTCTTGCCAGCAGCAGTGTCCAGAGATACATTCTGGATCAAGAAAGCCAGTCCTGGGTGGGGAAGGTGCTGGTGTACATAAGGGTGCAGACACCTATCCTGTCTGCCTGCTTGCTCCATCCATCTCATCACATCCTATGCCTGACACTGGGTAAAGATAACCAATGTCCTCTTCCAAAGTCTTACGTCGGCTGCTTTGTGAGAGGCTATGAATTGCTATACATGTGAATTATTAAATGACTTGATGGGCAGTTTAATTGTTTCCATACACTGACACCTAAGCCATACTCAATTTCTGTGCATCTATAACGCCTGATGATACCCCTGATTTAAACAGGCAGAAGGACCTGAAGTTGACAGTGTATGACTTGGCCCTTAGAAATGAGTGTTTGTGCTCAACCCCAGCAAGCCCCCAAGGCCCACTCTTCCTAAGAGAAGACAAGGCGTGTGAGTAGAAGGAGTATGATGTAGTAGACTAATCAGTAAAGATGGGAAAATCAAACAAGTTTTTCGTCTCTCCAGATTATTTAGATCTGTAGAAATTGTATCTCTATAAGCCCACCTCAGTCATTTCTCAGAGATAGATTAGACTGCCTTTGAATTAAAAAAGAGTTAATACTTATGATTTACAGATGACATCATAGAGGCTGAGAGTGAAGTCCTCTCCAGGACAAGAGGAACAGAAATCCTTAAATGCACAGAGAGCGGTTGTAAATCCAGTAACTGTCAAATCCATGTTTTCTTGTTTTTTACTGGAGTTGTAAATTGTATTTCCTAGTCTTATCTTTATAAGACCCAAAGTTGGAGGCACAATATTTCCCTAGACCTGGTAATTTCCTGCAGATTTTTTATCAAATGGCTACTGTTTTGTGTGATAAAAGGTGTTCCCATCACCTGTGAGTCTGTCCTGTGCAGGTGCTTAGACCTAACAATCATAGCAAAGTACTCCAGCAGTTTACCTGAAGTTGTGTAAATTCCTGTCTCTAGGAAGGGCCCCAGTTTTCACTTTCCAGACTACAGGAACAGGAAAAACTGCTATGAAGGATCTTTGAATTGTAAATAAATAGATTTGCAAGCATGAAGAAGCATACACACCCGGATCTCCCTTGCTGTTGATTCTGCATGGGAAGTGGAATCAACTTTGGTTAGAAGACTTGTTACTATCCTAGTTGAACTGAAGACAATTTGACTGCATTTAGTAACCTGATAAACATCACCCATATGCTGAAATGAAAAACTCCTTTTGCCTGGATAGTTATTAATGACTCTACATGACTTATTATATTTTTACATACACAGTATTTTTATAATAAGGAATCAGAGCAGCTTTGATGGTAGCAGAGGCACTCTGAACTGTGCACTAAAAGAAAGAAGACATTGCATAAGAACTTTAAAATGAGAAAAATTACATTTCAAATCAAAATTTAAGATTTTTTGAAAAAGTTCATCTAGGCAAGCCATCTTTCAAGGCTGTTTTAAGCCAGAGAGAAATTTTTCTTAAAGAAACTGTCTTGAAGTGCAGACAGATTCTATTCAGGTGAACACATTCAGTGTCTCTTTCTCTAGTATTAATAAAAATTCACATTTCATAGGAATTCATCAATACAATGAAAGGATTTATTCTCAAGAAGGTGCATTATTTAAATGTTATCATTATTACCTTTAATTGCTTGCAGAATTACAGAATCATAGAATGTTCTGAGTTGGAAGGGACCCACAAGGATCTTCAAGTCCAGCCCTAAAGTGAATGTCCATACACTGTGATTTTCTCTTTGTGTCTCTTGTCTATATACATGCTTTTCCCAGAATTTAGGATTAATCATCTATTTACAAGATAAAGACATATTCTGAAAAATTTATAAAAATTTATTCTTATTTATATACTTTCTATTTGTTTAATAATATCAGATTGAGAAAATTGTTCATGTCTTTCTTGATTTTACAGTGTGATTTGCACAGATAAGGTTCTTCACATTTGCAATTGATTTCAATGATATTTTGCAGAGACCCAGTAGATTTATTTACCCAGCAAGATCTAGGCCTTAATGATCAATTAAAATAAATAACATCATCACATAGGCTTATGAAAATTAGAACAAACCAGCAGCTACTCCTCCAACAATGTCAAATTAATTTTAAGTACTGTATCTTAAAATGTACTTTGAAATAGACACAATGGTATTTTTTGCAGACAGAGGAATACATAAACACCAATGGAGGGGAATTCCAGCCATTGAAGTTTCTGTAATTATGGACCTCTCATGATCTCCATTTCTTAAAAAGAGAAGAAAACATAACAAACCCTGTGTCAAAAATCAAAAGTGGAAAAAGTATTACTTACTTGTTAGAATGAAATCCAAAGCATGTATAGGAACCTAAGGTCTGTGCTACTTACACCTCCATTTAAACAGTGTACATGAATGTCATTTCTATAGGGGCAAACCTTCAGAAATAATGTCTATGAAAACAATAGATATGACCTCATCTGTAGTTCATTTTACAAGCCAAAGTTGTTACTTTGCTTTTATCACAGGATTTATGGAATCTTCATACTGTACTGAAAGCCAAAAGTTTTCTTTTCATTTCATTAGATATTGACCAGGTAACTTTCACATTATGTAAATATTTGCTAACATGTTGCTATTTCTTTAAACAGAATCTGCATTTCTCTTGGTTCTTAATAGTACTATAAAATCCATTTGATGAAATTGTGAAAGTAATTGTCAAAATGTTTTTTTCTTACAAGGACATTTACAGTAGGCACTAAAGTATGTCATGTATTTCAGAATCAAGTAAACTACCCTAAAAATGTACTAGGAAGATGAAGACATGACTATGGGTCATTATTTTTTGCAATAAACTGACATAAAAGACTACATTTTTAAAAGTCCTTTATTATCTTTGCTCACTGCATATCAATTTGCCCATTTCAAGGATGTTTTGCCTAGTCAGTGTAGAATTCATTCTTTGATAAAAAATGACTTGATTTTTGGTCAAAACGAAAACTGGGGCTTGGAAACTTTTGTTCTGGTCTTTTTATGGTGGTAAACAGCAGCGAGTTTCAGCTGTTCTGTTTTTAAATCCTTTGGATTTTATGAATTACTCCTAAAGTTTCACCAGAATTTGCTGTCACTGTAATTCCTCCAGAGAGGAACACTAAAGTAATTAGGAAAAATACCTTACTCCCAAGACGCTTTAATGCTCAAAGTCACAGTGCCCCCTCTCCTTGTATGGATTAATATCTAAAGGCCTGGTTTGGCAAGACATACATGCAAGACATACATGATGCTAAGCCCAAATGGTAGTCCTGCTGATTTTGATGGGTTTATACATGCACTTAAAATTATTTCTTGCTTAAGTGCCTTGTTGCTTGGGGACATAAAATGCTGCTTCAGATAAGAGAAAGAGGTAAAATCTGGTCCATTGATACACAGAAGTAATTCCAAATTCTCAAACATTAAATTAACCTTATTTCAAAATTAGATTCTAGAGGTGCAAAGGAATTTGGAACTAGCTGAAGGGATGGGTGGGATTTGAGAATACTGAGGCTGCTGTCAACTTCCACTGCACTGGTGTAAGACCACAGTGAGTATAATACCTTGCAGTTGCCAGATAATCTATCAACATGTAATTTTTTCTCTTCTAAGGGATGTTGCTTATCATGGCAGGGTATAAAATTCCTTCTTGTTTGCATGGTGTATCCATGACATTTTTGCAATTCAGACACAGTGCTGTGACATGCAGGAAATGACAGATAGCAATAGTGTAATAAAAGAGTTAAATCAAAACCAAAGCACAGACTTATTTCTTGTTGTTTGCAAGCACTGACCTAAGCACCTCTCCAGAATTTTATTAGTAAAGTTTAAAAATATTTGGAGATGTCTGGTGCTCTTTTGTAGTAGCCTAAAAGAGCTGACTTGTCATCAAGTGTGTTTGAGATGCTTTTATATGGAGCTATATGGAGTTTCATGCCTGTTTGCGAAAGAGGAATTTTCTTAGGCCTTTGCCCACAGCTGCTGAGAGGTTATTGCATGTCAGGTGTCAGGGCTCAACACAGCCTGTCATAGGTGGAAAACAGTGCAGAGTTAGGGGGAGAAAAAGAAAGGAGAAAAGAAAAAGAAATAGAAACAGCTAAAGAGTTAAAAAGTAAAAGCTGTTAAAGGTTTTAAGCAGCCCTTCTAGCCTATTTCTGAAGGTCAGCATGT
>JAWWEY010000130.1:2200235-2210544 GCA_035582745.1 Loriotus luctuosus
TGGACATACATGCTGTATAGTCACTACCAGCAAGTCTTTCCATAAAAAATTTAAATGAAAAATATAAAAAGCTACTTGTAGAATTATATGCAGATTCAATCATGAGTTTTGATCCTGGGTTTGATTTTAGCATGAATTTTCTTCTGCTGATTAAGTGGCTTTCATGTTTCTCACTTACTTTTCAGGATCAAAAGACATCAAGGCACCTCGTTGAGCTAACAGTCTCTGCCCCACAGACCTTACAATGTAATCTTCATGTCTGTGATCTCTAATTCCTGCAGTTTGTCCAGGTATTCCCATCACAAGGGACAGAGCTGAGTAAGCAGTGTATATACTAAGCCAAAGGACCATAAATAAAAAGATTTTGCACACTTTTTCCCCCTTTCTCAGAATAAAATAGGATATTTTCAGCTTTGCTGTTGCTTAGAAGACAATGACATGTTGCTTTTTTTCTTAACATCTTCTTGTACATGCTCTAGCATCAAATAAAAGATCCTTATTAAATATCCTCATATCTTACTCATTTCATATATAATGATCAATTTCAGACCATACGCAAGTGGGCAGAGTTCAGCTGGGCACTGCAGTTGCTGTTAATGAGGTTTGTTATGTGACAATTGAAAACATATGTTGTCCATGCACCACCACTACCACAACTGTAGAAGTAGAAAGGGAAATGTCTTTTTGCTGCTGATAAGGACTGATCCTCCCGCAATGGAGCTGCAGTAGGACTCACAGGGATCTTTAGCGCTGGTCTGTGCCATGATACATTTTGGACTGCATTGTATGTTTTTTTTAATATGTTTTGGTATATGTAATTAATAAATGTCCTGCAGTATGTTGTCCTCTTCTACCAGCTACAGCCTGAATTCATTGATACCATCTCCTTAAAAGTTTGAAACCCCCAGTGACAGGAATATTAATGTGCCAACACTGTCATATCTATTTCAGCTCATACATATGCAATTTCTTTGTTTTCAAAGATTTATGTCAGACTTTGCTGAAGTGAGGTATTCTACCATTTTAGATAATAGCATGCCAAAGTGATGTTATCAGGCACATTCAGCAGTCATTCAAGCAAATGGCAAGGAGCATCCATTCCTTCATAGCTTAAACAGAGAGAAACTGTTATTTATCCTTATTTGATGAAGAAATCTTTCAAGGGGAAAGAGTGTACTTTTAGAACAAGATTATGGTCATCCTGTGGATTATCTTTTAATTAAGAATGGATGATTTGTGCCCACTCTGCTGTAGCAAATATATTGTTGCTAATGAAGTTTAAACACACTGACTTTATTTAATTACAGCTAATCACTAGGGCAAAATGTTGAATTGTCTTTGATCCACATGTAGATTGGTAATCCTTGTGGCAGATAGCATCTCTTATTCCTTCAAATTCTTTTCAGTTTCTCCAGAAGGGCCCAGCTTAACTAAGGGTTAATTGAGATGGCTGGACTGGTGTGATTGATGTATTTTTGCTCAGGGATGCCATCCTGCCTTTCCAAGGACTCACTCCTTCTGTCTCTCCCTCTCTCCCTCTCTCTCTCTTTACCCCCCCCGCACTCACGCCCCTTCTCTCCCCCTCTCTCCCTGTGCAGTCACCTTCAGGCCATGTAATGTAGTAGATGCCTGGTTGGTTGACATGAGGGACCTGAGGGGGCCAAGGTCCTGCTGGATCAGTGAGTGGAAGAACAGACACTGCTGGAGGGAGAGCAGAGGTTAGGAGAGGGCAGCAGAGACCAGTGTAAAGCAGAAGAGGGCACTAGTAAACTGACCTATTTCAACCACAGCTCTACACTCTGAGCAGAAAACACCAATTGACTGAATATTGAAAGCCACTTGGTGAGGGAGTAACACCAAAGATATTTTTTTTTTACTATTGTTTTGTTTTATTTCATTTTTTTATTTAGTTAATTTAAATTTAATTTAGGTTTCTTTGGGGGTTTTAGTTTATTCAGAAACTAATCTTATGTTTTTTTAATTAAGAAGAAAAAAAAAGCAGTCCTCACTTCAAAGAATGTTACTAAAGCATTTGATTTTCAGATTTTTAAATGGCAAGTACAGCCTGTGGAAGTGAAAAGCCACCAAAAAAATGTGGGAATTTGTATTCACTGTAGAGAACTTGTGGTCTCATAATATTGCCTGGTGCTCACAGTTCTTCCGCAAAAATTTTCCTTACTCCCCCATTCCCAGAACTTTCTGAGGCTGGTGAAAACTGTGGAAAGGGCCATCCACCGAAATAATGCTCAGTAATTGAAAACAGTTACAAGGACTAAAGTTTGTACAACTGTTTCTTACCATCTTTTGTACTTTGCAAGAAATGTTGACGTAAAATTACTGGCCTTAACTTTCATCTTCCAGGCCCATTGTGTCACAGTGTCTTTTGTTTGTCTTTTTTTCTTTTGTTTTGATGGTAAAATAAGTCACTATTGTATGAACAGGTTCTGATTCCTTGTTATCTTCTATTAAAATAGAGTAATGTTATTTATTTTGTTCTTTGAAGACAACATATCTGAGCTTTTCTTTTTGTTTGTTTGTTTGTTTGTTTGTTTGTTTCAAAGAGTAATGGAATGGAAACATTTATCTATCAGTCTGCTCAGAAATATTAACAGCTTTAATTAGGTCAGTGAAAAAGTTATTTGCTTTTATTTACAGGAACTGTTTACTTACCCATTGGCAATAGAGGCTGAAGAGATAGAATAGCTCTTTTGTGAAAAATTTAAATAATTAAAATATAATAGTTTGCAATTAGTTTCCACAATTATCCATTAAACATCTGCAGTTTTGTCTTCCCATCAGGATCTATATCTGTGCTGAAGTCACATCCTGATAACATCTGCATGTTAGTGATAGCTTGTGCTTTAGTCTTTATGGTCTGCTGATGAGAGATTCTTCAAGACCCTCTCAGTCATCAGAACCACTGTTGAAAATTTTGCTTGTGACATCCTGAAGGTGGCTTAATTTACATTTGCCATATGTCATAATGCGTGAAAATACTCCTAGTTAAACTGTTTAACATCCTGGCCCCTTTTCACTTTCCTGCTTTAGAGCTGGTTTTTTCCCTCCCTTTCACATGAAACTGGTTCTGACTTTTTCCAAAGATTGTGTCTGCATATTAAATTTTGGTAGGATTTATTTTGTTCTGAGTTACTTCAACACCACAGATGAAATTAAAAATCATTTTAAAAAGTTTGTAAGGAAGAACAGGATCTTCATTCCTTCTCACGTGGCAACTACAGCTGCATCCACATGAAAAGGCCAGCTTGTTAAACACCATGTAACACTGATTGTACTGAATATTTTAAAGGTCAGGTATTGACAGGTACTGAGCTGTTTATGTTTCCCAAGTGGCCCCAATTACGTCCAACCCGAGTAAGTAGTCAATAAACAATGGCATTACCATATGTAGAAAAAGTGTTTATTTTACATTTCCAAGACAATTGGCAATCTTCTGCTTGTCATCCAAATGCATAAGCTAGATCATGGGCTCTTTGATGAATGAGCACAAGAGAGGGGTTATGGGTCTTAGAGACCTCAAGCCTGTCTCAGAAATTACATATAGACTGTCTGACACACAAGAATTAAATGGATTTTTCTCTGTGGTTTTGAAAAAGTAAAGAATTCTAAGGAAAAAAGATACTCACATTGTCCCTCGTGCAATGTAATGTGTAGCCATGTTATACGTGTAGCCAGAATGTATTCAAAGGATCTGTGAGTATTCAATTAAGCTTTAGATTAAAGTAAAATATTGATTATTTTATTGCTTACATACTCTCAGTGCTGCTGTAGAAATTAATCTTCCTTCTTACTTGTGAGCACTCTTTCTCACTCTGTGAAAAAAATTTCTAACTGTATTTGGACAAGTACGGAAACTTCACAATCCATTGTGGGATGCATGCATAGACCTTTCAAATGGATGATGCTTTGGGAGCTCTCTTACAGCACAGCATAAGAAAAGAGATTTATCAAAATAAATTGTAACAAATATTAACAAATAAGACTAAATATTGCAGCTTCATTCAATTTCATTCCCAAACTGCAGGCTCTAGTGCAGATACATTAGTCTGCCTGCTTACTTGTATCACAGCAATTACTGCTGGCTGCTGAAGTAGCAGCTTGAATCTTCTCCCAGCCAGCAGCAGAAGAAGGTGGGACTGCAGCCAGCCAGAGAGGGACCCTTAAACCAGAAGGATGTGAGTGATGTGAAGCTGGTAAATGTCCCTTACCCCCTCTCATTAAGCCTCCATGAAAATAGTATTTTCATAGCAGTAACTTGCTTCCAGAGGATGAGAAGAAAATTCATTGACTATCACTACTTTGCAGCACAATGATTTTTACAGGTCCAGCTGACATCAGTTGGTCTTGGGTGTTGCACAGATCAAAAGATAATTTTTTTTGCACCAGAAGGTTTTCTGTAAAAATAAACTGCAGGAGAATACATGTACTAACACATCTTATAGCTAGAGAAAAGAGTGCAGACAGACCAACTCCTGTTTAATAAAGACTTAACTCTGTGCTTAACTTTCATGGGGCCATTCCAGGGTTTTATATTAAACACTGATTTAAGTGCATTGCTGGATCACAACCAAAATCACAAAATAAGTCTATAGGAGTTCCAGAAGTGAGTGAGTCTCTGATTCCCAGTTATACGCTTTAATTCACAGGAACATCTTTCTTCAATTTAGGTCTTAATCTGAAGATTTCTCAATAAGAAACTTTCTAAAGGTTTAGAAATTTGTATGGATCGATGACACATGTGAAGTTCTACTGAACCTGTTATAATTGCATTGTTTTCAAGATGGGGAGGAAAAGCAAACTAGTATTTTACAATGAATCTCCCTCTGGAGGGATACAAAAATAAAAGAGAAGCACTGTAGATTAATTCAGCTTCTAGAAAAGCTTGTCATAGGTCTGAATATTTTCTCATTTTGTTCATTTTTCTTTCCAACAGGTGGATAAGCAGGAAAACATGACTTAGTGATGCTTTGTGAACATCAATTTATTTGAAGACAATCATAAAGTGTTTCAAGATAAGAAAGCAATATTTCAACCTCTTTCACTGAGCACAATAAAGACCAATACCTTCCCCTGTACCTCCAACACAACATAGTATTTACTGATGGGTGCTTTCTGATGAAGAATATATTTGGTGTGTTAGAAACCTAAACCAAACAATGAAATGCTGGGGTTTGATTTGTCTGCAGCATACTCAAGAAAGAGATTGAAATTATCATGTTTTTTCTGCGTTGGTTTTTATTTAGTCCTCCTGGCTTCTGCCAAGCTATAGGCATAGTCTTCGTTTATAGGATACAGCTTAAGAACGCAAATTCTGCTCTGTTAAATTACTTCACTTTCATGACATGTATGTTGCCAGTGCATCCTCAGAAATTCAGATGTCTCAGTATCATAACGGTCATGATTGGTTTCTCTCAGGTACAAAATCGTATGGCAGGCATGGGCAGGAAGAAAGGTAAAGGGGGAAGTGAAATAAACTAGAAAGGAATTGTTACCCTCCACTTATTGGCTCATTTTGAATAAATGACAGACTGATTCAAGGCTAGAGAGAAAGAAGTAGGCACAATAGAGAGTGGAATGTTGAAGCAAGGTCGAAGTAGAAAATGCAGGTTTTTGGGGTGCTTCTGCATAATATGTCATTTCAAGTGCTACTTCAAACAGCGAACATGATGTTAGCTCTGAAACAGCTAATGTCAAATGAATCAGTCACTTTTTATTTCGTTTTGTTGTAAACTGAGTAGTTGTCCCAGTTTGGGGATTTGATGCCACAAAAAATAATGAAGTTGGTCATTTTGAAAGTTCACAATTTTCATCACCATAATTGCCTTTCAATTTTGTGGCCAGTGATACATATCCCCATGTTATTGTATAAGTGTGCTCTTGCATTGCTGTTTCTAGTGGTCTGGGAACAGATGGCCTTTTACAGCAGATATGTTATGAACACCAAAAGAAGAAATGAGAATCCTAAAGAACATTTAGTCTAATACTGAAGTAATTATAGAAGCAATGTTGGAAGGAACTTTTAGATGGACTTTATTCTATATAGACTTTAGGATATTGTCCAATGGGTAAAGCTTGGAATGTGGTCAAGAAAAAAAAAAGGAGCAATGTATAACAGACACAGCTTGATATCTCACATTTCAACATAAGTGGCAGCATGAATCAGCAAACAAAATTGAGAGGAATTCTCAGTCTGGAAGAGAGATGTTGCCAGGAGCATGTCAGGAAAGCATCTCAGGATGAACAGAGAAGTGCTATGAGTTAAGACAAAGATAAAAACCTTGCAACTGTGCAGAATAACAGGGCATGGGGGTTCAACTATTAAGAGATTGCTGTCCACACAAGCCTGATGTGAAGACGTGTATGAAAGCACCAACACATTCTTATTACAAGGCTATGTAATGATAGAACAAAGGATAATGGTTTGAACTGAAAGAGAGCAGGTTTGGATATGAAAATAGAAAGGAATTTTTTACTGTGAGGGTGGTGATACACTGGCACAGGTGGCCTGGACATGTTGTGGCTGCCCCATCCCTAAAAGTGCTCAAGACCAGGCCAGAATGGGGCAAGAGCAACCTGCTCTTGCTTTGGAAGTCGTCCATGTCCATGACTGGCAGGTTGGAACGAGATGATCTTGAAGGTCCTTTCAAACCCAAACCATTCTATGACTCTATAAGCATAACTTAAACAGTAGGAAACTAAGAGATTGTTCTATTTATTTTTCAGTGGAGTTTTTCCTCTCCTGTCCTGCTTGTGGCATGCTCTTTTGACTTCTAATCTTACACAGAACCATTTATTTCCTTTTCTGTTTGCACAGCCTGAAGACACTCCTTTACCATCAGGCCTTCCAGCACAAGGCAGTGCTGAAATTTAACAATATAGTTTCTTTGCTATTATCTCATTCCCTCTGCAGGTGTTTCTTAGCCTGCAGTTAGAGCTGGTGAAGCTGAGTACCTTAGGTGTAGAATCTGGTAAACACAACAAACTCCCAGTAGACACAGTTGTGAGGGCTCTAGTACACTCTGGACCTCAGCAAACCCACTTATACCAAAAGCCTTGTTAAAACCTGCACTGCCCTTCTTGGGTTGGGTTGATGGATTGGGAGGGTTTTGGCTGTAGCATTCCTGCTACCTTTTTTTTCAATGGCATTTTTAACCTCTGGCGTCACTTTGAGTGACACCTTTTTTTGCAATGGCATTTTTAATTTCTGGTGTCACTCCAGCACTTTGTTTTCCATGAAAATTTACCTCAATAGAATCATTTTGTAAAGAGGTTTCATACAGGGCCCAGGGTAATAACTCCAGTTCATGTATCTGAACATAATGGTGGAGGGCCATGTGTGCAGCTGCAAATTGGGAAAGGATATAAGTGGTGGCAAATTTAGCCATCACGCTACCCATATGGCTGATGCAGGAGCGCCAGGGTATGAAGGTCATGAGCAAAGGCAGGCTCTGACATATATTTGTTTTTCAAACTCCCTGGGCTTACAATACATGACCATACAACTGCAGAGGTGCTGCAGCCCAGGGTGTCAGGAAAATACCAGTTTCATTAGAATTCTTGAACCCTATCATATTACACTTCAGAAGTAGTGACCAGTTTATTTAAAACAAAGAAGCTTTGACCTTTCTCTCCTTTCAAAACCAAAAACACATGAAGATAAAGTGACTTATTTCCGGCTTCAAAACAAGCTCTAAGAAATATTTTTTCCCAAGTACAATTCGTTCACTTTCTCTTCTTTCCCTCTCTGCGATCTCTTCACCCCTGCCTGGCTTTTGCATAAATATCTCATATTCTTCTTATCAAGGTCAACATATTTATTACTTATATTCACTGTGTATTCCTTTTTTGTTTCCCGTTTTCTTTCTTTTTTCCTTCCTTCCTTTCTTTCTTTTTATCTGTGTTGTTTATAACCATGACCCTTGATCCTCCAAGTTTTAAAACAGCTTGGCTTTCAGCAGCTAAATCTGACAAGGTCAGCATTTTTCTGTTTATTCTGAGAATACTATTTACCCTCTGGGATTTTTAAAAGCAGTTCTCTAAAACATCACTTGGAAAAAGTTTGTAACATTCAACAACTTTCATAAACCTAGTGCTCAGCGTAGACTAACTGTTAATTCTTCTTGCAGAACTCAGAACAATTAGATTGATTTTCCTTCTCCCTGCAAAACTTGCCTACAGAAATGCATTTTCCAAGAATATTGATAAGTATTCCAGCCTAAACACAGTAGCAACCTACTAGTAGTTAGCATAATCTTTTGCATCGTTGTCAAATATAATGAAATTAGACATATTGTATAATCAATTAGTTCCTAGGATAACCTTATTTTTACATAACTATAACAGAGGTGTATTTATTCCTTTGGGGGATTTTATTGGAAATAAATGATTGTTGTGTCAGCTTTCTGTCAAAATAGCAAACAGTCCTGTAATTTTCAGAAAGTCAGAACATGACAGAACTAATGATACAAAAACAAGATTTCCTTGGGCTAATACCAGACTTTTTGTAAGCAATGCTGAATTTATATTAATTTAAAACAAGCTAATTTAAACAACCTCAGATGATTTTCATGAAGAAGGTAATTGCTCAAACACAAGTGTCCCCAAGACCATGTTGAAAACGACACTGCTGGGAATTGCAGACAATTGCAGATTTTCCCTCTGTAATTTTTTTTCCTTTCCTTTCCCTTCCTTTTCTCTTTCCTCCAGCTCTCTATTCATTGAAAACCAATGGGAATGATGCTCTGCAGCATAAGCAGAAAGTGGGGATGCAAAGAATGACAGAAAAACATCTGCAGCAAAACCAGAGGATTTCTGTGAGTGAGTGAAAAATGCTGCTGTTTGAGAGTTTGCTTTATAGGCCTTCTGCATGCCATTTACAGAGACAGAGCAGAGAAACCTGCTAGCAGCCATCAGGTCACCAGGATGCAAAAGGTTTCTACTAGAAAAAGAGAGGGAGGGATGGACAGACAGAGAGAGAGAGACACACACATACAAGCTCAGAAAATCTTCCCAAAACCTCTGTCTGTAGATAAGGTGCAGACTCCAAAATCCTTGGTCTCTGGATAAAATAGTTTCAGACATATTCTCACAGTGAACTTAGGAGTATTATCCAGCTGAGTGCTACTTAGTTCCTCCACTGGGAATGTTCCTCAGTAGATAGCGTCCTTCACTACAAGAGCACAGTGCTCATCTACCTTTCATTTGCCCCTCTGTGATTTCAAGATGGAGGCAAGATTAGTAAAAGTAAACATTTGCGGAAGAGCCCTGAATTTTCCATGCTTGTTCTCAGCCTAAAGGTAAATTCTTCTGGAAAGTTTAGTAAGATTCTCTTTGTCTGCTTTTCAACTAGCCAGGCACATACTAAAATGTTATTCATACTTTGAGATTTTTTCCCCCAGGTTGCTTTATTTTCTAGCTTAGATAATGTCAAAACTGGTGTATTTTAGAAGATATTGTTTTCTGGAAAGAATGCTTTTTTCAGTTTGAAAACAGGGGAAGAATAGAGAAACGAAGCTAACCCCAAGTAAAAATTTCAGAGAATATATTAAGAATATATAATTTTCCTTGCTGAGAGGCTGAATTTCATCTTGCACAGAACTTGTATGTGATTGTGTATGAGTATTTAAAACATGCTGAAAGGAAGGAGAAGATCAGGGTAATGTTTCACAAACACTCTTCTACTAGTGATTTGGTATGAGTTCTTGACAAATCACTACTATTCTCTATGCATTAGGATGCTCACCTCCTTTATCACAGTGCTGTGGGGAACCATGGTACCTACATAGGATGTTTTCAAAGTCTATTTTTTACCACCGTCATGATTCATGAGTCAAAGGAAATAGTTATATGTTTAGCTGGCAATTAATATGAAATCAAAAGCAAAGAACCTCCTATTGCAAAAGCAAAGAATCACCCCTTGGTAACGAGGGTTAATTCAAAGTCAGGATGAGTTAGCAAGGACAATTTGAGAATGTTTGAGTGAATGGCTTAATCTCACATACCACACATCAGCAAAATCTGGTGTAACCATAATAAGGCAAATTGAAAGGATTCACAGAAACTGTGGGAAAAAAAAATCTGATGGAGAAAATATTACAGTAATAAACAAGTAAATGTTGCATGTCAGGTAGAGAAATAAAATATAACTGCTGTAAAAGACGAATTTCATTTCAAGGGAAACAAAGTTTTCTGCATGAAAATGTTACATCTGGAATGTTGCAAAAACAAAATTTTAATCATTGTTTCTTCATGGTCATTCTTGAAATGAACACATTGTACTGTTTAAATATTT
>JAWWEY010000130.1:2212484-2223819 GCA_035582745.1 Loriotus luctuosus
GCTTAAATAAGATCCATAATAGACTGTACATTTTCATGTAAAATCTTGTCTTAATTTGGGATTATGAACATGTTTTATGTTCATGTGTATTTACCATGTGGGTACTGAAAATACCACAGTGGACAGGATTCCAGAACAGAATGTGCTCTTTTGTTACAGAGACTTGTGTAGTGTATTTCTGCTGTATTTGTTTTACCTCATGATGAAAGCAAATTAATGAAGCACAAAGGGGAAAGATGGAATATAAAATAAATATGTTGACAAAAATCAGAAACAGAAAAATTATTTCAGGTAGACACAATATTTTTTACCCTGTGACTGTTAGAGTCCATCTTTAAGAAATTATATCATACATGGGAAAATAATAAAGCAGAGGCTGATCGATGCAATTGTGCACATGTAAAGAATCTAGCTTGTGCCAGTTCAGAAATTTACTCTAGAAAAACAATGCACAGCAATGAGTACTCATTTTTTCAAAACACATCAACATGTCTAAATAATTCTGACAGATTTAGGATATTTCCCTTCTCATCAGCCCTCAACCACCTTCCAGACTCAACAGAAAAATGAGGTGCGGTGAAAGCCAATGACATAACAGAACATAGATAGCATGCATAATATATTGCATTAGTGTTCTCTGCATGACATTAGAAAGCTATAGATGTTCATTGGACAAAGAAATAAACAACAAATGTTTTCCCCACAGTGAAACAGCAAAGCAAAAACATAAGCCACTCATACAAACATTATCACCACAGTCGTTTATCGCCATCCAGCTAGATAGCTGAAAATATTTTGATCTATGTGACTCCTGTGGCCTTGGTCCAAGGCCTATTGAAGCCAATTAAGGATCTCTATCATCTTTAGTGAAGTTGGACCTAGGCCATTAAGAGATTTTGCCCTAAGGGAGTAAATGGAGAATTTTTAAGGGCCACCCTCACATGTCACTTCAATTTATCACAAGGGAAAAATACTTCCCTTCATTAACACTGTATAAGTCAGTTTCTTTTTCCAGTAACTGCTGTATGTTTCAAACTCTTTCCCTTAGCTCTCCACTGATCCTTTATACAAAAGATTACTGCAAATATTGTGTAATATTACTTCTCAAAATAGTTCTTAGGAAGTCAGCATTTCCAGAAATTCACATAATTCTTCCCTGCTGCAATGCTCATGTGGGTAGTATATGAATGATGACAGGTAAATTAAAAGCTATGCTGTCTGAACGGACTAAAAGACTGGCAAAACTCAGGAAACTATAAGACAAATAGAAGTGACAGTTACAGTTACCTTTCACATAAAAAACTATAAACTATTTCATGTTGTGTCTCATTTCTCAGCTGGAACATGCTGAAAGGAGCAGGAATATTAGGGAGCTGCAACAATTCTTCATTTCTTTCATGGGCATACAAATATAACATGGAGCATGGAATTTTGCCCTTGATTAATTTAGCTTTATAACTTCTGACTTCTTAATTGAATGTAGTTCCCCCAGCAGTAGAAACACAACATAAATAAGTATAACAAAGACAATGTCTTTGATTTTTTAAAAATATTGCCTCTCTGCAGTTCTGCAAATATGTTCTCATTAATGTGTGTTCCATGCTTTATCTGAATGCCTGCAAAAGAGAAACATGTTACTAGCATGAGTTAGTAACAAAAATAGGTATTTCCTTCTCACCCACAGCAAGTCAGTCTCTGGTTCTTGCAGTCATCTGCATTACTCTTCTGTGTGATGCAGTCTCTTCTGGCCTGGGTGGTAACAACCAGGAACCTACAGTAATACCTGGGGGAGCTCCTGTGGAGGACAGGGAGGAGCTTAGAGGGAGCCAGCACAATTTTACCAAGGGCAAGTGCTGCCTGACCAACCTAGTGGGTTTCTCTGATGGGATGACTACACCAGATTACAAGGGACGGGCTGCAGATGTCATTTATCTGGACCTCTGTAAAGCCTTTGACACAGTCCCCCCAAAACATCCTACTCTCTAAATTGGAGAGAGATGGATTTTATGTTGGATTTGAATGGACTGTTATTTGATGGATAACAAAGTGGTTGGATGGTCACATCCAGAGGGCCATAGCCAATGTCTCAGACTGTCTCACAAACAAGTGGTGTCCCTCAGGGATCTGTATTGGGACCAGTGTTATTTACTGCCTTCATTAATGGCATAGACGAAGGGATCGGGTGCACCCTTAGCAAATTTGCAGAATGCATCAAGCTGAGGGGTGTGGTTGACACTCCTGAAGGATGGGATGCTATCCAGAGGCACTAGGACAAGCTCAAGAAGTAGCCCTTGGGAATCTCATGAGGTTTAACAAGACCCAGTGCAAAGTGCTGCACCTGGGTCAGAGCAACCCCCGGTACAGGCTGGGGGATGAACAGATCAAGAGCTGCCCTGCCCCAAAGGACATGGGGGTGCTGGTGAGGGGCTGGGCATGAGCCAGCCACGGGCACTTGCAGCCCAGAAAGCCAAATTTGTCCTGGGCTGCATCCAAAGCCGTGTGGGCAGCTTTGGAGGAAGGAGATTCTGCCCCTCTGCTCTGCTCTGGTGAGAGCCCACCTGCAGAGCTGCCTCCAGCTCCGGGGTCCTCAGCGCAGGAAGGACATGGAGCCGTTGGAGCAAGGCCAGAAACAGCTTCCCTAGAACTTCCACACTTTTGAAATCCTGATAACCACTGTTCTTAAAATAGAATCCTGATTTTTTTTCCTCCTCTGCAATGATCACTTGACTAGGAAGCCAAATATTAATCCATATCACTCCTACCCAACGAGCTGGAACATCTTTGGACCCACTTGAGATAACACACTCCCACCTGGAGCACGTGAAGGAAGAGGTGTTCTGTGAGGACATCCCTGCCTTACTCCTAGCTTGCAGATGGCACAGGGACACTGCCTCTCCACACAGAACACAGATATGAGTTTTGGCACATCCATGTAGTAAGTGAAAAATGGTAACATTTTCCAAAATTTTCTAAAACATCACCTCCTGTATAGTATATTTTTGAAACTTTGTTTTGCTTGAATAAAAGGAAAAAAAAGCACTTCTATTTTAATTACATTTCTGTAAAATATTTTAGCCATCTCTCTTGTTTCTGGGAAGTTCATGCAGACACTGTAATACAGCATACAATATATAAATACATAAATATGCACACAATAAATTTAGATACAATTTAAATACAATTATTACTCTTTTTAAAGAATAAACATGTCAAGCATCAAAAAACCATTCCAGGTCTACTATGCTTCCGTTTGAGTCAAAATACCATTTGTTCCTCTTCAATGAATATTTGAGGGAATAAAATGACACACCTGTTAAATTAACATGTTAAATGTGCAACAAAGCTGCTCATTTCTACAGTAAATAAGTTTAAAAATTCATTCTCATGTAATCCACTACTCAACCTGACTGACTGCTGAACCTCCCTAATCAAATACATCTACATGATATTGTAAGCTACATTACAGTACATTATTAGCTTGTAAAATGAAATTGCTGCAAAGTTATGTACTGTATATTTGAAGCAGTAACAAATTTACCGGTGATAGATGAGCTAATGGATACATTGTATTGCAATAAATATAAATTCAGAGTAGCAATTGGAAAACATTAACATTTTTATATATGAGTTTAGGCATTTATGAGGCTGATCCAGCTAGCAGTAAAAACTGAAGAGGTATTCTTGGTAGCTTTCTTTTTTGGACTGTTCTGAGAAAAAAATAAGTGCTCCTTCTTTGCATCAGTGCTTTTATACCCAACACAAGAAACTATTGATGGAATTTTGGTAAGTAGCTATTGTTCCTTTCTCTAAGGAAAAGTTCTCAGTACACCTGATCTGCAGGTCAAACCCAAACACTACTTAATAGTAATTTTCCATGGCTATGTGTCAGTGTTTCTTTTGCCCTCCAGTCTTTCTCTCCAGTCTCCTCTTGAGCTGCTAAAGCTACCATTAACTATCCAACAGCTGCTGTTATTTAAAAGAAACAAAGCCATTTCAGGAAAAGAGTCAAAATAAAGTGAAGAAAAGCAGAAAACAGCAGCCAGCTGCAAATGCTAGAAGGAGGTCTGGAGACTTCTCCAGGTGTCTGGGCATCTTTCTGAGAGAAATGAGTCCTCCAAGGTTTTACAAGTGGTAAGTTGGCACTGCAGGCAATTCCCCCTGCCAAGGCAGAACACTGGGACAACCATATTCCCCCTGAGAGGCAGAACACTGGTAGCCAGATTTTAGATATCATCCATTGCAGCCAGAGGACAGATGGGAGTTGAGGGGTGTGGTGCAGCAGGAAAAGAAGGCAAGCCAGAAGGCAAGGGATTTGACCTAAAAGCTTACAGAGTGAGGACAAGGCTGCAATTTTTTTTATGGAAGTGTGAAGTTGGTTAAGAGCCATCAGCATCCTCGTGTGTTCAGAGCTTGTCTTGCAGGCTAGATGAGTGATGTTCGTGCGTGTGCTCTTGCACAGTGGTGCTTTACTCAGCACTATTTACTTGGCATTTGCAGCCAATATTTTCTTCACATACTGTCCTTTTCTTTTCAACTTAGTAAAATGAGGGGTGTGTTGCAGACTCACATGCCACAATGCATTTGTGATAACAGCAGAAGCATGTCAGAATGTGGATGCAATTACAGAGTTACTGGAATGGGTGGAAATACAATAGTGTTTGGGTGTTATAATTCAGATTAATGTGAAGTGCTGTTAGTTTGCTCGTCACAGAATATCCTTTTAATTATGGTGTCTTGATATTAAAACATGCTGCATTTGGGCAGAGACCAAAGCAATATGCTGCCATTACTCTAAATTTATAATGATGATTATAGTAGACAGTCACCTACCTTTTCAGAAAAGGTAAAGCACAAAGACTTGTGAATTAATCAAAATCTGTGATCTTATGCACTAAAAGAGCTGTAATGCACTATTTCCAAGCAAATAGACAGATGCTTTGAAAATGTGGGAGTGTAAGGAGCAAAGGGATTTCTGAGGAAATTTGAATTTGTCCTAGACTACTTATGTCATCTTGTGAATTACTTCACTTCACTTCACTGTACTGAATATGAAGTGGATATTCAATTATTCATATGTAATATAGACCATTCCACAGTAAAACAAATCACCAAAAATCACAACTGGCTAAGACTTTTTTCCAATCAGTACTGCTAAAAATTATTACTGTATGAGGACAAGTAAAATAATTTGAAAATATATGTGACACTTTCTTTGATGAGCAGCTAATAAATCTTCCATTTGTCTATTTTTAAGACCTATTACTGTAGCATATGAGGGACTTACAAGTATCTTAACACACTGGCAAAGTTGGAAAATTTCATTATTCCAAGACCCGAGGGGATAAGTTTACACAAGAGGAGACAGGAGCGCCTCCCAGGTCTGGTAGCACATGGCCACGCATCAGCTCACGAGATGGTGGGATTCAGGCATGCACACTGCTCCTCAGCTCTCGTTTACACACACAGAACAGAAAGAAGCTGTGGTGTGATGATTTGAGCTGGAAAACCAGGCCAAGCCACAGAAGGCAACCGCCTGGCAACCCAGCATAGCCCGAGCTTTTGAGACATAGATCTGTAGGTGTAAATTGTGAATTCAGGAGGTCATTAACATAATCACAAAAACACCAAAAAGGTGAATGATATTTCATTACATTTGGAGAGGTTACTCTACTTTTTTTTAGCATCCCAGTGACAGCCCTTTCAAAGACAGTGGTTCAGGGTTGATGCTGCTCTGATCTGTTTTTACACTGATTAGTATATATGTGCTGTATCCTTCTGTTCTTCTTGTATCCTCTGCCAAGGGAAAGAAGGATAACTCCCTCTCGTAGGAGCACAATTTTGTTCTTAAGCTTCCATTGAGGAGTGTTGGAGCTATTGGAGTGTCTGAGCCTTTAGTTTTTGACCTAATTTTAAGACACTTCTTTTGGCATATCATCAGGGCCCATTGTCAAACTCCCCAAAATTAAACCTCTTTAGTAGTTCCCTCATAGATAGTCTCCTGACAAGAACTGTAAGCTGTACTTTGCCTTATATTTTTCAACACTTTCATGTTAGAGTAATTTTCATTCTCCTACAATTATCTGCTTCTTTATTCTTACGTGCAGTGATTTGAGTTTCTTGTAGCTTCCTATGGTTGCTTTCTCTCCTGTGGTCTGACACTATCCAAAGTTGCAAGACCATTGCACAGATATATTTGTTTAAAAAAAAAAAACAAACTAACCTATCCTGTCACCTGGTCCATGGGAGAAAATAAAAATTCAGCCAGATTTTTTAAATTAACTTCTCTCCTAACATATTTTGAAAAGACTTATTGGAAGACTACAGCTTAAATTATTCTTGAAATTCTGCTTTGATCAGCCAAATAAACTTCATTCATACCAAATGTCCTCACAACATTCTGTCAAAATTAAGTTTGAAAAGAAAACTTCCAAAGATTACTAGATTTGTTTTGCACTTGAAATCTTCCTTGAATTCTTAGAAGAGGAGAGCATAAACTCTTAAAAATCACAGCTTTGACCACATAGGAAATACGAGGTGTTAGGCTTTTTCAAATCTAATTTTCCACTGACTCATACTATCCACATAATCAATGAGATTCAGAATTACACAGAAATATACACTTAAAATGCCTCATTTTATTTTGTTCAATGTTAATTCATTTTTCATAGAATTATAGGCAAAGGTTCAAATTTGTTCATTTTTTAAACTACTTTTTTCCCACAATTAATATATTTCACAGTATTGACTCTGGAATACATTATTTTTTCAATACAGACAACAAATAGTCTATGGCAGCCAACCTATTTCCACTTGTGGATTTGAACTCACAGGTCAGATTCATCAACACAATAATGAGACATTTTCTATATTTCAATTTTTTACATTTTTCATATCCTTATGCATTAAAATTTAAGATATGATAAATAATAGATGGTTCTAGTGATGTCTGTTAAATAAATTCTGTAGGAAGAAAAAAATTAATTTTGTTGAATTGTACTATTGTTTACGTTTATAATGGGTTGCCTTAAATGGATATGTTAGATAGTTTTTGCCAAAACGTCATCGTTTATTAGTAGTTGCATCATAAGGAATAGAAATACTCGTTTTGTTGAGAAATTGAAAGATTTGCAATAGTTACTGCTTCTTTTGTCAGCCCAGTTTTGTCTACACGTAAAATTCAAAACAAAAATTTGATGTTCTGTTCTTGATTGAAAATACAGTTCATATTTTTATTTGAAAAGTAAAATTCATGCTGCATTTCATTTATTTTTTCACTATATTCACATGGCACTGCATGTTAGTGAAAATTACATAGTCTTACCTCTTTTCACCTCCAGGATTTTACACATAAATTACGTAAATTGTTCAGATTTTTTTTCTATGCTCTCTATGTTGTCCCCCAAATCTATATGTTATTACAGGAAAGTAAAGGTTCATCAGAAGTAAGTTACAAAAGTAAGAAGACAACTACAGCACTGCTCAACAATGATTCGTTTGGGTTTGCACATGAGAAACTCATACTCAGCGTTTCCCTCTACTGTGTGCTTCTTTGGCTGGTCCGATCTCAACCAGTCTCTGCAGCATGTTACCCTCAGTAGGCAAAGTGTACCTAATATTTAAATAAGTGGCACTAATAAGCATTGGAGAGTGAGTTGCAATAACTTTGGATTGTAGAAAGGGTTTCTTTCTACCTTTTCAGAAGCTGTGGCACATATAAAAGGGTAAAAGCAATGCGCCACACCAGCAGTGAGGACACTGCAGAGGGTCCTCTCCATCCTGCGTCATCCATGTGAGGAACATGCTGCTAATAGCACCACAAATGAGCAGTCATAAGAAGGGTCAGCACACTCTAAGTGCTACTCGAAAGGAGCAAGTCTTCTGAAGATTAACTGCTTGTTAATACAAAATCAGTATCAAGCATGTGGGATGTGAGTGCTGTGTTCTAAGAAAGCTCTGCCATCTTGGATTTGACAGAGCGATCCATACCACAGCAGCTTTTAAAACTATGCACAGGTCTGTCCTGGCTCACCTGAAGCTCTCCCCCTTTCCCTTGCTTCCTGGGAAAACTTCTTGCAGATAATTAGAATGCAAAAAGAGATGGACCTTGTGCATAGCATAAATACACTTGAGCTGGAAATTGCTTTGAAGCCTGATATGAATCTGTCAGTCAAGCAAAGAAATAAATCAGTTTCAAATCTTGGATGAGATCAAATTAACTGAGATAACTATTTGCAAAGCTGTTCTAGAGACTAAGAAAACAGAGGGAATCCTATTTAATAAGGCTGAAGAAAGGTGCTCAGACCTTTGTATTCACTGTGCCTGAAACAATTTCATCTAATGAAAAATGCCAAAACAAGTGTCACAAAGTAGTTTACTGATTCAAGTGATAAACCTATCACTGGAGTATTCCCAGATAATGGGATAAAGACTCCTGGACATATTTCCATTTGTATCAACTTGCTGAAGCTCCGTAAGCCTGCAGACTAAATATTTTTCCATGCTAAGTGTTAACCAGAGAGAGAATGGATGAGGTAATACAATCTTCGGCTAGCATGTTCATTGCTCCATTTGAGACACACGTGTTCAAAAACTCCTGAGATATCTTAACTATTCAAATGAGAAGATCACCCAGATTTTGGTGGGCCAGGAAAAGTTAATCAAGAGGATGGTGAACTAGTTCATGCCTTATGTGTACAGTCAAGACCCATGACAACAATCTGCTCAAAGTTTTACAAATATTTGAAAAAAACATTTTGAATTTGAAAAAAACATGGATTATAAAGGTGTCATAATTTTTCAACCCATTTGCTTTGGCCCATGGTTCACCTTAAATAGAAGAGATTTTTCTGTGTCTAATATAGGACAGAGAAGATAACATGCAGCATGGATCTTAATAATGGTCCACCACTCAGAATATAAAATCTCAAAAATACTCACAAATACAAAATTCTGTTCTGACCAGAACATTTGGATATTTTCATTATTTAATCATAGGGCTCACTATCTCTTTTGAAACTAGTTATAAACCTATGGTGCCACTGAAATATAACTCTTCAAAGTGCATGTTCAATAAATGGCTCGTATCTTGAGGGACTCCTTCACCGCCTTCCACACCTGGGGAGATTTTCCTTGAAGCAAGCTCTGTCAAGACTTCCCATTTTAAGAAGATTGATGACATCTGAGAGATTACTGGCATAGAGCCTTACAGTGCCTGCAAAAAATTTCAGCCTGGTTCAGCTACCCAAGAAAGACGTCCCTGCTTCTATAAGTATTGTGTGTCATAAGCCACACGACTCTGTCCTCTTCAAGAAAAATAAGTTTAAAAAGCACAGAAAAGGAGAAAAACAAGATTTTCAAGGAGTGTAAGTTGCCCTGGTCACGTGGAGGTCAGTCAATCTCATCATCCAGAGTCAACATAGACCAAACCATCATGTATCTCTCCAAGATTATACACTGTTAATTCCCCACACAGGCTGCTCCAGAGAAGCCATATGTTCTCATGCTCTCCCACAAGCAGTGAGAAGACAGTAAAGAACATTGCACACAATTTCAGTGGTAATCTGAACATCAGCTGCCTATCACACTCTTGACCTAGCTGCTTCACAGTATTTGCAGCAATTATACCAGTTCCTGCATATTTTATTGTGAGCTGAACTGCGAACAATCATTTCGGTAAGAGCTCAGCCAAGCCTGGATCCTAATGACACGTTTCATTTCCTTTTTCTTTGCCACTAATTTCATTTGGCTTTTCAAAATGAAGATGTGAGCATTGAATGCATGCTTGTTCCCTTCAGAAAGCAGCAAAATGTCACTTTTGGATCACAACTGAGAGAGTCTTGAGATCATGCATTTCATTTTGCTGGTCTGACTCACTACCTGCAAAGTAAACACAGAATAATGCAGGAAATTACCATGTAAATAAGTCATTAAATAAACCATTAGAAGTGGATGTCCTGAGCCAGATATAATGTTTAGTGTGTTCCTGCTAACTTACAAAGCACGTCTGTATGTGCTCTTTCCACACATGTAATGAGCATCAAAGGGCACTTTCCCAACACAGATCTCCCACAATTATGCTGCAATCAGAGCTGTGCCCAGCAAGTCACATCTTTGAGCTTACTCTAAGGGTTCTGCTCTCAACTAAGTTCATGGACAGCCTTTTTATGTAGCAGTTTTCAGGGTTGCAAACCCAATGTTCTAGACTGACTTTCAGTAATTTTCCTTAATTCTGTACTACTCAGAGCTTTTATCCATCATTTTCATTAGGGTCTGTGATACACAGAGGCCTATTCTCTCTAGATACTCTCTAATTTTTAGGGGGGTTCACTAAATTAAGAAAAAAAGACCCCTAAAAATTTGGGGATTTGAATCACACTTGAAGAGAGACAACAATGTCTTTGATTCATTGTGGAACAGAAAAATTTTATGGGGTTTGTTGCTGATGAAGATCTGCTTTTAATTCATAAATCATGATAAGATTTCATTTTCAGGTAGAGTTCTGTAAATCTTGTCTTCCTAGATAAACAAAAACATAAACATTTGTGCTTTGTATGTCCCTTCATAATGAAGTGCAGAGTATCACTACGTTCACTTCAACTGCTTGACATGCTAGAAATAGAAATAGAAATTGAACCAGTTTCATTGCAAGTGTCATGCACTGATTTACCTTCCTTTAAATTGCTGAAGCCTGTTTTACCATCAACAGTCTTAACTTTTGCAAAAGGCTGTGCTGGAAAACAAAGGGCTGACTCTGTTCTTTGACCAAAGCATTTTCATCACCAAAAGCTTCAGTTTTACCAAGCCCTCTCAGGGTTTTCAAAACCAGACTCCTCTGGTGCTGGCTCCAGAATTCACTAGGTTGGGTCATTGCCATTGACTCCTGTGAGCTCTGGATCAGGTTCTTGGTGAATCCAGAGCCTGATCACTAAGGCTAAGTATGTTTGTCAAAATGGACTATGGGCTGGTACCATAGTTATGAGCACTTGTGTCACTTCTGTGAAATTAACACCTCTGTCTACTCTTCCCTCTTTCCTGAGAAAACCAATGAGTCGTTAGTTAAAGAGTCAGAATGAACCAATGGAATTTTCTATAATTTTCAAATATATTAAAAATGCTTTGACAGATCTTGGATTCTTTAACCGGATTTATGCAACTCAATTTAGGCTGAACTCTTACTGAACTGTGTTCTAGTTTTGCCTGAGTAACAGGGGAGCAAGAATGTGAGAAAATCTTTAGGTACACATTGATGAGTTTTAAATGTCAAATATTTTGACCCTAAAATGTAACATAAAATTGAGATAGAATGATCTAATTTTTTACTGAAATCTAGGCACTG
>JAWWEY010000130.1:2224072-2262924 GCA_035582745.1 Loriotus luctuosus
ATATGAAGAAAAGAGGAATCTGACAGCTGAACTGAGTCAACTACGTAGATTAGATAGGGAGAGGAAATTAGAACTAGCACAAAAGGCCAACAAGCACAGAATTAATAAATGGATAGCAGAAAGGAAATTGAACCAATAAAAACAGCTTCAAAAGGGTATTGTTGGCATAATTTCAGGCCTAGCAGTTTGAAGAGGATAGAAACATTTCATTGTTGAGCAGCACTTTTTAAAAGATGTTTTGCATTTGACATAATTATATTTTACATCAATTCAGCATAATTACATTTGAAACTTTTTTCAGAATCACAGACTTTCTGTAACCATGTGACTCCTGAATTAGCCTGAGTTTTCTAGAGATCATCCCTCTTTTCTCGTCTGGAGAAGGGGAAGGCAAAAAGGGGTTCTATTGTTTTGCCCTCAAATATCAGACAGTAGGGAGACCTTAATGATATCTGAGTGAGATGCCATGGTTTGCTCTGCCTCTTGTACTCCTTTCTTCTCAGTTCAAGTTGTCTCCATACTTTGTAATTTTTCTCATTCTGACCAGTTCCCAAAGATTTTTGAGGCTATCGGGGAGGGCAGTCCATCAACATGATAGACCACACAGCCAAAGATATATTAGCATTTTTTTAAGAAACCTTCCTTCTTCTGGGTGAGAATTACTTTTTTCCAGGCACTCCAATGTTGAAGTATTTTGGCTGTCTTTGCAGGTCTCCATCCACTGATGGAGATGGTTTTTTTGATGTTTTTTCACCACATCTGCAAAACACTAGCTTTTATGGAGAGGACAGAGAGTAGAAATAGCAGTTTACAAACAGAAACAGAAATCCTGATAAACTACCTCCTCTGCACTCTGCCTGAGACTAGCCTGCAATCCTCTAGCCAAGCAAATGGTGCTGTCTCCTCTTGGATGAAGCCTAAGGAATCACTGAGTTAAGCACTATATTTCAACTGACTCTGGTTAATGTTAGTCACCAACAAGTCAATAAGAATGTCTATTCTGCTATATCAGAATATTCTCACAATATTCTGACAGTATCCCAACACTGTCTGTCACAGACTTCAGGGTAGACCTGATGGACACTTGTCACACACTGTAGGGTCAGCAGTGTCTTAGATGTAAAATTCACAAATTACTTTTTTAAAACTGTCTAATTAATAGCTAGGCATGAAAATAAGCCATATGTCTAATACATTTGTCTCTTTCTTATTTGTTCTTTTCTCAAGTTTTTTTACCCCCTTAGCCCTTTTTCACAGGGTAAATTATTTCTGAGAAGACATCCTTTCCCATATGCTTGAGGCTTAGTCAAACTGGTGGTCATTTCTGGGTTACAACGTTATTTTGATACATACATACATACATACATTAGCTTTATTATTCATTAATCTTGTTTAAATTCCTTTGATCTCTATTACTGAGTCTTCTTCTTATCCCTTTCTTAGTATCTCTTCCTAAAATTAAATTTAGAGGTGATATTCTCCCAGGTTTGATTTTACAAAATCAAATTTTACAGTTGATTTTTTTTGGTTTTTCTCTCAGAAGAGCTTACACTGTATCTTCTTATTGACCATATTCAGATTCCATTCTGCATTTTGGTTGTGCTCAATCCAGGTAAGACTGCTACATGATACTTTTTAAGGTCCTAGCAGTACTGAGACCCTCTCTATGGGTTATTTCCAAAAAATTCAGGCTTTTGAAGAGCCTCTAGCTGCTGTTCACATTTTTAGGTAGCTAACATAGCTAAAAAAGCTGGGCATAGTCCCATCCCTGCAAACATTAACTGTTAAATATAGAGGAGGATGGTGAGCATGCAGCGTTAGAACGGCTCCCCAAAGAACATACACACTCAAAATTTAAATTACTCTGCTTTGATTGACCTTGTAGGCTAGAGGACACAGAAGAAAACTTCTTCCTTAATTCTCAGATGTTTATCTTACTTTTTTCATATTCACAAGGGAATTCTTCTTCAAATTTTCTTTGCTTAAGAGCACGTGCTGGGAAATTCAGTGACTTCAATTAAGGTTTGTGACTTCTACAACAAAAAAATAAACAAGTTTAGAATTTTGGGAAATGTAATGGAACTGACTTTCTTTTTCCCATTAACTTTATCAAAAAGATTGCTTATGCTGTTGTAAAGTATGAAGTAGTTACCTTCACATATAAGAACAGTAAAAAACATGTAACCTGTTGTGCATATTAGAAAGTCTGAGAAGCTTTGAGATCTGAGGATGACAAGATTCCCTCTGCAATTCCATATTGTAATGAAATGAACTTGGGAGTGAAAATCCAAAGTATCTGAATTCCAGTTAAATTTCTATTCCCCATATATTTGAAACGTACCTCATGCTTATGCAGTACAACATTTACATAATTAATTTTTAAAACCCACAGTATTCTAGCAAAGATTTATTCCTGTGTGTTACTCTCATGTATATGTAAAAGTTGTTTCTCCTTTAACAAGGATCATTGACATCACAGAACTGGACCTGACAGTGAAAGGTATTCTGTGTACGCAGACCCAGGTGGGTGGTGTTAGAAAATAATTTAATTATAGGCCAGTGCCGGTGGTTTATTTTCATCTCATTGCTATGCTACAAGGATGAAAACAGGACAAAAAGAAATGTACACATGATTGTGAAAACAAAATTTTTCCAGAGACTGTGTTCTACTGCAGTCTCTTTGTTCACTGATGTATTTTTAGCAATATTTTGTCTACATTGTCACCAAAACTAGCTTATGACATTTTGACCACTTCTCTGGGAGAAGATTACAATAAGTTTAATGGGACTTATTCTCTTCCCATACACTGTGCAAAGAGAACATTACTGCTGCATGTGGGAGCTCCTATTTCAAGAAATCCTTTAGCCCTTCCTGAATAGCTAATAGTAAGTATAAAAGCCTAAGCTTAGGATTGAAAATTCACTGGGTTTTATGAAGGACAAGGAAAGATATAGGTCTGGTGGAAAGGCACTAACTCTTCGACTCAGACAGAGAACTTCTGTGCAGCTTTTTATTGCATTTATCTTGGGCTGTTTCTAGCCAAAGGGGAACATAAAGGGTATTACGAGGTCTGAAAAGTTGTAGCCAGTTCAGAGTAACCATAATGGTACAAGACCAGTGGCCACAAAGACAGCTAGAAGGAGCTCAAAACTTAGCAGCATTTTCACAGAGACAGTGTCTTCCAGCTGGTTCATTTGACACACTTGATAACAGAACCTGGTACAAAAGGATTTTTTTTTGGGAGGGGGTGGGGAGCGGGGCGGGGAACCCTCTTTGGTAGCTCTGGGCTTTGTTTCAGCCTGTAACTAGCTCCAGCTACAGGAAGTATACAGTGAAAGATCAAAGTAAGAAACACTAAGTGAGCCTGTTGAAATGAAGTGTTACAGGCATATGTTCCTCATCTCACAGCTCCGTTGACTGGGTGCTGTAACAGCTGGGATATAAGAAAAATGTTTCAGGCAGATTCAGCAGAAGAGCCTGTACTTCATTTGGCCAGCCCAGAGTTTGTGTCTCACCAAAGGACTGCAGCAGCTCAATGGAGAGATGCTTTATTTTAGCAAATGAGATACAAGGAATTTACTCCTGTTTTTATGCAAACCAGTTCAAACCTCACTGGGTAGTAAGTAGCCAGCGTGACCCTTAAGTCACTGCCCTCAGGATGTGCATCCTGCTCCCTGCTCCCAGAATCAAGAGCAGCCCAGGGGGCTGCAGAATACAGGTCCTCACCCTGCCCCTAGTTTTTCAAAGTAGGAACAAGGTCTGTTCTTGACTCACATGCCTGGCCCATCTCAACACACTACACCCTGCTCCTCTGCTTTTACACAAGAGCTGGTGACTGTCTGAGCACATGATGTGTCTCAGATTGCTCAGCCAGCACTGCTGCTGGTGAAATCACAGCAAATTAAGGTGATTTGAGCAACAAATGAGTTTGACAATTATTATTTCTTTCCCATCAAGAGTGGCATGGTCAAATGCCTAAACTTGGGAGCTGGGAGAGTGAGTCCCCTACTAATTCAGCCACTGATTTTCCATATACCCTCCAGCAAAGGAAGCTTCTCCCTTTGCCCTTCCTCTTCAGGTCTGCCCCATGGGCAGTGGGCAAGTCCCTTACACAGCGATCTTCGACAGCCACACGTCTGTCGTGATCTCACACACACGCAGTGTTTGTGCTGGTTTTGCCAGTTTTTAGGAGCTGAATTGAATTATTACATTTCTCTACACACGGAATTTTGTACGTGCATAAAGATCTCTTTTGTAACAATATTCTGCACTGGATGCTAAAGATATTCCTACCACACCTGGTGTAAATATGTCTGAAAAACCATCAGTCATTGCACTACTCCAATATAGATACTTATTATAATTTCTGATATTTTTATTCTTCATATTAATAGCCTTTAGTACATTGTAATATTTGGAGTTAAAAGAAAAAAAACAAAACAGATATGCACATGTGTATGTCTGTATCTCCATGCTCTAATGTCTACATGCTTGTATTGATAGATCTGTCCAGACTTTCCTATCTTGGAAATGCACTGCAGTAGCAGGAAGGATTTTAAAGTGCAAATACATGTACTTGAGGTGGTTAATTTCTGTACAGTATTAAATCCTCAGTGTTAGAAGCCATACTACTTATTGGGGTTTTAACAGAAACTTACAGGTGAACATAAAGAAGGATAGATAAGACAGAAATTGTAGAAGCAAATACAGTCCAGATATTTAGAAGATCAGAGAGTAGCTCATGCTGTGTTGTAATATCTTTCTGACTTTTTGAGGATCCTCCAGACTATTATATGACAGCTTACCTTCTCACCAAGTAATATTAATCTCATCTTAATCAAGGTATATTGGTTTTCAGCTTAAGACTGAAGAGAACTATTTGACAATATAGCTTTTTAGAAATGGTTGAGTAATTCTCTGGCAGGGATGGGAAGGGTGAATCTTTATTTATCTAAAGAATTAGTATGTTTTTTATAAGCAAAGAGTATATTTTACCCCCAAATCCATCCCTGCCTTGTTGCCTGAAATTAAAATCTAATTACAGAGTCTCAGCACACTTTCTTTCCAGGCAGAATGATTTGTAACATGTAAATTCAAGGCAAGTTTGATTTAAATTAAGTCCAAATCCTGGTTTAAAAACAATTCTGTTACCATAGATAATTGATGCATGTGACTAGCACAGTGAGTTCTCCTTTATGCTGCTTGGTTCAGCCTCACACTGTACAGTGAGTGATTTGGCAGTACTGTACCTACAGCTCTGCCAAGAAATCAGCAACATTTACTTCTTGATTTCTGAACTGAATCTGTACTTTTCTTGAAAGAAACCTCATCATTTTTCATATGCCTGAAAATAAAACAACACAGGTTTTATGAAAACCTTTTGTACCTACAACACTCAGTAGTTCCCAAATTAGAGAAGGGCTCATTTGCACATGGTTAGAAAGAGGGTTTTATATGTTTGCTTGAAGACCTTTGTAATATTAATATACAAGCATTGGCCCTCAGGTAATGTAGTCACCACAGAAAACAGAGCATTTTTAGCTTGCATGTAGATGCAAAAAACAAAAGTTGCAGTCACAGGGTTATCAAGACGCCATCTAAGTTTCCAAATGTAAACATACCAATTATTTCACCATTTGAGGGGATTCTGCTTCCTAAAATCGATGGGATCGTACATTCCTTGATGTGATTTATTTTTTTAATATCTTCAGATGACAGTTTTTGCTAAAGTATAATAAATTGCAGTGATTTCTTGTTTTCACAACTGATATCAGAAACAAAGGGCGAATTAATAGGATGCAAAATTACTATTTTCTCAACCTGCTTTTAAAAGTCAAGTTACAAAGAATATATATTCAATCTAAATACTATTTAAATTGTCTGACATTGCCTGCAAATTTTTTGCCTTTTATTATTGTTATTTTAAGCAGTGTCAAGTCTTTTTCCAAAGCATAATATATGCAAATGAACTGACTTTTATACCCACACAGCATGTTTATTTTATCTCAAAAGCAAATCAAAGGAATGTATATCAAAAAATACAGACATATGAGTTTTCTCTTGTTGTGAGGACAAGGTGTATTTCAAGTCACCTATATCCAGAGAGAATGTTTATAAGTATAGACAACACACACTGTTAACTTAATACCAGTTGAAAAAACAGAGTCTGTTCATTCTGCTTCGTGTCTCATGACAATTTGAAGTTTTCTGTTAATGGTATCTATCAGTGATGAGGACAAGGGGGAAGGTCATGAAAATCTCTTAGAAAACTAGACCAAAACACTCCAGTTGAGGGCCTTAAAAATCATAGTCCGATGCATTAATTTAGACTCTGGAGCAGCAAAGATTGCCCTTGCGGGGGAAAAAAATATTGTACATTATAAAAATGAGCCCAAAGCATGCTGGCAAAGTAGTTTGAGACCTTATTCAAGACCAGATACCTACGCAATGAAGACATTCAATAAAGATATTAGCTGGGTACATTGATATCAGTTCTCAACACCTTCCATCCTAAGCACTTTTATTCAAGGAGAATCTGGCAATGAGAGATAGAAAACAAATTTCAAGTTGATTTGTTTGGTTTCTTTGACTTTATGGGAAAGCCCTATTGAGTTTTCTGTTCCAGGACGCCGCTTCTCGACAAAGGTAATGGTAAAACATCAATAAACATCCTAAATGATAGTGACAGGCATAATCATGAAGGCAATTCATAGGCAAAATGTACTGAAGCAATGCACCAGCCAACCCAATACAAATGCCTTACCCCCATTCTTATGGATGTTGACCTCTAGTTTCCATGTAGCCTCTAGAATCCCCCTTAAATAATATCCTTTCACTCAGTCAGATCTTGACATTTTAACACTATATTTAAAAGCTGAAATTGTGGAAAATAAAGTGTTTGATATAGCACTTTCAGAGAATGGGTTGATTTAAATGCATGTAGTTATACTGATCCCTTTCCTCAAAACTTCTCTAATTAATCAGTGTACTATTTCTCATTTGTGATCATATTAACACTGGAATACTACTGGTTTTAGTTCTTGAGTCTGACTTCAGATGGAAGCTATTTAGATTTTTAAGCTTTGGGGGGAAAAAATATTTTTTTTAAGTGCTGGTTTTCATTAAAAAGCAATCCTGCCCACAACCCTACAAGCTGGATGCACACAACCCATGCAGAAGAGAAAGTAGCTGCTGGGAAGCTGTTTTGGAGACCCCATCTCCATTGTGAGGTGATAGCACAGGGTGGGTGAGGGCATGAGCTACAGGAAGTTGGGGACCAGCAGAGAGATCCTGGGCCAAAAAGAAATGCCTGATTGCCCCATTTTGTCATGTGGAAATTGTGTTTAGCAAGAGCTGACGTGCACTCTGAATGCTAAGGAAAGAAACTTAAGTGAAAGCAACGTTACCTGTTTCACTGGAATAATTTCAGAAGAAATCAGGTTATAAAGGACTGTGGGGAATTAGCTCTTCTCAGTTTGCTGGAGCAGAGACATTCAGCTTCCCTCCCATTAACTAGGTTCAGAGTTACCCTCCATTCCTGTCTATTGGTCGGAAAGGCATGCATAGCTCTTCCCCACCAACTCCTTGCACTTTGTAGACATTGAAAAACAGAGCAGGTGAAGCATGTAGAGGAAGCAGAGGTTCTCAGATGAGCTACAGGCACTTCTGCAGAGAATACAAATGCTCAAAACTGCTGCTGAAACCCAGATCTTTGGTCCGTGTCACTGTAGCAAAGGACCAACCTATTTTGGAGCACAAATTTTATTTTAATTTTTATTTATATATTTGTATCTTGTCCTTAGAGATTTATCAGTTACAAAGAACAATTCATATCCTTTTCTATTGAGATACCATAATTACATTATGCAATGTTAGACGAAATAAATTCACACTGTCAAGTGCTGTAATTAAGACTGTGCTGACCAGTTTGATTTTAAAATCTTCTCTTCAGTCATGAGTTTCTGAAAAATTTATCTTGTCTAGAAAACTATATGACATAGATTCATGTCAGCAGATGGGAATAATTACTCTGAGTATAATTAATGCAATCTGAAGGGCTTCAATAGTCATGGAGTTATTATGTAACCACACATTAATTAAATGATCAAGTAACTACTCAGTAATTTCATGGTGATTTGTGCTATATAAGATATTTTCCTTGCACAAACAAACAATGCTGTCATACAATTCAGAATGGATGTGAATATCTGCCTGTTGATACTGAAATATATGCCAGATTTTTTGATGGCTTGCTCCCAAAACGGTGACTGCCTCTGAGCATATTTTCTGTAAGCAGGAAGATTAGGAGGCACATCTATTTTTAATGAAATTATATATTCATTTATACATAGGCCCTTTCATGGGCAAAGATGGAACTATTTCCTATTTAGACTTGAAAATATTTAAGACATGAAATTCTTATTCATGAGCCCAGGCCGTAGAGAAGTTTCTTCCCAAACCTGACCTGTATATAGGCTCCAATACACGGGCTAACTTGTGTTTTGCTGTTCATGGCTGCAAATCCTATGCTGCAAGCTCGTTTGGAGCCACAAAATCTATGAATACTTGGGAGCAAATCTCAGAAATCCAATTCTGTACACTGTGGAAAATCAGAGAGTACTACTAAAATATCTTAACAGTTTTGAAAGATGGAGGGGTTAAATGAATCATGGCTGAATTTCATCTTTGGTAGACCAGGTTGGGGCACTTTATTATGCATTCTTAGTTGGAGAGTGGTATCTATTGTGTTGTGGGGCAGAGGTTGATATTGTTTTTTTTCTTTTTCATGCATATTAGAAACAGAAGGAGTCCCAGATCATACTTAAAATGCTTATACAAACCCAAAGAGAATGTTTTAATTCTAGTTGAATAATTACATGCATTTTTAATATTTGTTTACACCTATGTAGAATAATACCTGTGAGAAGCCTTCTGGTTTCCTTTGAATCTGTTCCCCAATGATGCGAGATCATACAACAGCCAGAGGCTTTAACTTTTCTAACTTTGGTGTTACCCTGTCCAAGGGCTCCAGACAGGAGCTGAACCAAATGTTTCCAGGATCCTGACAGGTCCTTTGCTGTTCACAATGTCTTTATTTACAACGGCCTGCCAAAGAAGTACCAGACACGGGCAAGGCGTGTGGATAGAGATGGCACATTTGCTGGGGATCTGGTGATAGAAGCACATCTTGTCCAAAACTGTAATAAGCCACAAAGTTATGCCCAGTAGACCATGAATAATTCACATACCACATACTCTGAGACAAAAATGTGTGAAAGGTATCAGAGGAAGGAGGTTCTGTTCATTAAAGTAGGGTGTAAATAGGAAATATTTTTTGGAATATAATTTGACAATGCTTCATGTCATCTCCACTCTAAGTTTTGCAAGAATTTTTTATAAGGTTGAACTTAGTTTCTTTTGGGTGCAGGCATCAGCGCAGAGCTCGCTGATCTGAAACTAATATCAAGCTTTTTTCTTAGGTTTTGTGCCATTAGCTGTTGAAACGCAAGAGCAAAAGGAAAGGGGAAAGGTCAAAGGGGAAAAGGCAAGGGCATAGGGAAAGAGGAAAGGGAAAGCAGAAAAAAGGAAGGGGGAAAGGGGAAGGGGAAAAGACAGAACGGACAGAATCACAGGATGAATATTCTGGCCCTAAACAAGACAAAATCCCAGAAGCACACCTACTACTTCTTTATAAACCATCCCTGAAAGAAGTTATGATGAACAAAAGAAACAGGAACACTGGAAGGGAGGAGAGAAAATACACTGTACTGTGAAAGTTGCATCAAATTAATATACCATTAATCTTCGCCAATATTGATCATTTACAGTATTGATTACTAAATTAAGGCAGTGTCTGTAGTATTTATTTTTTCATTCCATGCAGGGTCAGAGGACAATATCTCTTATTTAGATGTTCCCTTTTTTACTCTAGTGAGGATCTGTTTTCATTTCTATATTATATTCTTAAATATATTGCATAAATTCCTTTATTTACAGAATATGTGAAAAAAAACCTTCTTAAAACAAAACAAAACAAGACAACAAAAAGAGCCACTTTAGTTATTGTTCAGGGAATAAAACCATAGGTAGAATATTTTGAGGGCTATTTGTGATTTTTTTTTATTCCAGTGCAACAAATCCTAATGCATTAGAGATACCTTCCCACTTTATGAACCAGTGGACTTGAGTAAAGCTAATGATATCACCAGTGATGGTTACCAAATTTTTATCTGTCAGAGGAAATACTAATGGATTGCATTTTCTTCTGTAACTTCTTCAACATAAACTACTGACAATGAAACATGATGCAATTTCAAATAGTCATTGTTATCTTCCTAAAAGTCTTAATCCTATTCCTGTGTTATCCTCACACTTCATGCCCCCAGCTTGCAAACATCCAAACTTTGCTCCAAGTCATGATATAGATGAAACATCTCTCTATGTCTAAAGATGTTAGTGGAAGCTCCCCCACAGCAGTACACACTGTAAATCTCCTGATAACTCCAGCGTTCTGTTGGGATCTCTCATGGGGTCCTCAGGCCTGAATCCACGAATAAACCATAACCCCTACTCCTTGTGAGCAAGCAAGATTAGATTAAGGTGCATACATGCTGCCATTAACAAGAGGAAATAGTAATGCGTACGTAGAGACCAAACCACTTGGACTAAACTATGTTTATATATTGTTTATATATTAATATTATATATTAATACATATAGTATTAATCTTTGCATCACAGTACAACTGCACTACAAACTGAAGCTGGTATACTCCAGGTGTCACAGGTGTGCTGACCTCAGTGAGGTCCTAGCATGCAACTTATCCCTGGAGGCTCCTAATTTGGGGGTGAAGCTTTTGAACTGGGGGAAAGACCACTACTCTGAGTGAGGTCCTACTCTCCATTTTCAAGAAAAGTTCCCAGAGATTTCTCCCATAAAAGAAAAGCAGAATTAATATCTCCATGGATATTTCTAGCCACAACCAAAGGCATGTGTTTGCAACATTCTCAAACTGTCCAACTTGGACTCCTGGAACTGGCAGCCCTGGCTGGACAGGAATCACAGTCAGTCTTGAACTCTAAAAAAAAGTCTACAGATTTGAGGTTAATATCATACAGAGGTACCAGGGGGGTTGTGATAAGAATGAGAATGTCATCTATTCTACTTTGTGAGCCAAAATTTCTGAAAGACTTTGTCTTCCTCTTGTAGGAGGAGATGGCTTTTCTCCATCATCATCTACCCATAACAATAAATAGCATGGACGCAGTGGGAAAAGGTAGAGGTACACTTGGCTATTTGTGAGGAACAATTTCAAATATACCATCTGATCCGTCTTTATTATTTTTCTTTTCCACTTAATTAAAATATGTTGGAGAGGCAATCAAGGAGGAGAAGAAAAGAAAAAATAGTGAAGAACAGCTGCTATCCATAGAAGCCATAAATGAAGGTGATCTGTATGAAAATATCCTAAGGAGCAATAAACTACTGGGTGATAATGCACTGGGTTTGAATTCAAGGAAAGAAGCATCATATCTCACTCATGATGGAAACCTTATGTTGGAGGAAATTTCCGATACATACAGTTCTGCTGTCTGTCCAAGTGAAGGAATTAGCACATGCAAATACTTCTTTACATTCCTGCAGAAGTACTGCCATTCTTTATCCCTGCTCTGAATCTGATCCTTTGCTACTCTCTTCCATCTTTAACCTCTATACTCTATTCCTAGCCACAGGTGGGTAGCACTATGTGTTTATCCACATGCAGACAAGTAGATTAATGATGCAAAACTTCTGTTAGGTGTGCAAGTACTGAACTATACATATCCCATGTGTAAGCAGAGGACTCCCTTTGCTGACTCCATTTTACTGGCTGAAATGCTTAAGTCTGGTCATTCTGTCAAACACCACAAATCCTCTGTATGCAAAGTAAAGCAGAAGTTTTAAAAAACCAACCCTCTTGAATATCTTGGTATTGCATCAGCTTAGGCTTTTTTCATTTATCTAGGAGTTATTCCTGATGTAGACAGAAAGAGATGTCAGCATATCTTAAAAGATATCACAAAATTTTCTATCCAGAATGTTGTTCACCAGAATGTATTGCAAGAAAATATTAGGGAAGTATTTTTTCAAGATCTTGTATCAGCAACACATGTCCTCAGAAGGGAAAGACCTGAATCACTTCATTGGATTCAAAACTTAATCACTACTAAGTTTTTAAACACTTAAAATTCTTAAAGCTTCAAAATACTTGTAGAACCGATAAAGCATGTACCAGCCATTATGCAAATGAGGTTTATGGAAGCTGCTGCTGCAGGAAAAAATACTAAGTAGTATGTTATCTATCCCTTTAGTTTGATTCTGTGGAACATGAAAATTAAGTTATAAAAGACACACAACAAGGAAAAAGGAGAAAGAAATTCAGTGTGCAACCAGCAAGGTAAAATCCTTGCACCAGATTCTCAGCATAAATCATAGGTGTAAATCACTTGGAAGTGGCATATGATCTTCCAAAGAGACAGGTGTTTGTTTTCTTCTTCTTAATGACAAGAGATTTGTGAGTTTCTGAATTAAATTCATAGAAGTGGATTGAAATTTCATAGCACATAATGCAAGTCTAGGCATATAAATGACAGGAACTTTTGAGTATACAGAGGAGAATGAGAATAGAAAGCAGCCAAAGAAGACGACCTCTCTGACATAGATCTGAAAACACAAGTGTAACATCAGTTGTGCTAGGAAAGAGTATTGATAAATCCATCCAGGGCATCAGTTTAAGTACCTAGAGCACTCTGTAATATATTGGTAGTGTATCTCTGAGAAGAAGTAAACCAAACTGCTGAAAATTAGTATTAAGTTAGTCAGGGAAATGGATGGGACAGGAAGGGGTACTGAGGAAGCTGGACAGTTTAGTGACGCATTTGGCTATGCAAAGGGGCCCAGCAGGGCTATAATTGCTCCTTGCAAATAACTGTATATGTCAATACCAGGGGAGAGAAAAACTGCTTAAGTTAAAATACCAGAATAGAAGCACATTTATTTCCACTGTGCATGAGCATTTTACAGTAACAATTAAAAGCTTCTAATTATCAAAGCCAAAAGCTTTCAAGTAGAAGAAATGGTTTGAAACAGCAAAACTATTTTAGCATGACTTGTTTACTTTTAAAATGGCTGTTTACTTTTAAAACAGCATTTCACAATGCAAGTAATGGCAATATCTGGAGGCTGAACTGACCAGCCTTTGAGTCAAAAATCATTATGCTCCCATTTAGAAGGTTGTTGGCCCAGGGCGTTTTTTTTCCCCAAAATGCTTTTCAGATTCCTGCCCATTGAGCTGTTATTTTATTTTGCCTGCACTTTGGCCCCACCTCCCTGCCATGAAATTCCTTCGTATCTGTATTCTCTTTCAACCTTAAAGTCTTAGGCCATGTGAGTACACATTCATGTCATATATATATATATACATACATATATATATATATATATATATATATATATATATATATGCGCACATATATATACTACATACACATACATGTATGTATGTATATATACATATATGTACGTATATATATGTGCATACCTAAATAGATGCCACATTTGCACCATTTTCCTATGCAAAATCTGATATATTTTCATGCATTACACTGTGGTTTCAATAATATTATTAAAATATACATTGTGGTGCTGCAGTAAAATTAACTGGTATAATACCATGAAGATATCATTTCCAGGAAAATCAGTCATGACTCTAAACTGTACCATGGCTTTCTTATGTATATTGCAAATATGCCTTGGGTTTATTCCGGGTTTCTTTTCTGGCTGTACTGAACAATGTCTGAATCCACAATACCCTGCAGTTTAGGGACAGCAACACGGGCCATTGTTCAGGAACATTTACCAATATTGACTACTCAAATTTATACATTAAACATTTTCTATCTATGAGTGCCTGCTGACAGCAGATAGGGAGTAGCAAAATGAAACTTTACTAATTTGCAGGGCAGTTTCTATTCTTCAGTTTTCTTCTCATCACAAAAGCTGACCAGCTACAACATGATGTTCTCTCTTTTGGCTGCATTAGTGATGCAGATGCGATAAAAAAACCAACATATCAACAAACAAAGCTCAGAAAAGTTATTAAAATAGTTACGAAGTTAAAAAGTTATTAAATAGTTATACTAATCATAGGGTCTGGAGAATGTATTGGTAGTTTGTGGCTTAAGTGTGACTAATAGTGTCTCCTTGTGACCATCTAGTATTTGAGAAATTCAGACCCAATTCAGACCATTTCACCTTAAAGTGAGCCAGAGAGGTATTTGCATAGGAGCTTTAGCTTCAGAACAGCACAGGAAAGATAATACTTTGCAGAAAAGTGTCTGGAAATCAAAAGAAATTTTTCCAGTGTCCATTGAAACACCCCCCAAACTGCTAGGGAGTTGATGATTGGACTCTCACTTCAAGCAGCTAAGTCTTTAAACTCCAGCAGATAAAAGCAGTGGTCAAGTCTTAGACACTAGATATTCCTGCATGAAACATAATACAGCATGAAATGGAGAGAAAGGAGATCCTACTCTTTTAACCAACAGCTCCCTGACCACGAGGCTGAGTGTAAGCAGATGTTGTTGCTCCATAAACAACCAAGCCCTTTGTCCATATATGCCTTAAGAGCTTAGCTTCTAACGGAAAGGTGGATGGCCTTGATTTAGAAAGTTTGGCAATAAGGCTGGAAATACCTTTTCATAGCCCTAAAGATACCATCTTAGCACCAGGCAGTTTGCAAACACTTCATAACCTTTAAAGAGGCAAATTTACTGTTCAAAAAAAAAAAACAAAGCAAATGTTTAAGGGATTTTGCCAACAAAGTTTTCCACCCTTATCAGAGGTAAGGTCTTGAGAGGCAACTTTCCAAGTTTAAAGTGAAAGTTCCAGACCTCAAAGCAACTTGTTTGAAGCATTGTGAACTGCAGAGGTCAGCAGGTGAAATTCTAAGTACTAATCCCGTTTTTTCTTAACGTTTTCTCTCTCTTTGCACCTTGGATCTGGTTTTTCTGGCGTGGTACAAAGACCAGATGGCCCTACCATTGGCTACACAGCTTCCATGTATTTGTTGTCATCTGACTTGCGCACCTTTCCAGGCAAAGTTTTTGAGGTCCAAACCATGGCTGAGAAGCAGAGCCAAGCAAGGCATGCATTGTCACAGGTACCTGTTCACCAACTTACCTTCAACTTTGCATTCTGATCCACACCTGCCCAGGGATGTCACTGCCTGGGGCAGAGGTGTTTGCAGCAGATGATCTTTAGTTCCATACTAATCCATTCTAAAGTTCCACACCAGGAATTACCCCCTTTATCCTCAAAGCTGATGTAAAATCTTACAGTGTTCATAGGAGTGCTGGATTCTGGCTGAACAATCCTCTACAGAGGCAAAAGAAGCCATTTTGTCCATTTTATGTCTTTATATCTACTCTGAGTAGAATAGGGGGGGCTACACGCTTGCACTTTCTCCTTTTTCTCTGGAGCACACATTGGTTGCTATTTGTTTGTCACGACATTGCATATTTAGACTCTAAACCCTAAGTTTGAAAAAAAGAGCTACTTCCTTTTCCTAAAAAAATGCAGCTTGTTTAGAAAACAAACCATCAAGGCAATATAAACAGAATGGAGGAAAGTTTTATTAGCAAAACTGCAATACCGTCATGATGATCTTTCTGAATGTTGTGACTGATTCCAAACATGACTCTCTGTGAGAGTCATTATCATCATTTGCTGATGATAAATGCATAATTCTGACCAGAATACAGAGTGCAAATCATTGCAGAAAGACACTGATAAAATATTATGCAAAGGACGAGTAACTGGTAACTGACAGACAAAGTCACACTTTCTGTGATATTCATGACTGCAGATTATAGAAATGCACTTTAGAGATATAAGTGTTGAACACTTTGGATTTTGAATGTGACAGAAATGCACATTTCTGATCAGAACACATAGTGCCAAATTATTATGAAAAAACATTGATACGATATTATATATTTGCAAATAGCAACTGCAGATAAAGTCAGTATTGTGATATTTTTTTACTGTGTATATTAAAAATACACTTTTTCAGTTTAAGTGTTACATATTTTCTCTTTATCTGACAGGATAAATAATATTTACTTTGAAATAACTAAAAATTATTTTTTTTAGGAAAGGAATTGCAAGAATGTGCTTAATTCGTAAGTTCTTGCATGTGCCACTGCCAAATTAATATGCAATAACAAAGTTTAAATAAAAGTTGTGATGTTACTATGAGCAAAATGGGGTTTTAATGATTCTTTTTAATTATAGGAAATTTTCAATACTGGATTAAATGATGCCCTTAACTTAATGTGTTTGCCAGTTTAAAGAGTCATGCATAAATGGTAAAGATGCAAATTCTGAGCCATCTGAGTCATATTTCACTGCCATTTGTCATAGAGAAATGCATCCATTGTTTATTTTAAATCCTTTTTACAATGTTTTCAGACAGAAAGAAGTCAAATCACATATAACACCAGATCAACAAAAATCAAAGGTCAACGTTCATCATGCTGTTTTTTAAAGGTGGTAGGTCAATGTGTAAAATTGTGGGATTTTTGAAAATAAAGAAACACATCTCTGAGGAAACTGCAAAAGAGATTTCTTGTTTTAAAGCATTTATTGTGAAAGACAAATACTTCCATAACAACCAGCCCTTGATGTCTCTGGCAAAAGAAACCTGCAAAAGTCATTAAGGCTGTCCCAGTGAAGCTCCTAGAGTTGCATCAATTTAGGGTGGGCGTAAGCATGCTTAAAATTAAATTACTTTAAAATAAAGTTAGAGCAATAAGCAATATCCTGCTTTTGACTCAGCAGGGTTTCCCATGAGAAAAGAAAGTGGGCAAAGACAGCTTAAAAAGACAGACAAACATATTTACCCCTAGGTGGAAGGTACAAATTAAATTAGCTTGCCACAAAAGGGAGATGTTTTCTCCTTCTGTTCAGATGTCATGGTAGTGAGGAAACATCGTCTGGGGCCAAGTAAAATGGCACAAATGCATTCATCTAAGCTACCATTCATCCTGTTCCAAGGACTAAACAGAGCACATAAAAGAACAGCACTGCTGAAGCACTTCCTAGTTACCAAATGGGGACTTGCATAGGAACATGGGAGAGGAAGGTGGGGATATTTCCAGCATGGATTTCACTGTTGGAGTGGGGATGACAGAGGATTTCATAGATCTGATGAGGCTAGATATGAAATGCCATTGCCACAATCTGATTGCCCCTTTGCCTTGAGGGGAAGTATCACATGGTATTTGGTGTGGTATATTGAAAGGTGCACTACAAAACTTTTCCTCTATCTCTAAAGCTGGAAAATAGTAGAAACACTTCCTGAAAGACAAATATATCTTTTATTGTGGTTCATTAATATGCATAGTTTTGGCACTCAGTAAGGTTCAGCTGGTATGCTTTCCAGTATCTCATTCTTTATTTATATGAGACCGGGAGGTGTGACCTATGGAGGCAGTTGGCTGTCATGAATTGGAATCTTCATTAAGCCTTGTGAATTATGCATTGACTGCTTATAAAATCAAGATCCACGACTGATCCAGCAAGGACTCTTTCCATTAGATTGAAAGATGCACACATTGGTAAAAGGCATACACGTGTGTTATACACTGCAGAAGTCACTGTACCAGTAATCCAGAGAAGTACTTGGGGATTTTGTGCCTCATGCTCAACAAAGGTGGTCTAATCTTTGTTTTTGTATTTATTTGAAGAGCTTTAGAGTTGAATTTCTTCTCTTGAAAGTCACATTTGCACTATGTTTGTCTAGATTTTGAGCTTTTCTTGCAATCATTCAGCAGCCTGTACAATAAATTGGGTTTTTGTCAGGGTTAGAGATCTGCATCTGGCAAGAAACCTCTTTATAGAAATATCAAGTTCTACCTTTTGCAAAGAGTTCAGTATTAAGAAAGATCTCTCAAGAATACAGATATTCACAAAGAGAAAGCTCATGCTTGCCTGCAAGGTCATTTTTTATTCTACTGGATGATGTTAAACATCATACAAAGGCTAGATCAATTTCCAACCATTGCTTCTAGTTGTATGTGCATTAAGGTTGTATTTGTCTTAGTGCTTTTGAAATAAAGTTGAATACACAAATTTTATTCTATAAAGCTGGCAGTCAGGATTTTATAGGTATTTTGAAAGAACAAACTATATATTTTCTTTAAACACTACTGTTTACCTAGACAAGAGTTAAAAGAGAAGCAAAATGTTAAAGTAATTTTTTTTTAAATTGGAAATCTGACATGTCAAGTTTAATGAAGGATTTTAGTAGTCTTGGTCACTTTAATAACATCAGCTGGTCTCAGTACAGGAAAGTTGTCTTGTCACCTTATGACATTTTAGCTTGAGATTTGTAGTGCAGTATGATCTACGCAAGTCAAAACTGCAAAAAACCCAAAAAAAACTAAAACAAAACAAACAATCGACCAAAACCAAAACAAACCAAACCCCTTCTATTCAAAAGTCTCCGCGTCATTATTCTGTTTGCTGGGAGGGGTTATGTACCAGATTTAAGTGATAGTCTTTCTGCTGAACCATACCTGCCAAAGCCAGTAGCAACTCTATGTGAAGCAGCTGGGAGAAGTAAAGCTCTTCTTGCACAATACGAATTCACTGCATTGTTTGTGATAAGTTCTGTGGCCTGGCCTGAAAGTGGATAGCCTGATCTATGAAAAGGTCATGGGTGAGCCCTGTGTAAAATGGTATTGTTTACAGTTTTTTTAGTAAGAGATTAGCTGTCATTTATTTCCACATACCTTAACAAGAGCTTTGAAGGTTCCCAGCAAGAGCATGTTCTTTTCTCTTTCTCAGCCTGTCACATACTTGTCAGATTCAATAAAATTCCTTACCTGAATTATGCAGATTAGGTTTTGTTGTGTCCAGCACCCATCATTGTTCATCTCCACTACAGCTGAAACTTCTAGCAGCCCTCTTGCTTATACTGCCTGATTTCAACACTCCTTAGGTCAAGACCTTTCAACCTCAGGGCTTGACTTATGCCACAACCATTTGACAAATCATCCAGGCCTTCACAAAAGCTGGTTGAACTCCAAAGTGACTGCTCTCTAGACACCACTGTTTCACTGTTTTGACATTTCCTTCTCACTTTTCCCCTCAGTAATCAGACAAAGGAAGAAAAAGACATTTGTGTCCAAGGAATGCTTTCATTTAGGACTGTGATAAATGGCTACCCTTTCCAACAAGCTATAGTCCCACTGTAGGAGGAAGTTTCTTTGCAAGGACAACTACCCACTTTCAGCTTTGAAGTAAGTAAGAGGGAGTATGAGACACATATCTTCCACTGTAAAACCTGCACAGTGATTTTATTGATTTTTATTGATTTTATATAGCTTTTCATTCAATCAATGAAAAAGAGCAAGTTATCCAGACACTTCATTCATAAGCATGCACAGGACAATGTTGCATGTATAACAGTATAATGGATGAAAGAGCAGACCAAGACGAACTAAAATACAGATGGTAGAAATTAAGAAAAAAGCATACTACTTCCATTTATTTAACGTTTCTGGGTTTTGTGGGATGGACAGAAAAGAGAGGAACTTTTAATTCCAACACTTACACAGATTATTCTTTCTCTTTGATTGATTTGTTTCTCAGTTGCAGTCTAGCCATACATGACCTGCAAAATATAAGTATGATATTCACAGATTCTTTAAAGTTTTTGGGAACCTCCAAGTGAAGAGCTCTGCATGGAGCCAAGACATTATTGGAAGCAGTGCCAGTTATAGAATCATTCTTCTACTAGATGTGTCCAATTTAAAGCACTGCTTAATTCAGAAGAACTCATTCTCATCAGTGCTTGTTAATCCCTTCGACCCATTATTTTTCATATATTTATATCAAAATAACACTACTTTATTGGACTAACAATGATTTAATGTATTAGTAGGGCATGAAAACTATGAAAATATTTTAAGGCGTTCAAATCAAGATCTTTTAATTGTAGAATTTGGTATGGTTGAAACAAAAATGCCATTGTAATGTGAAATATTTCTTAATAGAAAGAACTTCTGTCAACCATGTTTTTATAAGCTTCTGTCAGATTATTGTGTTAATGCTTGTTGATCCATTGGAAAGAACGACTGCCAATGTGAAATAATTGAAACTGCGTGTGATTTGGTTTCTAAAGCGGTAGTGAGGAATTAGTTTATTACACTTTATGGTACGGTTAATCTGTTTTTTCTGTTCATGTTAAAGCATTAATCGGAAAATTACCAAATCACATTACCAAGTCATTAAAATTATTGTTGTGTTCTGATACTATAATAAGATTAATAAATCAACAAAGTTACCCTCAAAGTTCTGTGGATGATATATGCCCCTTCTCTCCAAAACTTGCAAATTTGCAAATAAGAGCATGACAAATACACATATCTTCTGAATATTTAATTTTGTGCTATCTCAGGACACTACTTGTTCCTCAAGAAGAAGAGAGCTGGGGTGTATTACTTATAACCATAGAATCATAGAATATATGAGTTGAAAGGGATCCGTTGGGATCACCAAGTCCAACTGCTCACCCTGTGTAAGAATCACACCATGTGCCTGAGGACATTGTATCTGAAGCTCTGATAATGGGGTAGGTTAGATGCATTTGAGGTGTATTTTCTCTGAAGTATGGACAATATGGGGAAAACAATTGCACCTAGAAATGTTGGCCTTCAAGAGACCAAAGTCTCCCTTCTTATTTCCATTGTGCATCATGTAAAGAAATCCATAATGTAATTATTTTGGAATCAATCCTACTATTAACTAAAAAAGTTCCATTAATTTGATAACCCTACTATTAACTAAAAAAATTCCATTAATTTGACATGAGAAAGGAAAGATTCTCTTAAGATTCCTGTGTTGATGTGCTGGACTGGAGAGACTTATGTACGTGAAATAACATAGCCCCAGGGCTGGAAGCAGCACACATTCCAGTTCGCACTTCGTTTCCAATAAATGTGAACGTATTCAGTAGTGGGGTGAGATGGGGTGGGAAACCATGGAAACCTGTCTGGGAAACAGTGAACTAGTACAGCATTGCTGAAACAGATAACCAGGCTAAACCAGCCATTGCACATCTAATGCTGAAAAGCAGCACAGTCACATCTACATTCCTTTCTCAGAAAAAGTGTCACACTGTTATTAGGATCTTGATCTGTCTTCACCTACTGAGCTTAGTCAGATGCAAATTGGTACCTTCCTAGTAGTTTCTATGAAATACCACAGTTCATGTTTTCAGGAGATGTTCTCTATGTGTCTTCCTCTAACTCTCTTGAATCTGCAGGATCTTGGTTTGTGGGACTTACCAGTACTTACCTTTACCTTTTTCTTAGTTTCCAACTTATATTTTGAATGTATTCATTGCCATTTTTAAGGTCTCAAATGTCCATTTGCAAATATTTATTGTGGCTTTCATTAAGAATAAACCATGAACTGGTCATAAAGTAGTGTGATTAAGCAAAAAATAAAAGGTCCATCAGAGACTCTTCTGACAAAAAAAGGACTGAGTATTCTGACTACTGTCAAAAGAAGAGAATTGTAGAATATCTATTGCTAAATGTATTGATTCTTGCGTAATAAGTATGATGCGTTCTAAATTATGCATCATGCAAGTAGTCAGCACTGGTGGATGAGGGAAGAGCAACAGATCCTCTGTCTGGAGTTGAACAAAGCACTTGACTCTGTCCTGCATTACATCTTTGTCTCTAGAATAGTGAGGAATAGATTTGATGGTGTAGCAGGTCAACACTGGCTGGGTGCCAGGTGCCCACTAAGTTGCCCTTTCCCTCCGGGACATGGGAGAGAATAAGATGGAGAACAACCAGCAGGGTGAGATAAGGCAGTTTTATTACAGTAAAGGGAAGAATAAGAAGAGATCTGAGCATACATGGGCTTAAGAGAAAAAAAGTCAGTCTATACTTCCCATCAGCAATGATGTTCAGACACTTCCTGAGAAGCAGGGCTTCAGCATACGTAACAGCTCCTCCAGAAAGCAAACACTGAAAAGTCATGAATGCACCCCCACTTACTCTCTACCTTAGCTTATACATCTGATCTGTCATTATATGACATGGAATATCCCTCTGGCTAATATGGGTCAGCTGGCCTGACCTGGCCTGGCTGTGCAAAGCACAGCATTGTGAGGGCTGTGAACTTCACCTTGGTCAGACCCAATACAGATGGATAGATCATTCCAAGTGTAAGGAGAGACTGTGTGGTCTCACTACAAAGGAAACTTAAGATATTCTTGAGAGGCAGGCCTGTGTGAACCTTATGAAGTCCAACAAGGCCAAGCACAAGGTCCTACCTATGGGTCAAGGAAATCCCAAGCATAATACAGGTTGAATGTAGAATGAATTAAAAGTTAAATGTAGAATGAATTGGAAGCTGTTCTGAGGAGAAGGTCTTGGGAGTGTTGCTAGATAAGAATGTTAACACAATCCAGCAATGTGATATTGAAGCCCAGAACAAAGTGTGTCCTAGCATGTCTGTATCAAAATGAACATGGCCAGAAGGGTGAGGAAGGAAATTCTCCCTCTAATCTGCTTTCATAAATACCCACCTTGAGTACTATGTGTTGCTGTGGGAAGGCCAACATAAGAAGAAGGTGGAACCATTGGAGTCTAAAGGACACCAATGAAGATGATCAGAGGGCTGGACTATCTCTGCTCTGAAGACAGACTGAGAGACTAGGGGCTCTGAAGAGCCCTTAAAGCAGCTTCAAGTAATAAAAAGGTTCTGTGAGAGAGCTGGAAAGGGATTTTTGTCAAGGGATCTTAAAAATCATCTAATTTCACCCTCTCTGCCATGGGTGGAGACACCATTCACTTGTACAGACTGCTCAGAACAAGCAGTCTGAATTTAACCTGACCTGAATGATTCCACAGTTGGGGCACCTACACCCCCTCTGGGCAACCTGTTCCAGTGCCTCACCACCCTCACTGTAAAAAATTTATCTCAATAGTTAATCTAAACTTAATCTCTTTCATTTTGAAGCCATTACCTCTTGTCCTGTCACTTCAGTGTAAATAGTCTCTCTCCATCTGTTGTACAGACTTGCTTTTGGTACAGGAAGGCCGCAGTAGGTTATACCTGAAGCCTCTTTTCCAGCATGAACATGCCTTACTCTCTTAGACTCTGCTCTTAGGAGACATGCTTCATCTCTCTAATCCCCTTGGTGGCCTCATCTGGACTACTCATCTGGAGAGTTGCCTTCCTATGCTGAGAATGCCAGAGCTGGGTACAGTATTCTGGACGAGGTCTCATGGCAGTGAATTAACATGTTAGAGTCCCATCCCTTAACCTGCAGGCACACTACTCTAGATTCAGCCTAGAACACATTTGGCTTTCTGGGCTGCAAGGGCACATTGCCAGTCTCCACCCACCAGTATCCCCAAGCCCTTCTGGGCAGGGCTGCTCTCCATGTCTTCATTCTCCAGCCTGTGTTGGTATCTGCAGTTGATATCTGCAACGCAGGTGCAGCACCCTGCGCTTGGTCTTACTAATCTTCATTATCTTCTCATGGGCCACTTCTCAAGCTTGTACAGGTCCCTCTGAACAACTTTCAGGAGTGTCAAGTGCACCTCTCAGCTTGGTGTTACCTGCAAACTTGATGAGAGTGCACTCAATCCCTCTGTCAATGTCATTAATAAACATGTTGAACAGCACCAGTCCCAGTATGGAGTCCTGATCCACTCGTCACTGATCAGGATTCTGAGCTGGTAATAACTACTTCCTGGATGTGATCATCCAACAGATTTCTTATCTAATAGTCTACCCATCAAATCCATTTCTCTTCAATTTAAACAAACCAATGTTGTGGGGTCCTGTGACAAAGACTTTACAGGAATCCAGACAGATGCAATCTGTAGTAATTCCTTTGTCCACTGATGTAGTCACTCCATGCAAGACAACAATAACATGAAGCCATAAGCCAATGCTGCTTGTATAAAAGCAACAAAACGATTCGAGACATGTTAGGTCTATCCATTAGCAAATATTAAAAAATATTTTAACTCTGTGCATTAAAACAGGCTCACCTCATGTTTGTAGACAAAATGCCACTAGAAAATGAAATTTTAGGCATGTTTTTTTCATAAATTCTTTGTATAAACATTTTTAAATTTTAACAAAGACTGAATATAATATTCACAGATTTATTTTTTTTTTGCCTCTGGATTCTAGTAAATCATAGAGAAGATGCTCATATTCGTAAAGTGGGTTGACGCAGCCTGTGGTCACCACAATTTTCTTCACTACTAATCACAAAATCCAACTCCACAAGTATCTGTTCTACACATGCTTCAGTTACCAATAGCAATAGTTCTTGGCACCAAAAACCTGTTTCTGTTTTAACCCTGCTTTAATAGAATTAATAGAAATGCTTCAGCCTAGAGAAGTTGAGCACATTACACACTCCGCCTTTCTTTGTTCTTTCAGGATAAGTTTTCTGCACTATCCAAAGCAGATACTTTTCTATTTATCATGGTGGAAAGTCTTCACCTGCGCTTACTTTGACAAGTCCAGTAACCATGGCTCAGCAGAATACATGATAAGATATAGTTTTCCCTGTGCTGATGAGACAGGAGATATTACTGATGAAGATATGTTCATACTGAGAGGTTAAGACTCAAAATTTATCATACATACAGATAAAAACATAAGACAAAGAATTGGTGTACATATGACTCTGAGTCTGTTTCAGGACCTCTGCAACCAGTAGGTAAATCTTCTGTTTCCGTATCATCTCTGGTCCTGCTTGGTTGGGTACCTGTGTAGAACTTGCATTTGAATGAGATCCTACAGACAGCTTGAAAAGAGTTATGTAAGAGACTGAGTGGTTGTTTTCTAAGCAACACCCAACAAGACATCACACATGACTACATCTAGTTCAAGACTAAGCTACAAGAGAAGAAAGTGAAGACTCTTTCCACTCAGCATTTTTCAAAATCACAAATAAATCACAAATAAAAATACCAGTTCTGTAGCTATTGTTCTCACTGATATGTTGTACCTGTTCTATTCAACATCTTTGCTTCAACAGACATATGCATATGGACTCACACATTGCAATTTTAGATCAAACTAATGAGTGAAATCTTGACATTGCCATTGTAAAGAACTGCATAACACAGTAACAAACTCCTTAAGATGCATAGAAGTGTCTTAATTACTTTACTTTCAAAGGCATATATTCATTTAAAAAACCAAACACCTTTATTCCTGCAGCACCTATTGAAAGTTAAGAACCATAAAACCTGAATGTTCTGTATCAGATGACTTCTGGAGAGGGGAACATGCAAAGGTGTTTACAGCAGTGAGGTGTTTCCAAGAGACATTACAGCTCTATCACAGGAAAAGACCAGTGTCTGCTCCCAGTCAAACACCAGGCTGCTGCCAAGAGGGCAGTGCAATGATGTCATGGATCGCCCATATGCTGGTTCAAAACCATGTATGCATCAAAACCTGTAATTTGGTCAGCTCTAGTACATGAAATCAGAGTAGCTTCTTCTCAGCTGACCTTGAAGGATTTGTAGATTCAGCTTCTATGATCATCTTATTTCTGTGAATGGCTCATATGACATATTGCCAAAGGGCTAGTGTTTGTAAACCATGCTGGCCCAGCAGAGAAAAACAGTCAAATATGGATGGAATTACACTTTTTCAGGAAACATTTTCAAAATTCCTATTACATTCATTGGACAAAGAGAACACGGAGAAAGCTACTTGACAAGAGTGATTGATTTTAATATTCATTTAATTCTCAAACTTCATTTTGTACTAATGGAATACCTTTAAGACCTCACAACTAGTCCTTCTGTACAGGATCAAACTGAGTTCTACATTAATTTGAGTATAGAGGAAATACTGTTATCTTCAGTTATTCTTATCTCAAGGTTCCCAGAAACATTGTTTCTTAAATCAAATACACTTCTATACCTTAAAAGTGTTGATGTATCTAAAAGAGTTATAATTCCTTGTGATCAAAAATACATCCTAATCATAGATTGGTGTAAATGAGAGTAACTACACTGACATCTCAAATGTAGCCCACACAATGTTGTTCATAACAACCTCTAATAAGATTATCATATGAATTATTTTTCTGTAATACACACAATAACAGGTTTGTCGTAGTTCCATTTATAAATGTAGCCCATAAAGAAATTGGAAAATGCCATGTCCTGAACATTATAAAAAACTTACCAAAACTGACCAGCACAATCTACAGATAATTAACTTGAATGGACGGTTGGCTACAATCATTTAATTGTTAAATGCTAAATACTAATCAATTAAAAGGTTATAAAGTGTGATTACTGAACACAATTAAGGAATGTTAGAATAATATTTCCATGCAGACATACTATATCTCTGTGGTATATCCCATACTGGATTATGAACTTGCACAGTGTTGCAGTTCTAGTGACAGCAGCAACATGTGGGTGATTACATCCTTTAAACTAAGCTGTATGGAATAGTATTAATTCTCTAACCATAATCACAAATGTTCTCACTTTTGCCTTTTCACAACGGAACGTGAAAAGCTATTATATTCTAAGGCTAGGAAAAAAATAATACTAATTCTGTTAACTTGTGTCTGAAGCCATATTTTACAATAAAGATGCAAAAAGTTTTAAGTTTTCATTTCATATTAATAAAAAAATGCCTACAGGAGATGTGCTACTTTGAATAAGCTTGTTCTAAGAAAAGCAATTTTTACTATGCTGTCTGTGGTGACTATATCAGTTTTTCACCTAGTAAAACCTACAGATTGCCAACTATTAAATGCTCTTAGTAACTGTGGCTAATGCAGAAACATTTTTTAAAGCATTTTATTTCATTTTATTTAAATCTCTAATTTATGTACAAAAGAGATTTTCTCTTTTGATCTTTTGCTGAAGTTCTGGCATAGATAATGAAGTGAAAAAGTGAAGAAAATAAAAGAGAAATAAAGGAAAAATGTGTGATAAAGGACAGTTAGAGAAGCCGGAGACTAAAAAGAACAAAGTGGAAATGTATCTACTAATGTTGGGCTAAGAACAAAATAGTGGGAAATTTATGAAAAATTAGTTTAAAATGAGGTGTGCTAGTATAAATAAAAAGAAACACTAGAAAAGATGAAGAAACAGTTCAGAAAAACAAAAACTTAAGAACAGATGAAAGAAAGAAGGTCTTGTAATAAAAGAAAGATGAGTCTAAGAAGTTTTGAAAAAAAGTGGAGCGTTTGTTTCTAACTTAGAGACTCTTCTTCTCTGTGTCTTCATGCATCTCCAATTTTCAGTTGAATTACATGAGGCAGAAATGTTAAAATGACTTTTCCAAATCAACACTGAGATTTTTGCCTCCACGGGAAAGCAAACTTCAGTGTGATACTTTATATCAAATCCTGAAGTTAAACAAGCCCTACAGCACTGACAACCCCATTTCAAGGCTCTGCTGGGGCCCGAGTCACCATTTTAGAGCGTCCTACACCACAATGATGAAAATTTCGTACCCATGATTCATCTCCCTCCTTACTGCCTTCTCACTATACTTTCATCCATGGGCAGAGTTCTTTTGCAGCTTTCACAATCTTCTGTTACTCTGCTTAAAGGGTTCTGCCTGAGAAATTCTCCAATCCAGAGTTCAAGTAACAGCTGATTCCAGAAAGTGTGTGAGAGATTAACCTCAGCAGAGATCAGATGTCTTTGTGTCTTCCAATTATTTAATAAACCTTTTTCGTGTTTCTGTTCTATTCTTGCATTTTTTTAGATATGAATCATAGATCTACAGTGCCTTTCCAGGAAAGGCATATGCAATGCCAGAAAGAAGCTCTCATTCCTCAAAGATCTTCAGAAATTTGCCTTGGAGCTACCTCAGACTTCTACAGTATCAAAGGTCTGCAGTCACCTATATATTTTCCATATTTGTTTTGTCAACATCAAAATTTCAATTTCTAGACCCTTTGTTATCATCTTTATATTGAAATATTTCTCCTAGGTTGTTTTTTTTTATTTCCTCTCCATCAACAGATCAATTTTCACCATTTTTACCTCCTTCCAAGACAATATTTGGCTTGGTACCATTAGTATATCATCTCTTTGCTCTCCTACTGACTATCTTAAAAAACACGATTTCCTCTCCTCACCCTGTCTGAGAAATTTCAGTGCAATACGAAACTGATGAAATGGCTTACCAGTTTTAGAGTATTATTTTCTTTAATTATGATGTTTTATGCTGAATTGAAATTTTCTTGCCAATTCTGGATTATTTGAATACTCTCTTTCTCAATTATTATTTCTCAATGGAGATAAAAATTCTATAGAATTATTCCTAGGTCTGACTTTATAGGACTGGGTTTTACAGGACCTCTTTTCTATACTGCTACTCTTTTGGCCTACAACCAATTAAGATTTTTCTGCTTTGCCCTACCTGTGTACTTCTTTCCCTTCCACTTTTCTTTCCATTCTCCCTTCCCCTTCCCCCCTCCCTTCCCCTTCTCTTTGTATTTCTCTTTCTCTTCCCTTTCCCTTCACTTTCGTCTGCTTTCTTCATCTCCCCATCTCTTAAAATCAAGCTTGGTTTAAAAGCAGGGGGACCACATGGGAAAAAAACATTTTAAAATCTCCACAACTGGTTTTTTTATTTCTTCAATCACGATTTCAGATCATTTTGAACCTATCATGGCCATGACATCAGAGGTTGTGTTGCTCTAATTATATACTTAGACATAGGTTTTCAAGAAGGGTATGAAGTATAATAAATTTTTTTTGGAACATCTCCCTCCCAAATGAGCCTTCAAAATTATGAGAAGAGAGATAAAACTCTTTTTCTTCACAGGACAAGAGCTTTATTCATATCACACTTGCCCCTTGCCCTTTTTGTATTTCTCCCATAGCCAGCAGTAGATGTTAACCTGTTTTGAAACCTTGTTATAATTGGGGAATAAGAAAACACTTTTTTTTATTTGGAAGTAAAAGAGAGGTCAGCTTTACTTCCTGATGTAGGAAACCCTTAGGGCTTTCTTTTCAAGTAGCAAAATGTGTGAGTGGAAGGAGGGCTCAGTGATCACAACTTTTAAACCACAGCAGATGAAATCTATCGTCTCCCACACACAATCCTTACTTTAGGTAAAAAAAAAGTGTGACTGTTGTTATTACTTACAGATACAGACAGCATCTGCTATTCTGAAGGGTGAAAAACTCCCACACCTTTGCAGCAGTGGAGATGAATGTCCTGGTCTGGCACCCAGACCAATAAAGCATTCAGGTTTTAATTCCCAATAAAGCTTTTCTGCAAACGTGAACCTCATTTAAATAAATTCTATTTCCAGCCACACTGCAGCTCTCATGATGGAGGGAAATCACCCCAATCAAAGAATGACTGTTTCTCAGATAGTTTGCCAACCCAAGGAGGCAGGGGCTTCTGTTTCTGGAAATGGACATCCAGAAATGTTTCTTGATCAGGACATCCAGGACAGTCTGAGTGCCCAATAAAATTTTTTCTCCACATTGCACAGTGAATCAGACAAGCACCTCTACTCAAACAGTTTGAAGTCATAAAAAGGCAAAAGAAAGAATCCAAAGAGTTCTTGTCAACTAAAACTCTCTGCTGGTGAACAGTAGAGACAGTAAACTATTCTTCAATTCCTTCATACAAATTTCTCTTACATATGTGTTTGCAAATACAGGGGTTTTCCTAACTACATTTCAGACTTCTTTTAAATTGAATTACTAAATTCCTCCATTGAGTATCCTTCTTATTTAATACTTTTTTTTTTTAATAAATCATGCTGCCATAATTTCTTCGGTAGCATCAGTAAGAAGTTGTCACTGAAAACACTGATCCTGGTCTTATGGGAACCAATGGAAAATGCCTCATAGACTTCTCGGCAGTAGGATTAGGCTTTAAATAGCTAATACATGACCAAAGATGTAGAATAAAAACGTTTCATCAATTTATAAAAGAGGCTTCTCTGAGAAACTCCTTTTAAAATCCAGGCTTGGAGCTAGGAAAATTAAGGCCACTAGGACAGTTCACAAAAATGTTAGGCCTGGCTTTTTCATATAATTTATCCTCTGTAGGCTAGCACTTATTTATCGTTGATTTGAGCTGAAGGAGTTTTCCTCCTGAAATTTTGTTGATTAAATATTTTACAAAATGTGAAAATGTAGAGGTGGCATTTGAATTTCTAAAAACTTCTTACCTTTGGGCAGATTAAGAAGTGTAAAGATGTTTTTAAAGAGTAAATTTATTAGTTTTGTAACATTTGAGGAAAATCTTTGAAGAATTAACTCCCTATATCTTAGGAAAACAGACTAATATCTTCTGCTTGTTCTGATAGCTGCCCTTTAATTTCTTCCTCTTGCCTCTCAATTTGTGCTTTTTTCAAATCTTTTTCTCCCTTATTTTTTCTCTTAATGGAGACTTTTCTTTATCCCCACATCTGCTGTCTAGCCAGGGCATGACAGCTTTTTTTACCCTCTACACATGAAGTCCAGTAAAAATGTGTCAGATTGCAGAGTTCAAGTGTTCCAAAATGTGAAGCAAAACAGCTGCACCTTATCACTTGCATAAGGAAGGTCTTTGGAGCTTCAGTTTCAGCTCCCATCTGCCTGGAATCCCATATTCCCTGTGTCCAGATTGAGTGATAGGCAATGTCAGAGGTCTTTGATATATGGACATCATATTCAGAGCCCATGGAGGAGACCCTTATTTAACTGCTGCAGCATGTTTTTTAATTTGATATGACTTCCAGGCATTTTAAGTGTTGCTCCCACGGAGAGAAACACAGTATCTTTAGCAGTCACTTATTAAGCTAGAGATAATTCAAATTATGGAATTGAATGGGTGTTTTATGCATCATTTACCTATACAAGTCACAGAGAATGTCAGGCATACAGCTGCTTGCAGACAGAGTCCATTGCCTTTTTTTCTTTAATCCACCCTGAATGTTGCCCCATGAGGATTGCATTTCCTTAAAGTGTGCTGCACATTTCACTTAAAAGGCCTTCTTGGGCCTGACTGTCTAACTGTCTGACTTTTTACCTTCATGCATCTTGGGCAAATCAAGTTTACAAAGAGTAAGTCTGAGTAAAATGATGCAGCACACTATATGGTCATTGCATAAGGTCCTCCTTATCTGATCAACCAGATTGTCTCACCTAATGAATTAGCAGTCTGGGTGTGAACAAACAATTTTCTCCTGGAGATGTATAACACACAGAAGAATTCACAAACATTCTGATTCGCAAAAAAAGTGTAAAAAGTAAAATTAAGGAAAATAATGAAAAGACATTTCTCCTCCAATGCATACCTGGCTTGCAAAATCTTGTTCAAGATGACAATTTGAAAAGTATGTGGAGACGAAAGGTGACACTTAATTATAGAATAATAAGAAATTGTGACAGATGAGGTTTCAAAAAAAATATAATTGCCAAAGGACAATTATATGCATTCTATTAAGCATTGTAAACGTATTTATTTATTAAGGTGTGCTATATTTCTGCTGAATGTTTTGATTTAACCTTTGCTACAACATTTTCCCAAACTGATCTTTGTGATCAGTGGCACTTTACAATGTGAACAACACAGAAGGCAATACTGGATGTTCAGGGCTTCCAAACCAAACACAAACGTAAGCATCCATTAGCACTTGCCATTCTATCCATCTACAGTTGATTGCAGGAACAATTATCCCCATCGATATTTATTGGTCTAATTTCAAACAAACAGTTCCATGTGTACAGGCAATAGTCCTACTAAAAAACTGTTACTTTTCAAGCATAGAGGCTGAAATAGGCTACAGAGTTACTGAAAATGAGTAGAAGGGCACTTCCCTAAGGTAAATCCACTCGGTAGCCTCTGAGTTATGAAATTAGATTTTTTTCCATGGTTTTATTTGGTGGATTTAATCTGGGCAATCCTCTTGATTCATCACTAGAATGTGTCTTTCAATTTTTTTTCTGGAGTTCACTGCAAAAAAAGCCTCAATTGCCTTGTTCTCTGATTGGTCACTGTGGAATCAGAAAGGAACATAGCACTGAGGAGGGCTAATTTATTTGATTTCTTCTCAATTTAGCTCCTTATAAAATGTTTATTTCTTTCCTCCATTTTAAAATAATTCAGAATTTGCCCTGGTTTTGAGTCCTCCTCTATAAAGAATAAATTACCATTACAGTACATGACAGAAGACATTGATTTTAGCCCCCCAAAGGAAATAGGTTTGCCACTGTAAAAACACATGAATTCAGAATTATCATTTTCCAAGAGATCCCTCCTACAAAACCTGTGTGATACTGTTAATTTCTAAAATCATGTATTTTAAAGTAAATATCTGGCTGCCAAATATTTGTGTGTGCATATGTATATATGTGTATAAATATAAGTTTAAGTACCAGAGTGAAGAATTTACTTAGGAACATGCAGAGAGTAAAAGCAGTGGAAACAAAAGCTTCTTTTTTATTCACAGGTAAAATACAGTATATCGCAGCTGTACTGCAGGCTAAGCTCATATTAGCCTCTTTATGACCTCAGTTTTGACCTTAAACAAAGTTTCTTGCACCATTTAAAAGAAGGTATTATTTTCCTTTCTAACCTGACTTTTCATGATGTTCTTTTGAATGCAATATTTAGTTAGCCTCATGAAATAAGCTAAATACCTGAGTCTGATATTACAGATTTCTGCATTTATGGGAAGATAGGGCCATCTTATATGAAGTCCATGCAATGATTTTCTTGCAATTACAAAGCCAGAAGTTGGTGCTTGACTGTTCCACAGTATGTTTCCAGATGATAAAACTATCTGCTTTCAAATTATAATGTAAATCCTAACTACAAATGAGTTACTTAGAGAGTCCTACAGAAGCCAGACAAGAACATGGTTCACATTGCCAGTGCTTTAGCATTCCTCTAAAATTCCTCGTGTTCATCAATCTGAGTAACTCTCTAATCTTGGCATGGTAACAAGCATACTAAGATAGGAATATTCTCCATTGTGTAATATAATGGAGAATAAAACAGTTTCCAAGTTTCTTGGTAAAGGACAGGAAAGCTGACTCTGTTTGAATGCCAGGCTAAGTAATGGCTGTCTCATAAAATTGACTGAAATTTTTTTCTCATTGTATAGAGAGTGTTGAACACTCAGAAGTCCAAGCTGCTTAGGAATTTGTAGACTGAGAATTTATTTTTCCAAGAAAGTAAAAGAAAGTATAATCGAAATACTTAACAGTCTATCTTCATGGTCTGTTCAAAGGTGAGAAAACATATCAGCATGTTAGGTTTGGGATTTCTTTGCAGAGCGTACAGATACATCCAAAAAGGAACTACAAATACAGTTTTGGATTTGAGGATTAGGCACCAGGTAGCTGAAGTCTAAATGTTGCACTTGAGTGATCATTAAGTACCAAAATACCTTTTGATGTTGACCTTTCCTCACACAAAGATAAAAGTTGCGCTATGACAACAACATTAACTGCTGTATTATTAACAACTGTATTAAACTTCAGTTTGGACCTACTTCATGCACATGCAGTCTTAGTTTTTATTTGTTCTTGTGCAGAGATTTTTTCATTTGGACTAAATCCCGTCAGTTGGTAACAATTTTTATTTTATTTCAAATACAAATCATAAGTATCATAACATATTCTTCCAAATTTTGATTGACTCTTCACCAGCTTGGAACTCAGATGCAGCAAAACTCAGCTCAATATGTTAAAACTAGATCTTTCTCAACCTATATTTTAGGACTATCTTAGATTTCCCTGTTCAGTCTACAGTCAGGCTTTTGCACTGCCTGTGTTAAGGATCATCAAAATCCATAAGCTTCACCTGAAAAGGATGATGCAGTACAGAAAATAATATATGTCTAATTGTACTGAAGCTGTGAATATATTGTCACTTTCTAAATAATGCATATTTTTGATATTTGAAAATTATATTGATCCCAAACTGACATCATCCAAGATAATTCTTTCCCTAAAATTCCTGTAAGTCTGTGGAGGCTGTTGAGATTCATCCAAAAAATCGTCAGAGCTGCCTGACGGGCATTGCAAAACCACTCTAGATGATTTTGAGGGGCCTTGGCAAGAAGTCCCAGCTGAAGCTGCTGGTCATTGTCCCAACTTCCAGGACAGGCAAGGACCCCAGGAACTACAGGCCTGTCAGTCTCACTTCAATGCCTGGTAACGTTATGAAGAAGGGTATTCAGGGTGAAATACACCAGAAAGGCAATACAGTCTTTCAGTCAGAGCCAGCAAAGCTTCATGAGAGAAAAGTCCTGCTTGTCAAACCTGATTTCTTTCTCTGACAAAGTAACCCACCTTATGGGTTCACTTGATTAAGGGACGCCAGTGGATGGATTTCAGAAAACTATCAATAGTGTCTCTCCGAGTATCCTTCTGAAGAAAATGTGCAGCACAGAGCTGAATGTACACGTCAGGGCATGGGTGAGCAACTGGCTCACAGGTGAGGCACAAAGGGTGACAGTGAATGGGGTGGCATCAGACTGGTGACCTGTCACCTGCGGGGTTCCACAGAGCTCCATTCTTGGCCCTGTGCTCTTCAGCATCAGCTGAAGCCAGGACTGGAAGGAATACTAAGCAAGTTCATAGATTATATAAAAATGGGAGAAGCTGTGGAATCCCTCAGAGGCAGGCAGGCCTCAGCAAATTAGAGTCTGAGCAAGCACCATACATATAAAAATCAACAAGGGAAAGTGCCAGATTCTGCACCTGGATGGGGCAACCCTGGATGTATGGATGGACAGATTGGGGAATGAGATGATGGAAAGCAGCACCATGGAAAGGAATCTGGGGGTCCTGGTCAGTGACAAGTTGGACATGAGCCAGCAGTGCCCTGGCAGCCAGGAGGGCCAAGCGTGTCCTGGGGGCATCAGGCCCAGCACCGCCAACCAGGCAAGGGAGGGGATTGTCCTGCTCTGCTCTGCTCTGCTCTGCTCTGCTCTGCTCTGCTCTGCTCTGCACTGGGGCAGCCTCACCTCGAGTGCTGGGGGCAGTTTTGGGTGCCTCAATACAAGAAAAATACAAAACTATTGGAGAGTGTCCAGAGGAAGGCTACTAAGATGGTGAAGGGCCTTGAGGGGAAGCTGTATGAGGAGCAGCTGAGGTCACTTGGTCTGCTCAGCCTGGAGAAAAAGAGTTACAATTTCCTTCTGTGGGGAGGAGGAGGTGCACGCACTCATCTTTCCTCTCTGGTGACAGTGACAGACTTGAGGGAATGGCCTGAACTTATGTCAGGGAAGGTTTAGGTTGGATATTAGAAAAAGGTTCTTCACCCAGAGGGTGGTTGGGCATTGGAAGAGGCTCCGCAGGGAAACAGTCACAGCACCAAGCCTGACAGAATTCAGAAAGCGTTTGGAGAATGCTCTCGGGTGTATAGTGTGACTTGAGTATGGTGCTGTACAGGGCCTAGACTTGAACCCGATGATCCTTATAGGTCCCTTCCAACTCAGCTTATTCTGCAGTTCTCTGATTATGTAATGTTTGCAGTATCAAATGGGAGTGTGTGTCTGTCCTTTTATGTTAAACAGGAAAATTACCGAATGTATAAAAAATGCATGATACAAAGAAAGAGAGGAGATTGAATCCATTGCTATTTTTCATATCTAATATAAAGGAATATTCAAGTAAGTTAATGTGGAAAAGAAATATGGACCCTAAATTGTTCTTGTTGCTAATTGAACATACTAGACTAGGAACAGGGAAGTTATATATGACATAAACTGGTCTCATGTTTAGTGACTGATACATTCAGTGCTTAAACAGCTGCAGATGAGTTACTTATACATGGAAGTGCATGGAGTCTTTGAAACTTGAATATGAAATTAGCATTTTTGAGATCTAGCATATTTTTAAAAAATTAATGAAGTAATTCAATGTCAAAACCAGGAACTTATCACTGAGAAATTTTAAGGGGGCAAGGCAGGAGGAATAGAGGTTCACTTATGTTGGTAAAAATACTCATCACATATGAAAACCTTAAAGTGAGATGAGGGTAAGTGTTTTGGAGGGGGGTTCTGGCAGTACTAGAAATGTTACCAATCTTTTGGTTGGTCTGGAGGACCACAAACTTCCCTGGTGATGTTGCTCAACCTGTGGTGTCTGTGTTCCTTTGCCAGTATACATTGTTGATACAACATCCAGCCATTGCTCTCTGCTTATTTCACTGACTAACTTCGGAGGGTGGTTTTGAGTGCCACTCTTCCACAGAGGGCAGCTCAGATATCAGGTGTGTCACCTTTTGTCTCTTGTATGTGTGGAGAGATCAGGGGCACTTGTGATGTGGCTGAGGGACAGCAGTTTCAGAGGCAGCAGTCCAGTCAGATGGAGCCTTTCAAACTGCATTAATCTGAAATGCCCAAATGTATTATTATGATCCAGTTTCTCCTAATAATCATTCACATCATTGCCATCACTCACAATTAAATGATCTAGTGATTTTCAGTTAAGAAATGAGCGTTGCAGGATAGTAGAACATTGTTAGCAGAGGAGAATAAAGTAGAAATAAGTAGAGCAAGTGAGATGCATGTGTCAGATGTGCTCATTATGAAATATGAAAGTGGAGAAAGCATTGTCATGTAGGATATGTTGACAGCTACTTGGCAAGTCATACGTGACATTAATCCCTTGTCTAGAATAGAACATCCATGGCATGGAAGATACTCTGCTTTTGAAAAGATTAAATGTTAAATGGTGAGAACATAGTGATTTGAGGCTGTGTCAACCCACAGTTGTCCCATGAGCTGGTCATCTCTTTTGCTAAAATACGTTGCTGCTTGAAGCTAGGGACACATCTGCTTCTTGCTAGTTGCACGTCTTTTATCATTTTCCAGATCATGCTAAGAGACAGAAAAATATTCATAAACATAATTATACAAAAGCTATTTTTCTACTACGATTATATCAGGATTAGGTGTTGTATAATTTAGGGAATGTTATCTTTCTATGCCAAATTCTGGCAGAAATGCTGCAGAGCAGCAGTGCAAAGCAGAAGTTCCCACATTGCTTCACGTATTTAGTTAATATGCCTATGGAGACTAGGCTCCTGTCTCACCTCTTTTATGCCTTGAAAATGCTTAAAAATATTGCACAGCTGTTTGCATGTTTTTTCCCAAGAAACTATTCTGGAGCAACTGTCTAAATTGTTATATTCAAACTATTTATTAAATACTTTTCACCAAGATTGGTTTATTAGACAATATTCTGGAATGGATTTCCTGTCAGGAAACCCTTCTGCTGTTTAAAAAAGAAATCTTATTCATATTTAAATACTTCACATTCCTATTTATTGCTGCTCCAAATTTTTCTCAAATTTAATTTTACTACAAATTACTAAAAATAATCATCTTAGCTTGTCCATGATTTTTTTGAAAAACATCAGAATCCAAGTACACTCCCAAGATGGGTCATTTTTTTTACGAGGGTGGAAGGTTTGTCCTGAAGCATGTATCCTGCTGCACATATCTTGATGCTTCACCATTTCAGGTTCTGCACCACTGTGTCATTTTCCTCATTACTGACAGTTGGGAAAAAGGTAAGAGCAAACTGAATGAATGTTTTCTTACTGGAGGATATTAATGAAGTGCATGGTTGAGCTGAGGAGTACATTATGCTGCTCCTCATACCATCTTCCACAATCATCTAAAACAGTCACTCTTTCAGAGAATACCTTTTACTGCTTCACACAGAGAATCTGGCTGATAGGTGCTTTCTGAATCACAGTGTTACACTATTTGCTAGATCTTCACCTGTTGTGAGAAATAAATGAGAAAAGTTTAGGACCCCAGTATGATAAGCTGCATATGTAAAGGTAATACAGGACCTCCCAATGTAATCTTTCAAAACAGACAGGTAGTTGAACATGATAGCCCAAAAATTAGTTCAAGCCAAAATGAAATTTTTGAACTTTGCTAAGAAGGGCAGCAGGTGAAGCCTGTCTCCTTTGCCTCATCTCTGTTGCCATCTGGGAGGGATTGGAATTTCCTGTCTAGCTGAAGCTGCAAATTATTCTGTTCTTTGTACATATCTGGAGGTTTTAAGTGAAAAAGAAGTTGAGTTCTGGGCTGCCAGTTACATTTTCAAATGCATCCATCTGACTTTGCTTGTGTTGCTTCCATTATTTGTGTTCTTTGCTATAATGGAACAACTTTGTTTTTGGCCAATTAGCAAAGTATAATTTTTGTCCTTTGTAGTCCCTTGGTGAGTCTTCCTGAAGCAAGCATTGTTTTTTCCAAGAACTTTGTGTAGGTGTGTGGAAATTTCTGTTTGATTCTAGGTATTTCAGAACTGTGACCATCATCATTTAAATGTCTCTTTAAATAGAAGATTTATAATTCTTTAGATAGAAAAAACATTTTAGTGTTTAATGCTAAAGATACCAATGTTGAAACAAAATAGATGGGTTAGTTGAGTTCTAAGCCAGATACTGAAAAAAATTTGTTCTTTATTGCTGTCCTGTCAGTATTCTTTATCCGCACTGACTTGAACTTGGTTCAATTTTTATTCTAACTTGTCCTGGTTATGCTGAGCGCAGACTGTGCCAAATTGTCAGTTTTATAAGTGAATCCCTAATGAATATGAAACTGTGCCTACTCTGCCATATGAACTTGATGGATTAGCAATATAATTTACAAGGTAGGCTGATTTCTGTAGAGACTACAAGAAGAAAAACAAATGTCATTGAAATTCTGAGACTGAAAATTAAATGGTGAATTCTCAATGTAAATTGTTTTAGAAACTTATCTGAGTTGTTCAGTTAACCATGA
>JAWWEY010000130.1:2289862-2300501 GCA_035582745.1 Loriotus luctuosus
TTCACCTTGTGCTTTTTGCCCTCCTTGACTTGTTCAAAGCATTTGAGAAAGATAGAGGCCACAGATGGAAGCTTCTGCTCAGCAGAACAGTGGTGGCTTACAGCAGAGATCACACAAGATGTTGGCAGCATTATGCTATGGAAGCATGACACAGCGAACAGATGAACTTCACAGTTTTTCACAGCTTTTCAGTACCACATCTACTTGAATGAAGCAAAACTTCCATATAATCAGCTATCCAGAGTCTATCATTTGTCACATGCTGAACAAACCACTGCTTCAATGGTGGTGAATCAGAGTTCTGAATAAAAAAGGCCTTTTTCTTGTCCTCCTGTGAAATAATAGGTTTGTATGTCTCTAAATTGTTTATGAATCCTCTAGCTGCTTATTCAATGATGTAGGCAAGAAGCCAGAATATGAGAATAACTAGGGCCTGAATGTGAATAATCTATCAAAGATATTTGTTTGAAATTTTCTCCATTGATATGGTTATCTTGCATTCAATAAAGGCATTTAAAAAGCAATATTGCTTTACTAATGCATATTAAGTAAGACAATCACCTTGCCTTCTTTCTGTTAAAAAGTGAATAGATCTCCCTCGCATCAACTACAAATATTTGTGTGTGTGTGCATAATAGTCCTATGAGTAAAGATGCAATACAATGCAATACAGGATATGGTTACAATTCACATAATATTTTAAATACTATTTTTGCACCTCTGTGTGATATAAAGTTCTGTACCCTGGAGGGTCTTGGTCACTGAGAAACAAATAAAAGCTACAAGGCAAGAAGTCTCTAAATGTATGAGTGTTTTATAAATCAGTGATGGGTTTTACACTTTCCTGCTATGTGTCAGACCAGCATGAGTGTCTGCAAAGAAGTCAGCAAAGCTGCAAATAGACAATGAATATGCCTGTGGCAAAGTGGTTGGGTCTGGGGTGGGTGAGAAACTCAACATAATCACAATATTTGAAAGGAGAACACTTTTTCTTTTCCTTGAGAACACTTACCACCTATACAGAAAACACTGAAGTCTTCTTTTATGATTTTCATCAGTCAAATACTCATGAAAAAGATTGTTTTCCAAGAAAAACTTTTATTAGCTTGATCTCCAATATGGGAGCACCTTCCTACATGCTGAATATTGTTACTGACGGCATAGATAATTGAAGCATGGGAGAAACTTCCATTTCATCTGCAAGTAAACATTTAACCTCACAGTGTCAAGTGCACTTCATTTACATAGAGAGAACATGAGTGTGTATTTCAGTACACTCAAAACAGCAACTTCTAGATATCACTGAGAGGACATTAAAGCTTGTCCTCTTTGCATTTGTGTTTACAGATTTTTGTCTTCTGTCAGTAGCCAATTTGTACTATAGAGGCATCCAGCAAAGTCAGACCCTGATCACTTTGAATGGGCTGAGCTCCATGAGTTCCTCAGAGAAAGCTAAATACATTTGCTGAGCTCATGAAGACACCAGAGAGATCAGCAGGTGTAGCCATCAGGTTGAAATAACATGCTACTGTGAGAAAAATTTTAAAAACACCCCTTCTTTTTTGAGAGAAATCAGAAAGATTCATAGCCATTAAGCCTCAGTAAGTCTAAAATACAGAATTTTATCAAGACAGGTTCTCACTTCAAAAATATAAACTGGAATCATCATCCAGATCAAAATTCTTCTTTGGACTAGCAAGAACATTCTAAGATTACCGGAGATATCAAAACATCAGGCTTGGAGGAAAACTGTACTTGTAATATTCTTTTTGGTGTTTAAAGGTTAGTGTTTTGGGGATCGCTGCGCTTCAGATCCATCCAAAGAAATACTTCACCCTTCTCTTTTGATTAGCATGGAGGTAAGATTTTTCATGCTTTCAAGAATTTTCATCCAGGGTGTAAATACACTGGTCATGGTCTCCCTCAGTTCCTTATGAACAGAGTGTTTTAAAGGGGTAATATGCCATACATGAATAGGATTCTTAGTGCCTACTAATATTACCTGTGGCTCAGGTTCTTTGAAGACTCAATTGGCTGTTTAATTGTTACTCATAAACATAGACAGGTGTTTCCCAGTGTGTGAAGCTGGCACAGAACACCCACTTCTACTCAAAAGTACCACTGTACACTGGATTGAGAAAGGTCAAATGGAATTTTGTTTCTCTGCTACTGATATGCCGCATGGTCCTCTTCTAGCCACTTTGGTCTTGTATGTGCCACACCAGTCTAGACCAGAAAGCTGCTGTAACAACTGCGCCAATATTTTGCTAGGTATTGTTTTAGATTCTCCAACCTGTGGTTGTGAAACTGCGAAGTGAGTAAATCTTGCAAGATTTCTTAGTATGTTTAATGCAATTGTGACTATAGAATAACAGGTTGTTTGCAAATATTGTATACACAATTGCATATGAATGTTTAAAAAAAAACCTCAGCCTTTATGTACATGTAAATATATCAACCTATTTATGTAGCTATATACATGCAATTAGGGCCACTAAATTGGATATTCTACTCATTGTATATACATCAGAAATTAAAGCAAATAGCCGGCTACTCTATGTAGTTCTCTTTCCCATTCAAAACAAGCCTCATTATGAAGCCAATACTTAGCTAATTAATGGTGGTTTGTCCCTGTTGCCAGTTTTAACCTACAGCGTTGTCTTTAGCAGTATATCAAGACCAGAAAGATATTGACAGATGCATTGTGACAATCCTCATGCAAATCATATTACAGTCATCCTAACACTAATTTTCTAAAGCAAAGATAGTGATTCTAAATAATAGCTAAGCAAAAACATTATAGTACATTACTAGCAGGTATGGAGGGCTCCTATGGCTCATTTATAACAATGTAAAGCTGCAAAGCTGTTATCTTTATCAGAACCATTTTCTCTTGTTTGTGATTTGTGACACCAGCAAACGAAACAACCTTGGCACCAGCAGCAGTTTGGGATCAATGTCGGTGTTAATGACATTGTGAGTAGATAAATGCAAGGGCAGGAATCCAAATCCCACAACAACCCTCTTGCAGTTAATGCCATCTCTGCAAATGGCATGTTCTTGGACTTAGTCCAGGAGCCGTGGTCACAAGATGAACTTTCCCTGACTTTGCAATGCATTAACATCCAGCACACCCTGGCATCCACAACCCTTGCTTATGAATCACTCAGAGGCCCCTACATATATTTTCCAAATAACTGTCAGCAAACATGTTCTGTACTAAAGAGTACAATTGTTTAACACTTTGTCAGGCAGTCACCAAGGGTTGTATCAACACATGAGGATGTATGTTTTATAGCTTGGAATAGATTTTTGACCCATGCACCAATGAGCAGGTTGCAGGCTGCGTACTACTTGCTTTCTGAAAGGCAGTATGATATCACAAGGTCAGTTTACTGTCATTTTTTCCTTAATAAAAAACAAGTAAAAAAAATTAAGGGGCATTTAAAATATTTTGACAAGGTGACCCACAATTTTCCATTAATGCTGTGTTTGTCTAAGCCCCTCTGCATTGATATGCGTGGACCATGTAGTCATTCACTGATGTCTCACTTGGGGGTGGGAAATAAGGCAAGTGGGACTTCTCCAAGTCTTTCACAGATAGACTGCATCTAGCTATTGATTAAACATTTGGATAGATAATCAACACAGCTAAGCCGTTTTAATCTGCCATGTGCTGTATAAAAAATATTGCATAAAAGAGAAGGAGGCACAAGGAGACAATTTTCATTTTTAAATTCAACATAAAAATATACCTTAGTAGAAAATAAAGACATAGCAAATATTGTGAAATTAGACTTGATCCCTGATTCAAATACCAAACTGCCAACCTTGAGGTGTTAGGCAGTGGTTGGGCTATTTAACTCCACAAAGTTTTACCTGTAGCCATGATGGACTACATGTTCATGAAGAAAGAATTTTCACTATTTTTTCATGCATTGGAGAGTAGCAATGCTAAATTCCTATTTCTTCAGTAAGTGAAGATTTTTTCCAGGTTCCCAATTCTACCACATCTATGAGATAGGGTAGGTTTGAGAGTATCAGGAGAGACCGCCTGTATTGTGTAGGAGTCATAAAATTGTATCAGAATTGCTTTGTTATTTACATTAGTTCTTGCCGGCATGCCAGAAAAATAAAAAACACAAAGAAAGTCACCAAACACCTAGAATGCTGCAGTAGTTATTTTACTACTATCCCTACTGTACAATCTTTACCTGCCCCATGCACTTTCACTGTTCATCCTCCAAATCCACCAGAATCAGAGAGGTGTTATTCTTTAGTAATGTCTCAGAATTACATTGGCTTCAAAGGGTCCAGAGGATTTATACCAGCTGGAGTTTTTGGCACGTGGGAGAGCCTGCAGAGCATTCCCTGTATTTGTTACTGGCTCTCTACAAGATGAGAATTAGCAGAGGTTAACATCAGCTGGTGAATATCAGCTGAACACCAGTTGCTCAGAGGGAGGATCACACGTCCCTTTCCTACCTGTATGGTGTTTATAACATCACATCTGTGAACCCAGTCATTGCATTAAGGATTTCTTGCAACTGTAAATGCCAGCTTCTATTCCTCATTAACCATTTCAAAACAGTTTATGACTCTGTAAATACACTCTGCTTCAGGTACACCTTCAGGGGTTTGCTTCTTTGCACCCATGAAGACTGCCTTTAGTTTGAAAACAGAGGATACAGCACCAGAGGCTCTGTAAATTGCCATAACTGAAAGGAAGGTTAATAGAGCAGGGGAACAAAGCAAAATTCCAAACTAAATAAGTAAAGATATGGCTACAAACCTATTTAAACTATTTTAACTGATAGACTGACTAAAACGTCTCACACTTAATATATTAAGCACTAATATATTAAAGTCTCACACATAATATATTAAGCACTTTGCACTCTGAAAAGTGTCTTATAATGCAGCAGTTCAATTAGTGAACTAATAATTTGCATACAAAGGTACTGGGAAAAGATGGAGTAAGAAAATAGCTATTTCATTACTGTGGTTTGTCTAGAACAGTACTGTTTAGGAAGCAAAACTAAGTTGTATGCCACAGATAAATTAAACCCAAATAGTGTTGGGCTGTAGTTTTCTCTCCTTAGTGTAGCGGTGGCCATGCATCTGTACAGCACATCTCTCTTCCATTATTCCTGTAGTAGTGAAGTTCATTGAAAAACCATGACAAATCATTTATAGCACCCGCAGATAAAATTGAAACAAATTAGTAACTATGCTGTGTAAATTATAATTATAGTTTTAATTGGTTAAAATGGATGTGTAATAAAAATTTGAAAGGATGTGCAAACAGAAAGTGTTTCAGTTTTGAGTCAATACTGATGATGCATTCATAATTCTCTTTCCCTTTTTTCTTCTAATTATACATAGTAAAGAATCATTTAATATTAATAAAATATAAATAATGCAAATTTTTTTAAGTTGGAATATTTTTTATGATTGGGTTAAGAGAAAATGTCATACTAATATTTGTTTGCAATTTTAATGTTTGCTAACTCCAATTCCTACTCAAAATAAAAGTTTAAGGCTTGGCATTCTTCATTGTCACAGGCAAATATAACTGGAAAACAAGAAAAAAAATCACATTTTTATTCATGGTCTCTGGCTACTCATAAAACAGTAATTCACCACAAAACAGGTCCTAACTTCTTTCCCCTCATTCAAAGATCCACTCAATCTTTCTAAGAGCAAACTGATTTAGAAAGTAACCACTCCCCAAGAGCTCCATTTCACGGCATAACTAATTAATGGGGACAGCCATAAGTCTTGGAGTAGAGATGGGCCATGTCACCAGCAACGGGAGGATAACCACCTTTCTGCTAGGCTTGACTCATCAAGACTTTTAGAGGCTTTTGAGGACTCTGAGCCTCCCCAGCAAAGTCACATGGCCCAGTGCACCTGGCTGGGCGTACCAGTGGCCCAACAGCAATCTACAGCAAAATTAAGCATTATTTTTCAATTTTTAGTCCCACTGCCTCATAGCAGCTATTGTTCGTGTTGTGGAAACACCACTTCAGAGGTCAAAACTAGTGAGCTAGAGGAAGTAACGCTGCTCACAGAAAAGATCGTCTAACTATGGAATTACAAACTTAGCACATGTCAAGAAAGAGTAAGGAAATTAATAAAGGGAGAAGAAAAAGCTGCCAGTTATCTTGGAGGGGAAAAAAGTAGTATTTTTAGCATTGTAAACATAGTCTCAGCCTAATGGCATGTGCAATAATATCATTTCTATAGCTTCTTTTTGGCAACTTGTTACAAAGTTTTCCTCGTGAATAATTTGTGTGTGTGAATGTGCAGTCAACTAAACCCTGAGTGTGTGATTGCAAAATTGTCTGTATAGCAATGTATAAAAAATTAATCATTTAAATATCTTTTGTGAAAAATATCATGATTGTTATTGAGCACTAGGAAGCTATTTGTATGACCATATTTTAAATTGGTATGTCATCGATGTCTATTTAATACTCTTTGCCACTGTCTGTGAAGTAAGGAAGTTTTATATGGTTCCAGAAGTGGAAAGATTTACATAATAACCATTAAAGAAATATATTAATGTCAGTTTAGAGACTGGAATTCAAACATTTGTCTTTTGATGGTTTTCCCCCTAAAATGAACTTTTATTAACTCAGCTAGCGATATTATTATCAGCTACTGATATGAGAATGTTGTTCAACCTTTGAATATCTTTCATTTTACCACTTTTAGTGAATCTTTAATATTTAACATTCATCTTATTATATACAGAGAGCGTGAGATGCATGCATGGCTTCCACACAGTTTTAAAGTTCAATGCACAGTCACAATTCTGAGGGGAGATTTCACACGTTTATGAAAAACAAGGCATTTTTGCAGTAAAGTTACAAAGTGTGAAAGAATTCTTGTTTTATCTGCCTTACTTATCATGTTTATGAGTTATTTTGCCTGGAAGTAAATTGACAAGTTGTCAATGAACAATAGACACTGCTTCAGCTAGGCTTTTCACAGGTTCGGATGCCTTTGGGCAAAAGGGCTAAATCTGTAGTTTGCAATCTAGCATATGGAGTACTGAAGAAAGTGTCAATGGGGTGAGAGACATTTAGTGAGAAATTCATATGGCTGCTGATCCCTAACCAATTCATTTGGTCTGGGGTTTATGAATTCATGTATAAGTGCTCTATGCTTGCAGTTAGATTTCAATTTATATATAATGACCCAATTCCATTTATTCCTGCTCTACTGCTATCTGCTCAAAAGAAATACTTTTATTTTGGCCACAATCAATGACACCTGCATCTCTAATAATAAGGCTTTCTTTAGAGCAGTCTAATACAGAGTTGCTCCATATTCTACCTTTTTGTTACAAGAACTGTATATAATCCTCTAATTAACACAAATTTTGATATCTTTATCCCTACCCACATTGTTAGCACACTCTCTTGAGGTGTTAATCATATTGTACAATTTACAATAACATGATTTGGAATTCACATACTGTAGTAGGAGAAACATCACTGTCATTTCCTTTATGTGATGTTGTATTTCTCAAGGGACATTAATGCACAGGGGTGAAAAAATGTAGTGTCAAAAGATTATCCAGTTTCCACATACTCTATAAAAAACAATTGTATGTAGTAAAACAATGAGGGGAGAGCTCAGAATTTCTCTCTTTTGGGGTAAGTTCTGCCTTCTCTTTACCTTTCTTACCACTGAAGCTATTAAAGTGCAGAACCCATAAAATGCACTCTTTACCTGGCCAGAGATAAATTCATATTATTTTAGACATTTGTTACCTATATACTCATCAAGGCATTTTTAAAATAAACTGTAAGAAATGCTGAACTGTTTTCTAGGAAGTATTTAACCATTTATGTAGTTTAGGAGCATTATAGTTGGCAATTAGCATAAGAAATAATACTATAAGCAGCGAAAATGATGACAAACTAATGACAAAAGTACACTAAATTAGACTGGTTATCACGCTTAATTAAGGGACAACTGTGCTACTTACTTGATGTCAGTATTGTACATGTGACAAACAAGGACAAGTAGCCTATTTTTGTTATTATCATGGCCAAAGGAAGTACAACTCAAGCAAGGAGGGATATGAATTATAAATACATCACATCATGTAATGCACTAGTCAACCTGAGGAAAATAATGAATGCATTATATTTTAATGACTTACAAACTCTTCAATTATTAATGATCATAAAGACTATTGTGGCTACTCTATTGAAATATTATTTAGATTTTAATTATCTGTATGCAGCAATGAAGCATGTTTTCCAAGATCCACAATTTGAACACCAGTTTTGCCTTATAGAGAAACAGACAGATTATGATCAATTCTATTCTTAAATGACTTTTTTAAATTCAAGAAAGTTTAAAAAAATATCACAAGAAAAATTCCAGAAAAGTTTTTCCTGGATGTTGTCTATCTTGTGCCAGCTACAAAAACAATGTATTTCCAAAGTTGTAATAGTTGCAGAACACCAGGCTGCCTTTCAAGCAGTCTGTCTCTTCACTCTGCCTTTTCACTTTTGTGAAAATTTGACTGATCATAAAGTGAAGCACCATATTTCTTCAAAAAATGTTGAATCACTCTCAGTAAAAAAGAGAGGAAACATGAAACCTCATTTTCAAAATTTGGCTAGATTTAAGGTAGAGGGCCATCCTTAAAGTAGATGGATGCATACAGTAGTTACTGTGAGCATCCTCACTGATTCTATGGGTTAAAAGCTTATTTTCCCCTTCAATTTTTTTTTTTTTTTTTTTTTTTTTTTTTTTTTTTTTTTTTTTTTTGCTGTGCTGTGGCAGTGCTGAATACTTCTGCAAACAGTACAAACTAGCAAACAAAAAAGAAAAGTAAAGTTCCTGACTTTAAGAGAGGAAAACACCAAAATTGTGAAAGTCTGAGATGGTCAGTGTAATTACTTTTCATGCTACCCCAGATCTGAGCCATTATTATAGTCCTGCTTATTCATGAAGGGCTGGGAGAAAGTGAGCAAATCTTGGAACCTGACAAGGACCAGCTAAAGTAGGGAAACCCCACTGAGGGTCTGACATGCCGTATCTCAAGAGCCAGAGGACCACTAGGGTTTTCCTGCCCCATCAGCACAATTATCTCATAGGAAGATAGCCTCTTCCAAACCTGGGAGAGTGTTGCTCCCCCAAGCAGCAATAAATTGAAGCTAGGTGTTTAAGCAGCTCCTTGAAAACTAACATATCAGATTTCCCCAGCTTGCTTTCCTTTCAAGAGCTCCAACTCTCCCATCTATTTAGGACGCAACTTTGCAGCTGATGCAATTTGCAGCTTGGTGCAATTATGGAAAGTGAGCATGTTTATGATTTTGCAGCAACCTACTAGCTGCAGAAATTTAGAAAATGCTTCTTATATGTTGTCTATTCATGACCAGATTTATCTTACGTGTTATCTATTAATAACCATTCTACTTTAATTCATTCCTATTTGAGACTTCATACCTTGGTTTCCTGCAGAAGCTCAGTAGTAGCGACCAAAACACTGTCAAACATAAACTGGGTAGGTGGAAAGTTTTGCGGTAAAGTACTCTGCTTACGTAGCCAAGACTGAAGGAAAGTCCTGGGGTAAGACTGAGCTGTACATGATGGCTCCTGAGTTCAGCACTGAGCCTCAACAGAACCTGGAAGTCTTCAGCAGCCAACCAGGCAAGGAGGGGACAGTTCCACGAGCAACCCAGGGTGATTTCAACAGCTCCAAGGAGCACAGGCAACTTGGAGTACCATGAACCCAAAACACCTCCTCTGTTAAGGGTAATTGTAGCAAGAAATTCCCACCTGATGGGAATGAAGGGCCTGCTCTGCAGACTGGACCCAGCCCACAGGGAAGTCTCCTGTCTCCAAGGGGTGAGATAAGGGGCATTACTGGAAAACTCTCTAGGCTAGTAAGGTCCTCTGATTACTATCTGCTATTTGTTATTCAAACTGGCATCAACAAAATAACAAATAGAAGTTGAAAGGGAATCAGAACGGACATCAGGGCTCTGGGATGATTTGTAGAGGGATCAAAAGCACAAGTGGTGAATTCATCAATTTTTTCAGTAACAACAAATAATAGCAAAAGGAATAGGCAGATCCCTCAGGTGTCAGAGGAAAAAAAATGAGACTTGTTGACCATGGGACAATCTACTGCACATCTGGTCCTCTGACATGTGACAGGATGCACCAATCTCAGAGGAGAAAAAGAGCTCTAGCACAGGATCTTGGCAGGAGGAAAGGGACAAAACCACCCCCAGCAGTGAAGACAATGGGATGCTGTGTCAAAACTGTAGGAAATGGGCACTAATGGGACCCCTTAATCTGCTTCAAGAGGTGTTGGCTGAAATGTATCACATATTAAATGTTTCTACAATAATGCACAGAGCATGAGGAACACACAAGAGGAGCTCAAGGCCTTTGCTGTGTCCCAGAGATTTGACATCACTCGAATAAGTGAACCCTTTTGGAGTGAGTCCTGTGACTGGAGTGCCCTGTTGGATGGTTCTGGGCTCTGCAGGAGGGATAGGCAGGAAAAAGAAACTGGGGCGTGGCACTGTATGTAACAGAAGGGTTAGAATGTATGGAGCTCACAGTTGGCAATGGTGCCAGTGAGAGCCTCTGGGTAAGA
>JAWWEY010000130.1:2302754-2324885 GCA_035582745.1 Loriotus luctuosus
CGTCCAGAACCAAGGGAGTGGCCTGAAGGTGTGTCAGGGGCGGGGGGCAGTTCAGGCTGAATATTAGCAAAAGGTTCTCCACCTAGAGGTTGTTGAGCGCTGGAACAGGCTCCCATGGAAGTGGTCGCAGCACCAAGCCTGACAGAGTTTGGGATGCATTTGGACGATGCTCTTTGGTACACAGTGTGACTCTGAAGGATGGTGCTGTGAAGGGCTTGAAGCTGGACTCAATGATCCTTGTAGGTGCCTTCCAACTTAGTTTATTCTGTGATTCTGTGAGTTTGGGGTTTTTTTTACAGACAATGTTTAAAAATGCTAAGGTTTTCTTTTTCTCTTATAAATCAAACCACAAATGTTCCCTAAATTGCAATTATTCTCACTGCTATTATACCTTCTGTGAAAAAAAAAAAACAGAGAAAAAAATTTCCTGGCCTAGAGCAGTAAGTACCAACAGAGAGAAAAATTCAAATTAGTAAAGCCGTAATAATCTCTGGATTCTTTCAGATTAAATGGAAAATAGCTATGCTGTACTGTGTTCTGGCCACATGTCTGCCCCATCCTTTTCCTCTTTTAACTGACAACTCAAACCCACCAGAAAGATCTGCCTTGTTACAATTGTTTTCTTATGCCTTGACTAAGTTTTCCTTAATTATTTCTCCGATTCTTTCAGCAATGTTATTGCCCCACTAGTTTAAAGGTTAAACAAAGCACCAAACCTGTCAAAGTGAGTGAAACCAACTGGTGAAGTGCTATCAGAAAGCAATCAGTGCTAATAGGTACATAATGGCTAACAGTGAGTTGTTTGCGCTGAGATACATCACCCAGACAGAGCACAGAGCTCGATGAAAGCACACTTAAAGAAAACATTGAGTGAAACAGCCAGCTTGTAGCTGAAAACAGCAGCACAGGGCTCTGAGTCCACAAACTCTTTTAAAAATAGCACATACTCTAGTTACTAAGGCTTTGCCATATCTCAAGTTCATCACAGGGCTTTTCTTCTGTTGGATGTTTGACACTTGAGTTTAAAACAAAAAAACTGTTGGAAAAATTTCCTTGGGATAAAAGGGCAAATATCAAAAATTTTAGGGCCTTCGACTTTTGCCTGCATTTTTCTAAAATAATTTGAGGAAGCTGGCAAAGATATCTTGTCTTTTTATTCCCTGCTTCTTCTTCTTCTTCTTTTTCTTCTTCCTCTGAAGATAAATTGTAGCTCATTAGCAGTTCCTTTGAATCATATGCAAAATAAAATTTTTGGCTGCAATTTCTTTTTTTTTCTACTTCAACGTAACACAAAGATATATTGTAAGAAGTCCTATAAAGATAAGTTTTCAGCACTCAGAGTCTGATCTTTCAAGAACTTGAGAGTTGTAAGGTATTCAGTGTCATTAACTCAATGAAATTTAAAAATGAGCAGGTCAGTGCTATGCAAAAATAGGCACAGGGTTTGTTCTCTTTGAATTCATCTGAGACCTCATATGACAGTACTATCCCTCTACACATAGCAGACATTTCTTATTCCCAAATTAGATAGAGGAAAAGCACAATTTAAAACTTTCCTTTTGCAGCTTAGATTCATACTACATGCTACCAAGACACACATTGCACCAAAACCTTGGCCCTCTTCCAGGGGACATCTTTTTGTACAGATTAACTATTTTCCAAAAAATCTAGAGCATCTTTTACATAAAATAGGGATATTCCTCTTTCACTTTGTGCATTTGGAATGATCTGTTAAGAAACTGTCATTTCTTATTCCTCATCCCTCCAAAAACATTGAACAAAATAATTTTCAGAAATTAATCTCTTTCATGAAATTTCTGCCACTCCTGTTTCCTGTTTCTGAATGTGAACAGAATCGTTTAACTATTCCTTATAACTTTGATGGATAATTTTCTGTCTTACTTTTTAAGAAGTGATATGGGCTTATTATTCTTTGGTAAAAAATGTTTATATATAATGGCCACTGAAATAACAACAGAAAACTGATTTAATTTGAGTTTATAGGCATTGATAATATAAAGCAAAGTTCTAGCTTTGAATAATTTGTTCTACTCCTACTATCCCAAGGAAAGTATCAGACTAAAGTGTCATTTTGGAAAACTCTGTTTGTCATTACACAGACTTTCCAGTTAGATAATGTAGATGTTGTCATACCAGATTACACAAGAGGTTTATTTAGCCCTGTGTTCTGTCCCTTAAGGTGAATCACTTATTGAACAATTTAAGTGAAGAGGATTCACGAGCTTACCTACAGAGAAACATTCACCTTTAGTGCTGGTTCCTGACTTGAGTGTAAAAAATGCCAGATTTTTAAAACATCTTCAGGCTTTTTAATGTTCGCTTTGGCCAATTTTGATGCTCAGATAGATTTTTCCTCCATTAAGTGGCTTCAAATTTTGTCCGTTTCACTAAATTCTGCTGTGTTTTCTTGCAAACAGATAGAAACAAAAGATCCCAAGTTACCTTCCCTTTAATAAAATAATTAAAAATTTAATTACCTTTACTAGGCTTTTCTGAACACTTCTAAAGCTTTCTTGTCTCCTGCATGAATGTTTTCTCACTGTTACCCCTTTTTTGAGACTATATGAGACACTGCTAATCATACTGCATCACTGATGCACTCTATGGAATAGCTTGTGGTAGTAAGAATTAAATAGCTTTTTGGAAACTATAAAAAAATACAGAATATGGAACAACACTATTTGTTTTAATCTCAGTATCTCTAGATATTGCCAGCTTTTCATAGATACTTGTTTTCTGGAGGGTTGTCTATATAAAGGGATTAAACTGTAACAGTTGAAACCATTGGGGAAAAAAAGAAGCTTCTAAAAATGTGTCACTTCCTTTACATTTTCAAGATGGTGCTTAGTTATCTTTCAGTATGTCACAATTCAAAAAAAAAGGAGAGCAAAAATCCTAAGCAAACAAACCAACAAAACACAAAAAGCCCCAGTGCTGAGAGTACCAAAAAACAGCTTTAAAGATTTCTCTTAGACTGAATCACAACATTCTTATGAACAATGTGTTATCAAAGCTTTAGGATAGAGGATCAGGGTTAAATGATATCATAAGAATAATTTAAAATAACAGAAACCTATCTCCAATTTTTAACCAGGAGTCTTCAATTTACAAAATGTATCAAGGTTTTCTTAAGGCAGGGGCAATCAGGATCTTGTTTGACCTCCTTTTTAAAGAATAGCTTCATACCACTGAGATTAATACTTAGAAGAAATTTGGATCAGCACCATTGTTTTTCCCTTGTCTGTAGAAAGAACAGAGCTGACCATATTCAACTGGTGAGGTCTGTTGAAGGCATAGCACAATATAACTGAACATTTCTATAAGAAACTTTTACAGTGAAGGCAAGAATAACTGAAAACAGTCAGAAATTGGAAGTATGTATGTGGAGAGAGATATTTGAAAAAAAGTAGTTTAAAAACTTTTAGGTAGATCTGTAAAGTGTACTTTTATTTTGGGAGTTTCTTCTATTTAAAAATAACACTTTTCACCTGTGACATTATGTGTATATTATGGATCATTTGTACAAAGAGTGCATATATATCTCCTTATATAATATCTTCTTTTTTGGCAAAGCTGAGGCCCAATTTAAGTAAAATGAATGCATTCTATTACTGACTTTAAATTCTTGAAAGTTGATGTTTAAAATAGAATTATTAAAACTCTCAAATAAACGCAAAGTGTTATTATGACAAAAGTATTTACCTGTCTGCTCAGCATTTCAGATTTTCTCAAGATCTAAACAAAAGTTTGAAAGTGAGATAAAAACCAAAAAATTGTCCAGTTTCACAAGACTATGAAAACACATAGTATGGCAGAGCTCAACTGGAGAGTGATATAATAAATTATTAACCACGGTGAATAAGAGTGCAAATTTTTCAAGTCCTACTGTAATAATTCACTGTAAAAAAAAATTAAAATTAATGGCTACAGTTTCTTTTTGTTGCATGAAATGACCATGCAGCACTACAATTTGCTCATCAAATTATTTCTTAAGACCCCTAACAGCTAAATATACATTGTAATTTTTTAAATCACAGTAAAAAATTTCATAAACAACTTGGAATGCTTAAATTCTTCTATAACTCTTATTCAATTCTTTGGGTATTTGAATTTCATTAAGTGATTTGCTAAACTCAGGAGTAGGCCATGTTTAAATATTGAAATTGGTTCCAATTCCCTGTCCTTTTCACAGACCCCTAAGTCTTTTTCTGTTACACATGTTCTTATGAAGTATTGACAGAGAATCTTTTCAAACTGTGTGCCAAACTAAAAAGCTTTTTTTTTCATTCTTTATATTCAGTGTGCATTTATTTGTACATTTGTGTTCAATTCACATTTAGATCACTGATTTGTGGTAGGTATTTTTTTGCTTAAATCATGTTACTATTCATTTCATGGTTATGAATAACCACTCTCTGTGGAAAATTAAAGAATGACAAAGCATATTTGTATAAAATTACAGTATTACGAGACAGAGTATGTAAGTTTATATGTGTATGCACACTTTTTTATAAGCATAATACCAGGATATTTCATTTAACCTTTAAATTAAATTATAAATGCTCTTTTTTTCTTTTTAAAGTGAAAAAGTCACTAACACAAGATGGCCAAGAACAGCAGAGATATGAGCCAAACCTCTATCTACTCTGTCTTGATTTTCTTTTCTTTGGGACCATTTATGTGGTTTAACATTGAATAATAATTCTGCAGGAATTCTTTGAAAAATAGTGTGTAGTATATTCCACAGGTCATACAGGACGATCACCTTGTGACCGGTTGTTATAAATAAGGGCTTTGGGGTCAAATCTTTGAAAAGGTTAGAAGGTTTCACCGAGAAAGCAACATCAGCCCTGAGTCTAGAAAGCCAGCTCCCAAAAGGATTCTTTGGGCAAGAGCCTCTAAATAGCTAAGAGTGAGACAAATGACATGGCAAATGTCAGCTCACATAAACCCAAAGGAGAAAAGATGAGAAAATTGTGCCCTTTCCACAAGGACAGAATTTAACCACTCTAAAATCATTTTTTTAAAAAGTATAACAAAACAAAAACACACTCCAAAATAAGAAAAGTTTACATATTACACTTCTATTGTTGTGTCCCAGTATATATCCTAGCCAGACTTTTCATAATGTGGTGGTTGCACGCTTTGGATAGAAAAGTATCTGTCATCTGTAAGTTTCATCTTGTTAATTCAAATGACTTTTAAATTTGCTTTGAACTTTAAAGCACAACTTGAATGAGGGGAATCTAATTTATCTGTCTCTCATGCTATTTGGTTCCTAGTGCTATTCAGTTCCTTGTCACCATTCAATAATTGCAGCAGTGTGATATCCAAGTTAATGAAAAGAAAAAAAAAATGCAAAACTCATAAGAAATTCATTCAAGGTGGCTTTGGATTAAATTTTACCTTTAAAGTCTAAGCTTACACCCTAAGCTAAAAATCCAAGAGCTTGTTCATTCCTGGTCAAATCTTTTGCGACACAGCCTAAGCGGGTAGTTTGAATTTTGAATCATGGTGATCCACTTTCACCATCATGAAGATTGAACAGCAGAATTTATTTATGGTTTAATGTTAGAAGCAGGGTAGTGGTTCAGATTTTACAGAAGCAGTGGTGGTCAATGAACTGTTAAATTAATTATCATGCTGTAGTCAGAAATGGATGTTTTTCTAACCTGCACGACAGAGAAACTGCACATAAATCCTATAAAGACATTTTAAAAGGTCCTTAAACACAGTGGAGTTAATATAAATATTTTAATCATTTATATGTGTTGTTGAGTTTCACTTAGATGTCAACCTACAACAGCTTTTACCTAGCAGATTATTAGTTTGAGTACTTGCAGAGACATTAAATAAACACCAGTGCCACTGAAGCACAGCTGGGTGAGGTTGAAGGTTACTGATGTTAAGGACAAATATTCAGAATCTGTTGATATTTTTTCTGATTGATATATGATGTTCTCATCTAGTTTGCTAATTTCTAATTTGCACAACTCATTTGTTGTGCAAAGTTCAACATGCAAATTTCTGCGAGAGTAGCGACTGATGTTAGGGGATCAAATCTAATGAACTGTACAACAAATCATACACAATCTACATGTGCTCAAAGGAAAGAGATAAAAAACACAAGAGCTAGGGAGAACTGAGGGCAGATGAATCTTCTTGAATCTAATGTATCAGACATCTATTTTCATGACAAGCTAGAATGGTATCAACAATGTCAGAATACAGTACTTCCCAGAGAAGAAGTTTCAATACAATACTTTCCCAGAGGTCGGAATATTTACAAAAAACGCAGAAAGCAGGTGTCTTCAAAATGAGTGCCTCCAGGTCACCAGTCTCCTGCAAACACAATCCTGTTTGGTTTGAGATGAGTACAGACCTAGAACAGACCTAGACTTAGACCTAGAACCACTTTAGTCGGGACTGACTTAATATTAGAGCTCATGGGAGAGCCCTTATGGCGGGGGTGGGGGGTGGGGGGGGAAGGGTAGTGGAGAGAATAAATGCAAAGCACACTCTCTTCCCTTAAAGAAAGATAGAAAAACTCAACTTTGTGTTGTAAAGAGGGAATAACATAGATGATGAGAAATAAAACACAGTCCCGTGAGGAATCTGCTATTAGAACAGTAAACTCACAATACATATGATTAGTAAACTATCTGAAAGTAGAGAAGCAAAAAAATGGAACTAAACCCCCTACGTTTTCCTCTCTGTGTCTGTGTTTGGGAAATATTGTTGCTCTCAGCTACATCTCAGCCCAGCTCATGACTATGAAAACTCCCCTGGAAAGAGAAAAACTGTGAGTTCCCAAAAACAAAAGGAACCTGAGTCACACATGATCACTTTCAAGAGAACAGAAACTCAGACTGAAACTGGTTCAGAGACTTTTTGTTGCTGTTGTTTTTCTGCAAGTTTTTGTCCAGGCTTGAGTGCTGAGTCATTCACCAAAATTGTTCAACTGAAAAGCTGTGTGAAAACCCAGTATCAAAAGAGTTGGATTTTTGATAACAAGGATATTGAACGACATAGCAAAACATAATTTCAATTTTCTTCATTGGCCTTCTTCCATAGAGATTTACAGGTGCAGCATTTGAGTATCCCCTGAGAGTGTAAACCCACTGCCCTGCCTGAGACATTAATTTTCTGGTGAAAGGAGTGACAGGAGTCCTCATACATAAAACTACTATTGATACTTCTTCCAAATCACTGTGTCTAAGTTAACAGATAGTAATAACTCTATGATTAATAGAACTGGCATGTTGTCATTTCTTGCTGGATATTGGGTCTTTCTCTTGTTCACAGTTAGAAATACCAAAATGAAACTTCTATCAACTTCAGGCATCAAGATTTCTCTTCAAAAGCCCTTATAGGGCACAACAAGACTCCCTCATAAAATCAACTTCTGGAACAGAACAGAAATAAATCAGCATTTAGGTTGGTTGGGTACATAGATTTTTAAAAATTTAAATCACAACCAACCAATTCTATTAAATAAGTCAATGCATGTTTGAAAGGCTGTTTGACAACAGCCTTTTTTCTGGTATTCTCCATGCATCTTCTACAATGTTGTGCTCATATGAGATCCTTTTAAAAGAAAATTATTCACATGAGAAATAAGAAAAACAAGGTAAAATTATCAAAAACTATTTATACCAAAGGGTTGAGCAGAGGATGAGAAAGCTGTTTTACCCTTGAGTTTAAGTCTTTGCAAGAAATGCAGCCTGAGATTTGGTTAAATGCAGGGAGATTTATGACAATGTAGAAAGGCAATGGCTTGAGAATAGGAATGGTGATCAGTGCTGAGATGTTTTTCTGAAGGACTGCAAGGAAATTACCTCATTTTAAATTTTTGGGACCTATGAATTCATTATACTGCTTTCATAAACTTCAGTTTGCTTTATAAATAGCAGCTTCAAATGCTGTTTTTTTCTGTTTTGTTTTTTTCTTCAAATATTTGCAAGTTACAGACAGAGCTTGCTGAATTTGCTGCATCTCCTGGTTCTGGCCAGGACAAGGTTAATTTTTGCAGCAACCAGGAGGGACTCAGACAGGTCCTGAGGTTATTCTATACCACCTCACACTATGAAAAGGGTGATAGGGACATTTTCCCTGTTTGCAATTTGAGATTGGGTGGCACCAGGCATAGTGAACAATTGCAGGTGAATAATTTGCTTATCTTGCTCATTCTGCTATTACCATTGATGTTACTGATAGTTTTTCTTATCTTATTGCTGTTTGCAGTAAACTGTTCTTATCTTAACCCATGATCTTTACTTTTACATGTCTCCAATTCTTCTCTCCATCCTGACACAATGGGAGAGGGGGTAAAGAGGGTGAGCAGCACACGGTCTGGGATGTTTCACCATTCTTAAACCATGACACTGCCGAATCCCCAGAGTTGCACTCTTCCATTTCCTTCCAAAAAATTCCCAAAGGAAAAATTCCTTCAAAATGTTCAGACCATGCCATTCAGAAAGTGAATTTAGTTTCCAAGGCTGTACTTCACAGTGATTACTACAGCCTAGCAGCATCTCACATGGACTGGGATATCTCACCCATTGTCTTGGATTACAATGGAAAATGTAACCAACAGTAGGTATTCTACTACCATCTACATGAGCTGTTAAAATGACTGGAGCAATATCCATTATCTTCTCCATTACTCCTTCCAGGGAAACAGCAGCCACCCTCTGGGAGGTCATCTCTGCTAACAGACCATCAAACTCTCCCAGGTTGACTCCTAGAATTACAGCATCACATTGTGACATGACTCACCCTGGGGGAGGAACCAAATGTTACTACCTGTATGTAATCTGGAGCTTGGAACACCACAATATCCATCACTGGATTCCCAGCAGAGAAGAGCTCTTGATAACCACCACTGGACCTCCAGAGATGGACCAGACCTTTCTAGAGGATCACCGCTTCAACAGGACTGCATCCATCGCTCCAATCAGACTGCTGCCATGACCTTGATCAGCAGGGTGTCAGGTTATACTCTGATTTTGTTGGTATAAGCCAGTGTTTCTATGCTGTTGCCTATATTGTAATTTTTCCTATTAAAGTGTAGTTCTGACTTGGAATCTCTCACAACATATTTGTGCGGAGTTAAATCCTCTGAGTGGTTTGCCTTCAAACCAGTACACCCATCCAATGCATGTTCTCTGGGATGACAACCAGCCATGGGCCACACCAAACATGAGTACAGGGCACAAAATTTTACCAGGATAAAAGAATGACCTTAAGGATGGGCTGAATTTCATTAACCTCTTTCCAGGTCCTAAAAACTAAGGATAGTAAGAAAAAGTAATCCAGCACCTTAAAGAACAACAGGAAATAAATACAATTTCCTGTAGAAATTAATTGTTCTGTGGCTTACTGGTAGAACACCCTGAAACCTCCTTACGTGTTTTGAGACAAATTCTAGGGAATCTTGTAAATTTTATTTGTGAAACTGCCACACTACATGCAAACTCTCCTTCTTCTCCTGTTCCACCTTCACTGCTCCCAAAAGAGAGTGTTACCAAGTCGTTTTTTGTTTATCAGGGAAGCAGGAATCAAATTGTGTTAAAGAGTAAAAAAATAACATTCATCTTGTTAGCCCTCTGGTTACAGAGCATCTCAATTCTAAGAATTAAACCACACAGCCCTTTGACAGGTTAGCACCCCAAATCCCCATTAATTAAAAGAACACTATAAATTTAGCTGAGTCTAACAAGTGAAACAAAGGCTACTGAAAATTTATCATAATAACAATTATTAATTATCCCAAATATCCGTGGGAATTGTCATTAACTTTATTAAAACCTCTCTCTCATCAGGGTCAGGCATTTTGCACCACAGTTTATAGATGCAATTCTAATAATAAATAGCTTATGTTGGAAATGAAAGTCATCTTCATTGTGAACTTATCACACCAAAAATCTCTCAGACTCAGTGTCACTCATTTACCACCAGCCCATCCAGAAGCTGCTGTTGCTGGATTTTGCCTTCAAAAGCTTGTTGTCATTTGACACTTTAAAAAAGGTAGTGATACCAGTAGTAATTGGAGAGCCCTGGCAATGACCTTGTCCTTCTGCTAAACCCCAGCTAATCCTAGGTGTGATACCTCAACTTTCTGGCAATATGATATTATCTGTGACTATTGCTTTTCTTATAGGTACACATGCTCCAGAAAGACCTGGGAAAGAAAGTGATAACACAGTGCAGAGATTAAATGTTTTTGCTTCAGCTGATCCTCATACATTTTGCACATTATTTTCACAGTTTTCAGAATTCTCAATTTCTTCAATCCCTATGTCTATTTAATTGATTTTTTTCTACTTTGATAATATTTAATTTAATTAGAGGCAACAAAAATCCTTACAAATGCCAGCAAACTCGACTACATGTGCAAGATATAAGCACCATCTTTCCGATAATTATTGTCCCTCACAATTACTTTTACCCTGCAAAGTTTTTTGGGGAAGCTTCTCCCTCCTACTAGAGGACTACGACAATTAAAGCAACATGAGACCCATATAATTTCAAAGTTAATATAAAACCAAAAGCACACCTGGCAAATAACACAGACAATTTTATAGAGGTATCACATTTTATGTCAAAAACCACTTTGGAAGGTATTTAATCCAAGGTTGCAAGAACCATAGTTTGAATAGACAGACCCACTGGGAAAATAATTATTGCACTCCAACTTCCAGATAGTAAGAATATATGATCAGCTACAAAATGCAAATCTTGCTATAGCTGATTTTTCTATAAACTTTGGTTTCAGAGGAAAAATAAAGCTAACTAAGCTCATACCAAATATTAGCATTATCAGACAACTTTCTAGTTTCTCACTTCCATGTTTAGAACAGAATTTCCGATTAAAAAACTTAAAACTATGGGAATTTTTGAAAGGCTGGTAAATTCAGTGTAGTGCTCTAGAAATATGTTGCTTACAATTTTTTTTAGTTTCTAAGAATATACTAAATAGTTTTATTGCATTATTTGTACAGGCAGTAGATGGCTGTCCGTTCAAGATTTGGTAGAAATATCTACAAAGACTAGTAGAACAGAATGTTTGAAAGTTTTCAAAAAGCAGTACAGACAGAAGAGTTACCTGTTCTAGTTATAAAACTATAGACCAGGGTTTTTCTCAGTATTTCTAAACAAGTGAATAAGGGTAGCATATTCCCATTCTTCTAACCAAAGCAAAAGCAATCAAAATTCTAATTTCATGGAAAATAATTTACAATATCTGGTTAGCTATCCTTCCTAGTCCTACAAAACTACCACACTGTCATTCTGCAAGAATATCCCTTACACCTGGACCAGTTTTAATCCTCTCACAGGACAATTTTCCTCATCTAATCAGCTTCCTCAGCCCAACCAGGAAGCTGCTGGTGCAGATATAAAGTTTGGAAAACAACAACAAGAAGTTACAAACAAGAGATATTGAAAGACCAGCCTGAGATGGCCACTGCTCAAATACCAACTTGGAATATATTGCAAAAAACAGATCCAGAAAATACAACATAATGCCTACAAAAATTTATATATCCATCACCTTTTTCCTGGCCAGGAGAAATCCAATATGCCAACACATAATTTCTTTCACTCAACATTTCTCTTAGCTCTAACCAAAATTTTCCATGAGGCACTAAGATTTCAGTAACAACAGAACAAATGTGCAAGGAGAAAAAAAAAAGATGCAATTCTTCTGATTTTTAGCACCTCTATATGTTACAAACTTGACTTTGTAGCAGTTTTGCAGATGTTTAGGCAAAATTTAGAGGAAACACCTCCCCAATCTCCTTTGAAGAAACCCTAGTTGTGGGACACAGAAGAGTTTCTGTCACGTCAACATTGTGCTGTGGACATGTTTTCCTTATGACATATTATAGCCATAATTTCTACAGTAAAATATTACAGACCAAATACAGTCATATTCAATTCTCAAACCAGTCAGAGACTTACAAGAGTAGCACTGAATTCTGTGAAAGAAACAGCAACTTAATGAGTTTCACATCAATGAAAAACAGATTAGACTAGAATAAATTAGATTAGATAAACCAAACCAATTCCAAATCCCAGCAAACTGTTGCATATGTGTCAGGAGATTTCATCAGAATGTACAGGGAAGAAAAATGCTATTGTCAAACCTGTATTACAAGGAGAATTTTTTCTTAAGTAAATCAAGCCATTTTTTCTATCTTGGCTTCTTTCCCAGAACCTCTACCAATATCTGTTTAGTGCCACATGAAAATGGCATAGGAGAAAGAGTAGAGATTGACAAAAGAGTTAGGTCAATAGTGGGCCTTTTTAATGTAGACAAATTGAATAATTTCTCAGGTTCTAGTGCTTCACAGACATGCAGACAGAAAATTCTCATACAGAATCATGGAGGAACTTGAGTTAAAAGGGCTAAAGATCAGCTAATTCCAACCACCTTTTATTAGACCAGTTCTCTCAGAGCCTTGTCAAACCTGGCCGTGAATATATTCAGGGATGGCACATCCAGAGCTGCTCATGTAACTTGTGCCAGTTGCCACATTCACAGGGAAGAATTTCTTCCTAACATCTAATCTAAATAGATTAGATAATCATCTCCAGAATGATGTTTGCAGCCAAGATTCAGTTTGAGCAGAAACTCAAATTGAAGCTTGCGTCGGTTGTGTGGAAAATAAAAGCTGAGGTAAGAAACTCATAGACTGTTTTTCAGGTGTATACTTGCTATATCACCTTTATTTACATAATTTTACATTTACTCTTTTAAACTTTTTAAAGGGTCCAGAAAAGGAAAAGTTTGGAAAGAGACAAAATATTTCTTCTCTGGACAAATCATACTCTTGTAAAACATTAGGAAACTTTCAGATGCAGAAAGCTAGACATGTTAGGTAGATATGCAGGTAAACTGAACATGTTTTGGTAGCCATAAACCTTTCAGAAATGTTTGTTCCAACTTTATTAAGTTGAATAATAAAAATATCACTACTTGTTACCTTATTCATTCACATTTGATTTCTTTGTATTCTCATACCACTACATCTAGAACATTATTAGACCTTCACTGGTTTCTTCCATAGCTTTAAGTCAAAGTACACCCTTATAGTCCAGTTTTATTAAAGCTTGTTTGCTGATTCAATGAATTTATAGCAGTGTTAGTTTTTGTATTTGACTGTACCAGAGCTAAAGGAAAACAGCATATTTCAATAACTAGCAGCAGTGCATATGGAAATAGAATATGTAGGTCTTGCAACCGTAATAGTTTCTGAAAGAAAGAGGTCACTTAAATTCTTATCGAAGGTAACTGGTTTGAGAAGAGCATGAAAAAAAGTTTATCTGCATTGAAACTACACAAATACAACCACAAAATAATTACAGTATATATAATACATTAGGATGGCTCTAACTTTCCTGTCCTAAAATATGCATGAAGAAGCAAATAAAATAGGTCAGTTTCTGCATAAAGCACTTCCAGCATCACAAAACCTGAAAGTTAAGGGGACAGTGAAATCTTTACATGCAGTTAATTAATTGCCAAGATCAATTTAAATGTTCCAAAGGAAATTAGATCTGTTCCTTAAGCTGTTCACCAATTTCCACTTATTTATATACATTTTTTCTCTTTTTTGATAAGTATTTCTCTTTCCACTTCTGCATTGAGGGAGACCTGCACAACCAGAAGATGAAACTTTAAAATTAGTTTCTTTTCTGCAGGGAAATAATGAAATAAGCACACAAAGTTCTTTCAGTTTTAAAAAAAGGAAAATGTAAATAGACATCATTTAATAATCCTAATTATGATAATCTCAAGAATTTACTTCAAAAATAAATTATTACATATTTCAACAAATACTTCTTTTTAGATGCAAGTATTCCATGACCTTTCCCTAAGTTTTACAATTAACTGGTATTATGCCACAACAAAGTTTAAAAAAGTAAGAAGAAAGATTTCCACCCCATAATTCTATTTGTCTTCAAGTCAGATGCACAAAAACACGTGAAAAAGAACAGAAAAAGGTGTTCCAAAAATGCTTATTTCTACAATATTGTGCTTTTTCTCTCACCTGTGCAGAAGCAGCTTTCAGCTTATCTACAGGAATTGCAATTAAATCAAGCTTTTAAAGTCATTACGTCTCAGACTGCTCTTAGGTACCTGCATTCAGCAAGGCCAAGCAAAAAATAAAAGTAATTGTAATCTCACTTGCAGAGGTCACAAGAGTTTTATATTTGTTACTTTGCATTAAATATATTTGTTACTATGTATTAAATCTTTTTTTTAACTCTATTAAGATTAAACAAAAAAACTGATTTTACAGAAGGGATATGTGTCACCTTGAAAAACATCAATTAAGTCAATGCACTTTCATGAAAATGTTTCATTTTCATTAAATCAACAGATGCTGCACCACCAAATTTTTAATTGTTTCTTCCTAAGCTTACTGGGGACTGTAACTCAGAAGGAGAGGCACATGCAGAAGTCTATATGAGCAAATTAATCAGAATCTACAAGAAATAAAGCTTTCTTCTGACCCAGCTCCTTTGTCTGGTTTCTCACTAGCAGAGGACATGACCTGGGGCATTACAATGCAGTAGGCACAGAAGGCCACTGAAACCTTCTCAAAATATATGTGTCATCAAAGCTTAGTTCCATCTCATAAGTTATAAGTTATTCTTTTTAGTGAAACCCATAGACCACTGTTTATCACATGAAAATGCTTTCTCATCAGCACTGCTTTAAACTAAATTTGAATGACTCAACTTCAGTCCCTACATATAAGGCAAGATGGATAAAGGTTTTCAGGAAAAAGCCAGGCTTCTATTAAGCCAGCTGATAGGGTAGGAAAAAGAAAAGGTTGAGGCTCACATACAGCCAAGGTAGACCTGTAAACTTTGAGTTCATTTCTACTTACGTTACTTATGGAAATGAAAACACTTTCTGTGCAACAAAAAAGGGTGAATCAGTGAAGTGGGATCCTTGCAGAAACAGAAATCCACATGAATTCTGGCACCATTAATGCCTTCTGGAAGCTAGGTCCTCCGCAATATACGCAGTGCCTCCTTTCACTGTTTTCAAGGACAACTTGGTTAAAAGTTGCAAGCCAGACAAATTTAACATAGGAAGGTGCATAATACTCAGGGTTCAGTCAGCCTTCAACCTATTCAGTTTTATCCCTTGTGGCTTAATTTACTTCTTCTCTAATAAAATCTACCTGCTAGCTGTGATCTGCTTTGCTTTGAATAGATACTAATATTGTTTCACGGTACTACCATCTTGGAAAACATGATGGTGCACAGGAACCAATTAAAACATACTTTTCTAAGAATATCACTCAATATGTGATTTTTCTCTTATTACCTACTCAAGAAGGGAATTGTACAGAAACTCTAAGACTAAACTGGTCATTTCAGGAAAAGTTTTGTCTATTGTATTTTACATAAGTAGCATAACTGTTTCCATGTGCTGAATGTAAATACAAAGGCAAGCACAACACAAATAGTTAAATAAAACTCATAAGCAAACAACAAATTGGGGTAATTAAACTGTGTGCTTTACAAGCCAAAGCTGACTTTTCAGTTTTCAAAGACTTCTTCTGCTCCCAAAATATATGAAAATCTGAATGGGGAGGGGGGCAGGGAAATAGAAAAGTGGTTTTAAATGCTCAGGAAAAAAAATCATAGCACATATTTTAGAATCTTGAACAATATGGCAACTAAGAATTCAGGTGAGAAAAAGTTCAATTCTAGGTATTCCAAGGTAAGTGAGCTTTTTTTCCCCCTGTTGTTTTGATTTTTAAAAAGTATTTGCTGATAAACTGTGAAATGGATGTTACATCTTGGAATTGCCATGCTTTAGCTACAATATAATGTATAGATACTGAGAGCAAATAATAACTAAACAACAGTTCAATATTCAAATGTTCTGCCAGGGTCTTGGCATCAAACAATAACTGAGCCAATGCTAAAATAAAAATGATAAAAAGGTTAGAATTTAAATTGTAAAAAATGTGAAAGTTTTCTTTAAAAGTAAAATGTAAAGCCACTGAGCTGCATGTTCCAAACGCAGAAAATTCTTGGTTCCACACTTGCACCTAGAGAGTGGGAGAGCAGCTCAAGTATTACCTCAACTAATTAATGTTTATAGCATCTGTGTATGTCAGGAAATGACCAATTAATTAGACTGAAAAAAAGGAAGTTCATCTTAAAATGCATTAAGTTGAGTCAAAAATGGTAATATCCCCACTCCCACCCCCATCCCCAATACCATTGTGAAATTTTTTATTTTTTTTCTATTTCACTTCAGTTGTCTTCATTATAGTTGAGAGTACTCCAATGATTTCAGGCTATGAAACAAAGAATTACACCGTTGACATTTGGGGAAGAATATGAGATCATTAGAAGTCCTGAGCCGGGTAGCCTATATGCCTTACTAGCTATTGCTTTGCCCTTTAGCTAAAGTCCAGTACCTAAATCAATGGGACTGTTCTGCTTCTCTTTGAAAAACACTCCAGACTCTAAAACACCTTGGTTAAGAAGCTTCCTTCTGTTTGTTTCTTTGGGGTGTTTTTCCTTTTTTATTTTAAATCATGTCTAAATAGTAGTATAGATTCTTAAGGTCACATTAAAGTTTGCTTTGGCACGTATTCTCTGTTCATTTCCTTGAAATATTTGAGAACAATTATCTTTTTTTTTTTTCCTGAATTCTCTATTAATCACCGAAAATCACCATTCATCTCTCTTTTGTTCTAGTATTTTGTTGCTGAATTCCTCTAATAAGTTCACTGCTTTTTCTGTTTGCTTCTGATTGTTTGGAATTAATTCCAAGTATTTCTGCAAAAAACTCAACACCATCGGGGGCAAAAGCTTGATACTTTTGTATTTCCTGCCCAAAATCAGCAATTCTCTGCTGGTTTTTTTTTAACCTAGTTAATTCCTGGGTGATTTTCTGTTCAGTCTACCATAGATCACAGATTTACTCTAACTTCCTCTCAAAGGCTGTGTCAAACTTTCACCCATCCTCTCCTTTCTGTATCCATGGTGTTTGGTGTTTGTCTCTCAAGGCTGTCTATTGAATTTCTGAAGTGATTGTCTCCTTCTTACTGAACGTTTTCAACATCTTATGCAGACACTTTTCTTGAGTCATCTGTTATAAGCATATTTGAAGTATATCAAACAATATCATTTGCTGTAAAACACCTTAAAAAACATTTCACAGAGGCTTTGCACAGAAAGCGTATTAACCAGAAGTATGAATGGATGTGGGGGAAGAGTAAATAATAAATCCACTAAATAAGATTTTTCAAGTATTTTCTCTCTAATTTGCTCGTACAGACTAAATGGTACTTATAAAGTAGTTAGAAATTTATGGTAATTGTTTTTTAAATTAACAATAAAACTCGGGAAAAAATAAAATTCTTGTCATTCCCACTTTCTTTCTGAATTAATTTTCTTTCAGCTGAGAAAGGTGGCAACACACAGGAGATTTTTCAGTTCAAGACAAGGACCAGAAGAGGGTCTTCACTTGAGCTGATATCCATGACCCTGCAAAAACAGTTGATCAATTATTTTCAATTTTCTGTCCATAATATGTTTATATCTTTATCTTACTTCAGTAGCCTAATATTTTGATCTGTTTTCAATTACTCTGAGACACTTTAATGCAAAAGAACAAGACAGGCGTTTCAGCAAGGCACATACCAGAGACAGTGGCCATCAGCAGAGGTGTCACTGCTGCTGGCACAAGGATAATTAGAGTGAATGGCCTCTGCAATTAATAGCTTGTTAGAGTGACAGACCAAGAGCAGGTGAGCGCAAAGTTGGTGATGATGCACTCAGGGTGGGAGCAGGAGCACTACACCGGCATGCAAACTGCTTCCTCTGCACACTAGCCCTTTGATCTCCAAGTGCTCCATTTGCTGCTACAAATGGAAAGCCAGGGACATACGTAAAATCTAGCTCTGCTAAGAGAAAGGAGATGCCTTAGGACATCACCACAGTACTATCAGTTCCCATAAAACACAAAAACCTCAGCTTTGCCCTTTTGGGAAAAAAAATGGGAATACAGATTCCCCTTGTCACTGGTGATAATTGCATCTTATATCTGTGCAATGAAGCTGCCTCACTGAATAACCCTTCCCCTTCACCAGTCATTTTCACTGCACAGGCAAAGTCGTCAGCAAGCTAGGAGAAGAACCATCCACTGCATCTGGAATGTGGAAAGTTGCCTCCATACTTCAATATAAAACAGCTGAAATGCAGAACGTTTACAGACTCTAACAGGGGAATCCTGCCTGCATTGAAGCTGCTTGAATGTCAGCTAAAAACTTCCCCTCTTTGAAAACCTATTTACACAGGGTCTTTTGAAGATTTCCAGTGCCAACTTCCTCTCCTTATTAGCAAAGTGCTGCAGAAGTCCCCTCTAGTGCACTTAAGATAGAGCTTCTATTTACTCTCAATTGTTTTCTTTTCTGCTCCTTCTCCCTCAAACCCTTTTTCTCTCTACCATTTTTAATGTAGAACCAGTGTCCTGTCTCAAACCTTTTGCAAAACACAAGAGGGATAGCTGTTAGGAGTCTTGCCTCTCTTGCAGAATAAATAAAGGATAAGCATGTGAAAGCATGTCAGCCCAGCAGGCAAAGGGATGTGTGATATGATTGCCAGTCTATGATGAAATTAGTGGTGTGAATGTTGGCTATGCGAAAAATCTTGTGGAGAAGCTGATTGAAAATGAAAATTAGTTGTCTTTTTGAGAACATGTTATAGTCTGCTGTGTGATCTATAAAGCAGCTAAAAATATAATCAAAGTTGTTACACTCTCCAGAATTAATAGAATATATTTCCAACAACAGGCAAGTGTCTTCAGCAGAGGATAGAAGTAAAACAGTTGGATGTGCACTGTAATGCTCCATTTAAACTGTCCATGCAAAGAAAGAGATGTTCTTTGCAAGAGGAAGTCTCTAATTCTCTGGTGTGCCTCTGTTTTGAACACCACCTCCTGAGAAAGGCTTCAAAAAAACAACAGTGTTGTAGCCTGAGGACTACCCTGCATGAAGGGGCAGTCCATTTACTTGCATAAGGGCAAGAAGCCACTGTGGAAAGATCTCTCACCATAAACTTGTTTCCTTCTTTCAAAATCTCCCTGTTTCCACTGTCCCTGCCACCATAAGATGGTGATAATGTGTCTGGATCTAACCTACCCAATTATCAGGATTAAAGGCGTAGCCTGGTGGCAGTCATAAACCAGCTTTCCTTCAGCAAGCAGATAAAAATTACACTAACCAACTTTTTATTAAAATCTTTATCAGAATGACACGGGACACAAAGATGATTTTGGGACACATTTCAGAAAATTTTACTCTAAAGTTGAAATATTTTGGTAACAGTCAGATGTGTTCCCAGGCCACAAAACAGGGTTGTTCTAGCAAGTACGTCATTTTTGCAGAAGACGGATTGTAAGTGAGACCCCACAAAACCTTTAGTCTGTTCAATTCTAGAAATTTCCTGCATTATGCTATAGCTTTCCAGGTGAATTAACACAATACAACATTGTGTTTTCTTATGTGGAAAAGTTGAAGTGAAATAACTTAAGAATTGTATTGTTAAAGGAAATAAAAAGAAGCTTAATAACAAAAAATAAGTATGTAAATGTATTTCTTCTACCTACTTAGAGAAGATTTTGTAAAAGTTGATCTCGTCTATGAGTCTAGCTCTGTCTTCTAACAGACTGTAATATCTTTTTGCATCTTCCCAGCAGCTGAAAACAAAAAATCAGCACTTCATCATCTGTTGCACGTGTTTCTGTCACTTGTAAAGCCATAAAAATATACACCATGAAGTAATAAAAATTTGGAGCCCTTTCAAAGTTTTCTGAAGGAAAATCTTAGAGTTGCCTTCCCAATAGGATGTGAAATTTTCTGCCCCAATGCCCAAAAGCTCAGATTGGATCAGACAAGCTGCCTGGCACACAGCAACAGAGACACGGGCCTTGAAAGAGAGTATTAAATTCCACCAAATAAATGCTGTGTGTCTTGGTTTGCAAACGCAAGATGTGGCTGGGGCTGCGTATTGGGCCTCCTGTTAAAACCAGGCGAGGCAGTTTTCTTTATCTCTTCCGCAACCCATCCTCCCTCAGGGGAGATATATTCTGTTCATGGGCCATTGAGTGTCACTGCATGACTGATAAAATTACATTATCCCATTGTGAGATGCTCTGCCCAGGGGGAGGAGCCAAGCATTCCTACCTGGATAGACTCTGATATTTAGAACGCCACAGGCAGCCTTTTCCCTCTGGAATCCCAGAGTAGCCTTTTACCCCTGGATTGCCATAGGAAGACCAAGCCCATCTAAACCACCACTGGACCTTCAGAGGAAAACTACAGCCTTCTGCAGGATCACTGCTCCAACAGAACCACACCTGTCACTCCAGGAGGACTGCAGCCACCATTTAATCAGACTGCTACCAACACCCTGATCCACAGGATGTCAGGTCAGATTTTTGACTCTGTCAGTGTTGTTTTGTATTTTTTTTTCCTGCATTTTTATTTTTCCTAATAAATAACTGCTATTCCTACTCCCATGTCTTTGTCTGAGACCCCCCTAAATTTCAAAATTATTATAATTTGGATGGAGGGAGTTTACATTTTTCATTTCAAGAGACACTCCTGTCTTCCTTAGCAGACACCTGTCTTTTCAAACCAAGACACATATCCATGTTGCTCACAAGCAAATTGGAAATGTCAGTATAAGACACCAGGAAAACAAACATGCAAAAATTCAGCAGGAGGAATGGGTGTCCTGGAAGGACCACCTTTTCTGCAGACATTGCTATTTTTCTGCTGTAGTCCACTTCAGACTTACAGAAGTGACTACACTGCCATTCTCAAACATTTGTGTGATGTTTGTCGTCTTAAAGATGTAAGAATACTTCAAGAATATTACACTTTTTGGAAGGTGCTTTTGGAAACTGCATATCTCTGAAGTTAAAAGTTAATATAACCTCCAAAACATTAGATTAAATGCTGCAGTGAAGCTTTGTCATGTTCTTGTTTGGGTAGTTAACTGTTATGGCCTTGATCCATGAAATGTCTTCCCACACCAGAAAAACAGCCCACGGCATAACGTGACTGTCTTTGCACAGATCAGATTGCAAGATTAGAGACTTGATGTGGTTTTAAAACAAGGCCAGAATGTGGTCTTATGTGGGACCTTACTCAACCCAGTTGAAACCAATGGGGCTGGGGGATTGAAAAAAAACTCACAGATGAGAATGAAGAATTTCCAGTTTGTTCTTTCACATTCTACATAATCTCTGTATTCACATGTTGAAAATGGGATATAATTTTATATTTTATAGTCTGAATCATATAGAATCAGCATAATTTATGCAGGATCCCACATGCCTGTTAAGTAGCCAGAATGCTTTTCACAAGGAGAAAGCATATATGAAGACAGATCTATATATATATGTGTGCAACAAACAGACCAGATTTACTGAGAATAACTTACTGGAGAGGAACTCTAGCTTTGACATTTTACACCAGTTTGCAGGACTCTGGAGGACAACTTTTTGTCCTCCTGTGTCAATAATTAAAAGGGATTTTGAAATCAATTTAATTTCTTTTCCTCTTTTTAAGTAAACCCAGAATGGAAGTTTGCTGTGAATGGGGAAGCATTAACCCAAGGTTTCTAATAGGCCAAACTCAGCAATGTATCAAGACACAGAAGCACGTAAGCAATTTATGTTTGTGACTGTACAGTGCAAGGAGTACGTGCAGGGACCCCTCTTTCCCTGCTGCAGTGAGTCTAGAAATAAGTCTAGAAAGACCAAATAGATTAAATTAATCTAACCAAGGATGACAAAAAGGGCTTTTTCAAATATATAGATAACAAAAGGAAAACCAAGGATAACTATTAGTAAATGGAGAGCACTCTGGTGAGAGAGGACACAGAGAAGGCAGAGTTATTGAATGTCTTCTTTGCATATGTCTTCACCAATAATATCAGCCCGCAGGGATCTCTAAGCCAGGAGACCAGGGTGTATGAATGTCAGGAGGAAGACCTTCCTCCACTGAAGGAGGATTGCGTCAGAGAGCACCTAAATGAATTTCACATCCACAAGTC